>JARHVA010003334.1:1200000-1602500 GCA_037957365.1 Torreya grandis | reverse complement strand
CTTAAATATTTAAGTTTTACTTTTAAATGACATTCCAATATATCATTCTCAAGAAACTTATATGATATTCTTGAGAGTTACATATTTTAAATAAATTTATCTAAAATATATATAGTAGTTATTATTATTTAACTATAATGTGTGTGTGTGTGTGTGTGTGTACACACACACACACACACACACACACACACATGTATATGTATATGTATATGTATATTTATGTATATATACATACATATGTGTGTGTGTGTGTGTGTGTGTGTGTGTGTGTGTGTATACACACATATAATATTAATATTCTATATTATAAATTAATATTCGTGTTTGTACCACCCCAAGGTATTTCCCAAGAGACAAATACTAAGGTATCACCTAAGTGAGACATTAAGGAGGACCAAATTTCATATAATTATTTAAGGACAAAAAATTTATATATTTTTTATATATGGAGTGTGAGTCAATATAACCTTTGGTGGATCTAGTAAATTTGGTTTTTCTATTTAAATACACCTTAGATTAATAAAAACTTAGGCTATAACCAAAAGTATTACCTAGAAGATAATTGATATTTATATGAAAAGGAAACCAACTCTTAACCATCATGTAAAGGAGTGTAAATATTAGTCAAGTCCATAGATAATCTAAGTAGCTTGATAAAAAAATACAATTTCATTTGATTGATGTCAACATAGGTAACCCTTATTATTATTATTATTATTATTATTATTATTATTATTATTATTATTATTATTATTATTATTATTATTATTATTATTATTAGGAGGAGGACGAGTAGAGGAGGATGAGGAGGTGGTAACTTTCATTATGAGATTCAATATTTCAAAACAAACCCATTACCATTACCATTACCATTGAGAAACACAACACAATAAATACCAAAACTAGTGCTCTACATAATACCAACTTAACAATAAGAAGGCTTCAAACCTTCACACCCTAAAATGCATCAAAATGCAAACTCAAATTAACAGATTTATCAAAGAACATGATGAAACTAATAATGCATCTTATACATGTAATTTTAAATTAAAATATCCATATTATACATGCACCATATATCAAAATGTAAAAATTTGAGTTCAGATTTACACCATATATCAAATCAAATGAATTAAATAAAATCCATAAAAGAACAACTTTTCCATTTTATGTATAGAAACTATTGATGTGGGGTTTATGCACACCATAGGATTAAAGAGGTAGCATATAATGTATTAGGATCTCAACAAATGTAAACTCCACTCCAAGGCATGATTTACATGTATGTGATTTATTTCAACCTATTGATGGAATAGTGGGTAGGGCATGTAGGTTGTTGATAAGGTTTTTGGATGGAGGTGTGGTTCTTAATAAGGGTAATGAATCTCTATATGAGTTAGATGGGAAAATATTTACTAATCTAGAGTGGGTATATCTAAAAACAAACTCAAAAAAGGAGGGAAGGGTAATGCAGAAAAAAAAACTTTTGTGGTTTTTAGGAACTACTTCCCTGACAAGTTTTCAAAAGGATAAGTGCTCTCAGAACCTATGCCTATTGCTAGCAGCAATTATACACACAAAAATAGAAATGGATAAGAATTGTAAGGAATATAGAGATTTAGTAAAATCATAAGCCTCAGATAAAGATTTCTCCTTTTAGATAAGTTGTTACACAACCTTAATCAAGATATTATGGCTCAGGATAGTGAAGTATCTAAGACATCTATTACACACATAGAAAACTACATCCAAGAAATCACTCATGCACAATTATAATTATGAATAAATTTGAACTTTACTATATTAAACAATATATTTACCAATCCTTCAATAGGTATTGCACTTCTATAGATTAATATATCAATCAAAATAATCAAGAATCCATTCACAGATTTTACACATTAAATATTATTGAAACTTACAACCAAAAAAAGTAACAAATAATTACATAGAATTTGGAAATTTAAAAAAAAAAATCATTGATAATCAAACTTGATGCTACCCTTGTACTCAAAAATTATCTGACAAAATTCCAAGTTGGATTATAATTATTTATATAGACTTGGGGAAAGGGTTGCCTCATCATCCAAGTTCATGCAATGTCATTACATGTGATTGTTAGAATATGTAGTTCTAACTATGGTTTAAAACCTTTTAAGTGTCTACTTATAATTTATCAATTTAATTTAGCCTTTTCTAAAGCTATACAGTATGTGCATGTATATAAAGATAGGAAATTGTTTATAATTATAGCTTGAACTATATGCAAACTACAAATATATTCACCATTTATCCAAACTACACATGCCTCCTTTTATAGGTTATGAAAATAACCTATTGATCTTTCAGATTAACCACCTTCAAATAGAATTTAGATATGTACCATTTTCCAATGTTTTTTTAAGAATCAGGGACACTATTTTTAGTTGTGAATGGCTTGGATGGTACATTACATGTTTACCCATGTATTTATAAAGTATTCCTTTGAAATGATTTATAGGGTCTTAACTAAAATAATTGAAATTGATCACCAAATTTAAATTTGAGATGCTATGTAACTATAGCCTTCTCTTATTTTCTAGCCAAGTCTTCACTACTTACTCACATGCATGTTCATGTTCTTGGTCTTAACTATGAGTCCTAATGTTTTTTGATAAATATAGAATAATCCAAATATTTACATTTTTTGTCTGTTGATAGCTTTTGAAATGTGCCACATGTTAACAACTAATTAAGTCCAATATCTTTGAAAATTCCTTGTTAATCTTGCACCATTGATATTTATGTATGATAGAATGTGAGTATACCACTTGTTAACTCCATGGGACCTCTATGTGATATTTATTAGGTTCCCTACTTCTTCTCATGGTTCATTTGATCTGTGTACTGGGCTCTTCCAAAGGTGACACTTGTGACTTTCATGGAGATTTAACAATTTAATTCACTCTCATGTCATTCAATCAAATGGGCTTGAGTAAATGTACATCATAGGATCTTGACTTGAATTCAAATGGGTACATTACATGGTTAAATTTGATGTTATTGGGACCATAAAATGATGTCCTCATGAACATCAATGACATTCATGCAACTGTCAAATTTAATGTCATAAGTCTGACCATTATCAAATTTAAATTTGATGTTTATACAACCATCAACTGATGTCCTCATGACCATCAATGACATCCATGTAACTATCAAATTTAATCTCATAAATTGGACACATGTCATTTCCTCAAAACTCCCTATTCCTACAAACATAAACACAAAATGACTTAGCATAATACTTTGGGAAATAAGTATAAAGGACCCTGTATGTGTATTCTACTCTAAGGTCTTAAGATTAGTAAAATATGATTTAGACCTGGGTTAAAATCTTAAATTAAGTTTAGAACATACTGAAAATGCTCCATAAGCAAGGGTGACACTTAGCAATATGGTATTTTTCTTGAGGAAATTGTTGTGGGAGAATTGTTTTAGGAATTTATGTGAGGGATTTATTTTGGACAAAATGTCTACAATAATTCTCATGAAGGGTTATTTTCATTGAACAAAATTTTTTAGACAAATTTTGAAATAATTCTATAGGGGGAATTGTTTCAGACAAAAATATCTATAAAAATTCTCTTAAAGATTCAATTCTCTTGGTAAAAATTTCTAAAGGAATTGATTTAAGGGTGATCTCAAAAGGGATAAAGGGAAATATGTTTTGGACAAAATGTCTAAAGGAATTGGCTAGAGGACAAAAGGCTCGAGACAAAAGTCTCAAAGGAATTGGTTGAAGGGAAAGAGGGCTTGGGATAAAGTTTTGAAGGGTAAGTGGTCACAAGGGTCATTTTAAAGAGTTTGAATTTCATGTGCCCTTAGAGGAATTATTTTCAGCCTTTTGTATCAGAAAAAATTTATGAAACAAAAAGTCTAAAGGAAATTGGCTAGAGAAAAATAGTCCTGAAAGATAGGCTAGTAGGGAAAAAATGATCAAGACAAAAGTTTTGAAGGGAATGTTTAAAAGGGATGAAGGGTCTACTTTGTGGTGAAAATTCCTAAAGGGTCTACTTCATATGGTACATTTTGATGGGAAATGGCCCGTCAAAAAGTCTCAAAGCATAACCACAAAAGTTCTAAAGGGCACTTTCAAAAGGCTGAAGGGTACGTTCATAAAGTCTAAAGCAATATGTTTCCTTAACAAAACTTCCAAAGGGTAAGTCAGAGGTACAGGGTCATTTAAAAAGTCTTGAAGGAATTCCATTGGGGGAATTATTTTAGACAAATGTGTACAACTCTCCCAAAGACCCAATTCTCTCAAATAAAATATTTGAAGGAATTTAATTGTCTTGGGGAAAGTGTCTCAAATGAAATTTTAAAAGGAAAGGTTCAAAAAGGAAAAGGTTTAGGACAAAAGTCTCAAAGGATAGGTGAAAGATAAAACTACTGAAGGATAGGTGTAAATGGGATAAAGGGAAATTATAAAAAATTTGAGGGAATTCTGTTGGATAAAATGGCCACAACAAAAATGGTTAAAAGACATGTTGCACAAATCCTGAAGGGTAGGTTGGCAAGGTAAAAAAGGCATTTCAAAAGTTTTGAAGTGGAATTTCAAAATGTCAAAGGGTCATTTTAAAACACTAAAGGTTAATTTCTATCTAGAAACAATCTGAAGGGTCTACTTCATAGGGAGTTTGTCTATGATATAAGTCCCAAATTATCTACTTCATAAAGTCTGAGGGGTAGGTTAAAAGGGGTTGAAGGGCAATTTTATTAAGAAAGGTGTATTGACAAGATTGTCTACAAGAATAATTTTGATTCAAGGAAATTATTTTGACAAAATTGTTATGGGGAAAATGCTGCAAAGAGAAAATTCCATTAGACAAAATGTATGACATAATAAACCTGAAGACCAATTCATGTGCAACAAAAGTTCTAAAGAGAAAATCCAAAAAACTTAAATATCAACAAAGACTCTCGAAGAAGGTTAGTCCATGAAAATATAAGTCCACAACAATTAGCTCAAAGTAATAAACCTGATAGAATAATAGATTTACTCTATGGAAACACAATATCAATGCCATCTTGCAAAATTATAAGAGCCCAAATCATGATCTTTTCCTAGAATTTGCATAAACATATAGAAGAGGGTTCTTGAAATCAATATGATAATATAAAAAAGTGGGTCCCCATTTCCTATGGAAAGAAGTGGGATGTATTAGGTACAATAAATGGAAAATTATAGGGGAAATAATCTTGAGTATTCAAGAACCCATAAGTCTGGTTTGCAATCCTAAATCAATCATGAAGTGTGCCATATAAGAATACTTAAATCAAGAACATGAAAGAGACTCCTATGTAGATTCATACAACATAATTACCTTCTAATTTTCTTGGATTTATGTGTGTCAAAATGTGTACATTATTTAACCCCTATTGTGATGAGTTTTTCAAAGGATTAATGAAGATGTAGGTTTCATTCTAGTATCTATTATTTATCAAAAATAAGGGAAGGTTAGGCATTGTGCTAGTACCATCTAGGCATCCATATCCCTAACAAAGATACCTTGGGTTCCTTCTCTTCTCATTCCATTATTTTCTTTTGATCATGATGCATGTTACATTGATCTTATTTCATCATGTGAGCCTTTTGATTTTCTTTAGATTTTATTTTTCTCTTTTGAATCCATTAGTTGTTTCTTCTTTTATTTTTATTTTGATCTTATTTTTTTCTTGAATGGAAAAGAGAAGAGCTAGAACCCTAGTGAGCTGGTATATTTATAAAACAAAATTATTACTAGAATGTCCCTACTAGCTACACTTATACCTAGAATTATCACTTCTAGAAGTTATTTAATATGATGAGTGCATTTGATCTAATCAAATGATAAAACTTTCTAAATTTATATGATTTACTCTGAGAGCAACTTCCACATGCCTAGTAAAATTATTCAATTATGAAACCATTCAAAATAATCCATGATTACCTACCTTCATCCTAAAGACTCAAAAAAATAGAAATACACCTTATTTGTAAACTAGTCCTAAAGAGTCAAGATTTTAATTTTCCCCTTTTCTTTAAGTCATAAGCTCATTTGGTTTGTATTTTAACTTACTTATAGTCAGAGAAAACACAATTCTAATCATCAGAGAAAGTAAAGAACAACTAATCTAAGAAAGCATTAAAATCTAATCTAAAAAATAGAAAACTAATCTATGAAAGCAAAATACAAAAAGTAGGAAAGATTAATTTAGAAAGCAAGAACTAGTCTATGTAAGAAAGAAATATAATCTATGAAATTAGGGAACTATTCAAGGAAAGAGAGAAATCTAATCTAATCCTATAGCTACATTCACCTATCCCTCATTACTCAATAACATCATCAAACTATATAGCCCTAAAGTAGTGCTTAAAGAGCAATGATATGCATCCATACACCAATAGATAAGGTCAAGATTTAAGGGCTTTATTTTTTCTGTCCAGACTACCCAAAGAACATACATCAATAAATTGTGCCAATTCTTAGGCTTGTCTCCAGTTGATTTCTTAATGTATCGATCAATTTTTTATTCATTGATTTTGCTAGTCTATTTTCTTTAGGGTAATGGTTAAAAGCTAACCTGATAATGATCTAGTTTTATAAGATGACCTGATAATGATGTAGTTATTGTGTGCCCACTCAATAAATTTTGATGATATGAAATTAATTCCATTGTCAAAAACTAAATAAATAGGCATACCAAATCTAGATATTATATGTTCCTCCAAGAACAAATCACATCTTATGCTTTGCAAATCTTTGTGGTTATAGCCTTGATCCATCTAGTGTAATAATATGTAGCAATAAGAAGAAACTTATGGCCTACTAAGGAGTTTGGGCTGAAGATACCAATGAATTATAAACCCCACTAGGAAAATGTCCTTCCTTCAACAAATAGCTATAAAGGCATTGATATGTGTACTTATCTCTTGGGTAGAACTTAACATCCATGGCATGATCACACATGAGCATGAACATATTTAAAAATTGTTGGATAGTAGTATCCCATTCTTAAGATCTTATGGGCTATGGTATTCCTAAAAATATGAAAACTACCTATTTTTTGATGCAAGTTCTCTAAGATTTCTTTAGCTTCCTTTGTAGATACATACCTGAGATAAATACCTTCATAATTATTCTTGTAGAAGACACCCTTCTTAATCATGTAATGAGAAATTTTAAGCCTCAAATATCTTCTTCTCTCTCTATTGAGCTCAAGGGAACAAGTTACTATAAGTAAATACTATATTATATCAATATATTTTAGATACTTGAGCTTCATATAACTCTTTAATTATGATGTAAAAAACTAGTTCAGTCATAATTTGGACAATGCCTTACCCTCAAACTATCTTTATAGGCATGATATCTATGTCAAATTATTATATCTTGGCCATATATTTTCCTCATAATTATCCTCTCATTTTGTGATAGAGTGACCTTGATAGTGAGATCAAGCATGATAACAATGACATTATTCCTCAATATGTAGTGCCAAAACATCTTCACTGCTTTGATAAGGGAAAAATATATTTATTAATCATAGAGTACCTAAGATCTTCATATTTCATATTTGTGATCATAAACATGATTAGATGCTCAATCCCATCCTTCTTTTATGTGATGATAGAAGAAATTATATGCTATGAAGAAAATGAGTATAGGTAGATATATTTATTAAAATCTAGACTGGTCAGCATTAGATCCTGTGATATTATGTATTTAATATCTTAGAAGGACTTTTGAGCTTCAATTGTCCACTCTATTTCAGCATCTTGCTTGAGCATGGAATTTAGGGGTCTGATGATCTCTACAAATCTTGAGATAAAATTCCTTACAAAGTTAATATTTCCAAAGAATGATTTGAGCTCCTTGTTGTTTGGTGGCTGAATTTTTTTTTTCCTTGAATTATGTCTGGATCAATGGTGATCCCATCCTTGGTGATGATGTGCCCCAAAATATTACCTTTAGTCACTTTGAATATGTACTTATTTGGGTTTAATTAAATACCAAACCTTTTACATCTTTATAATATGGACTATAGGTGAGTTATATGGTCTTTTCAATTATTTAAAAATATCGTAAAATCATTCATATAGATTATTATGAATTTTCCTATTAATCCTTTGAAAGCATGATCCATGGTGCATTGATATGTAGCTCATGAATTTATTAGGCCAAATGGCATCCTCTTATATGCATAATTTCCCCACTTCATACATCTTCATTCTATCCTTAAATTGTATCAATACCTAATTATAGCTTGAAAATCCATCTAAGAAGGACATCATCTAAGAATCATTTACTATTTATATCACCTCAGCCAGAGAAGGTAGGGGATAATTATTTATTTCAAAATCTTTGTTTATATTTCTAAAGTCTACACATAATCTTATCTAAATGTTCTTCTTTCTTACTAGGACTAAATTGGACACCCATGTAGAATGTCAGACTAGGAAGGTTATTTTTGCATTTAAAAGCTTCTCCATTTCTCTCTAAATGAGAGGCTCCAAAATATAATTGACTCATCTCTACCTCTATTAGAATGGTTTGTCATCTAACTTCAAGATAATCATGTGAGTGATGATCTAAGCATCCTAAACTTTTAGATCTTCATATGTCTAGGCATTGACGTCCTTATACCAAGAAATTAAATCCTTTACTTGTTGTCTCTGTTTTGGGGTGAAACTAAGACTGATATTCATGTAACATGGGTCATGCTCATCTCCTATATTTTCCTTTTTAAATTATAATTCATTGAATTTTGGCCATCTTAGTTGTTCCTGAGGATCTATGTCAAATGGTCTCTCTAAGGAGACCAGTCTAGCTGGAATTCAATTCTCTTTGAGCTAAAGAATGCCTTATTTATTTGATTCCTCCTGATATAAGTGATTGATGTCCTTATCATTGATGATTTGGGATTTGAATTCACTTAAATTAGTTAAAAATTGAATAATCTATTGGTCATCATCAAATACCTAAATTTTTTTTACATTATCTAGAACAAAGGGGCATGGTACCAATTCAATGGAGAACATTTTTACCTTAAATTCTTATAGTGGATCCAGATTAGCAACAATGACTAATGAATTAGTGGTATGATTTGGCTCTCTAAGAAGTTCTACAATGTTGAAAGCTTTAAATCTTTCAATCAGGTCCCATGCTTTGTGCTTGTATCTCTTCAAATATGATAGCTTGCATTGATATTTGTTTTTAACTTGATTGACCACCATATTTGAGTGACCAAATAGTGATATTTTCTTGAAATTGTTCTCAAGTGAAATTTGTAGTCCTATAACTAAAAGCTCATACTTAGCTCTATTATTAGTACATGGAAATTACAATATGTATGATACCAATAATTTTTTACTTTTTAGATCAATAAATTCAATTCCCACACCTGATCCTTATTTAGATCTTGTGCCGTCAAAGTGTAGAATCCATATCTAATTGAAACCTCTAGGTTCTAGCTTCTATACTTGATTTTGAGTAGTAAAAATATAAATACCAAGGCTAGGTGATTCATAATTTACCTCTTCATTCTTCATATTATACTCTGTAATGGCATATTTCATTCTTATCTCTCTATCAATTTTGGTTTGATTTTTAACTCATCTCCATGGAAACCATATATGAGAAAAGTCTATAGAGAGATATTGAGTGTTTTAGACCAATCCCTACTCATCAACAGACCATATCCTTTAGGTATGTCTACCACTAAAACATCGATGGTCATTTTGACTCTTGGCTCAAATGTTAGTTGAATGCACACATTATTAAATTCTCTAACTACTGGGACCACTATTTTATCGAATTGTGAAACTTTCCTCTTTGAATGGATTAACATCAAACCAAGATTTTGACATATGGATGTGGGCATGATAGTTTTTTATGCTATAGAATAAACTTAATAGTTATGAATGTTCTTATTGAATGCCCAGGTAGTCAAAAGAAATAAGGCTTACTCTTATAGACGACATTGGTTCTAGATAATTTTGATTTATCTATGGATGCTTTCACTTTTTACATAGGCATCCTTTTAGTAATGGACTTATAAAACAATTCCTTCTATTTAGTGATCTTTACTAAGTAACAAAGAATTATATTCACCTTGATCTTCTTCATATCCTAAATATTGTTGTATCCTCATTTGCTTGGTTCTTCCTTGATCTAGCACTAATCATTCCCCTTTGGAGGGTCGACTATTGTCTACTTTAGGATTAGGAAGAATTGATGTGGTATTTTGATGATTAAATGTTATGAGTGGCTACTTATTCCTTAAATTATATGCACCTCTTTGGAACTACTAGAAAGTGTGAACTTCATTTGTGTTGTCTTCTAGCTGATTGTCATCATCACCTAGAAAGAGAAACTCATGAGTTTCAAACAACATGGAAGTGTTAGAAGAGATAGGATATAGATGATGATCAAGTGGATTATGCATTTGGTCTTGTCTAACCACCTTTCTTTGAAATATTTTGAATGCTACATAAAATTTAACATAGTTAAACTCACCATGCTCAAAAGTATTATGAATTATGCACCAATTGGGAAGGGCCATATCTACTATGTTGATCTATAGAATATTTTTAGTCTATTCAATCCTATTTAATGGTCTATTATATCTCTATAATCTAATATTCTAATTGTTGGTTGGGCCATTTGTATTGCCCATCTTCCTTTGCATATTCAAGAAATTATTGCTTAAATTTTGAAACATCTTCTAAATAGAATCTAGTTCTACTTTCAAAGAATCCATACCATGTAAAATGGCATTGAGAAGTAAAACCACTTACTAGTTCTACTAATAACCATTACTCATAACATGATTATTTAGGTAGCCAAAAATTGATTGTGTTGTCTACGTTAGTGGAGGTAGTGCGTATAATTGGTTATGATTAAATGTCAAGATATTCTGACTTGTATGTGGAATTGTATTTAGTGATATAAAAATATTGTTAACATTAGTAACTCTAGGCATCTAAGGATTGAGATTCCTATCTATGATGATAGCCTCTTGTAATTCTAATGCCAAAGTGTTATATGTAATTGCTCTTCTTAATAACATGATAGTGAGGGGTTCTAAGGCATTATTATACATTTCTAATGCTAATTCCACCTCTAGTTTATATCTTGGGGTTAAATAATTATACATATTCTACCATATTGCATTGAAATCATAGATGGGATCATTAGGTTCCCTCTTCATGCTGATGAAGTGTTGGTATACCAAACCAAGATTAGTGACTTGTCCAAACTATGTAAGAAAAGCTACTTGACATTCATCTAAAAAAGTGATGGAAATTTCCATTAGATTTAAATACCAATCGTAAGTATCATATATCAAAATAAAAGGGAATAATCTACATACCACATCCTTATCTATGACATTCATTAGTCTTAAAGTAGCTTTAACTGATTTGATATGTTCTTCTACTATCCTTGCTCCTGAAGGAGAAAAAGATGACAAGTAATTTTTAGGATTCTAAGGTAAATCATGGACATCTCCTAGGATGGTGATGGTGGATCTAACTAACTAAGGCTGTTGCTAAGCCATTAGTTGATTAATAGGTAAAATGTTCTTTATAAGTAAGGGGTTCCCTACTAAAGGGGGATTATTCTAAACTATAGTTATTGGCATAGTTCTAAGTCTCTTATGACTTGAAAAGGGTGAGACTAATAAACTATCCTATGAATTATATTTGGTCAATATCTTGGGTGACTCCAATGCAACTCTACACAAAGGATAACTACTACTATTATGGGTGATTCCATCCTTATATATCGAATTAACTATTGATGTGGGTTTTATACACACCATAGATTTTAACAAGGTATCCTCTAACATTTTAAGATCTTAATGAAGGTAAAATCCAATCTAGAGCATAAGTTGTAGGTATGCAATTTATTTCAACCTATTAATGGAATAGCAGGTAGGGCATATAGGTTATTGACAAACTTTTTAGATGGAGGTGTGGTTTCTAATACGGGTAGTGAATCTATATATGAGTTGGATGGGTGGTTGATTATTAATCTAGAGTGGGTAGATCTCAAAATAAAATTAGAAAAAGGAGAGAAGGGTAAGGTAGAAAACAAAGCTTTTGTATTTTTTAAGAACTACTTCCCTAGTGGGTTTTCAAAAGGATAATTGCTCTCAGAACCTATGCCTATTGCTTGAAATAATTACATAAACATAGTCAGACATGGTTAAAAAGTATAAGCAAGAAAGATATAGGAAATTCATAAGCCTTAGACAAAGGTTTCTCCTTTTAAAGTAGTTATTTCACACCCTTAATCAAAATATTATGGCTCTAGCTAGTGAAGTATCTAAGGCAACTATTGCATACACATAGAAAACTACATCTAAAAATCATTCATACACAATTATATTATGAATCGATTTGAACTTGACTATCTTAACCAATATATTTAAAAATATCTCAATAGTTGTTACACATCTACATATTAGTATATCAATCAAAATAATTAGGAATCCATTCATATCTTTTGCACACTAAAGATTATTGAAACAACAACCAAAGAAAGTAACAACTAATTATATATAAATTTGAAATAAAATACATAAACAAATTCACTGAGGATCAAAATTGATGTTGCTCCTATATTCAAAAATTATCTAACAAAAATCTAAGTTGGATTACAATTATTTACATAGACTTGGGGAAGGGGCTCTTCATCCTCAAAATTTATGCAAGGTCATTACATGTGATAATTAGAATATGTAGTTTTGACTGTGGTCTAAAAATGTATAAGAGTCTACTTACAATTTATCAATTTAATTTAACCTTTTCCAAAGCTATGTAACATGTGTATGTGTATAAAGACAAAGGCATTTTTTTACAATTATAACTCTAATTATATACAAAATATAAACAGATGCATCATTTACCAAAACTACACATGCCTCCTTTTATAGGTTGTGATAACAACCTATTGATCTTTTAGATTAACCACCTTTAAATGGAATTTAGATATGCACTACTTTCCAATGATTTTTTTCAGAACTAGGGACACTATTATTATGGTGCATTACATGTTTGACTTATCTTTATAAATAATTCCTTTGAAAGTATATATAAGGTCTTAACTAAAATAATTGAAAATGCTCATCAAATTTACCTTTGATATTCCATGTAAATGTATCCTTATTTTATTCTATGGTTAAGTCCTCACTACTTAATCACATGCATGTTCATATTCTTGGTCTTAACTATGAATCTCAATGTTTGTCAATAAATATAGCATAGTCTAATGATCTACGTGTTCTATCTATTACTAGAGTTTGAAATGTAACATGGATTATTATATAATTAAGTCCAAGATCTTTGAAAATTCCATGTTGATCTTGTACCATCGATCCTTATGTATGATATAACATTAGTGTGCCACTTGGTAGTTCCATGGGGCCTCTATGTGCTATGTACTAGGTTCCCTGCTTCTTCCTATGATTCATTGGATTTGTCTACTAGGCTCTCACAATGGTGACACTTATCACTCTCATGGAGATTTTACATTTAAACTTGATCTCAGATCATTTGATCAAATTGGCCTAAGCAGATGTGTGCCATAGGATCTTGACTTGAATCGAAATGGTTACTTTATGAGGTTAAATTTGACATTTTTATGGCCATCAAATGATGTCCTCATGATTGTCAATGATTCCACATGACTATAAAATTTAATCTCTTAAGTTTCACCATTATTGAAGGTCAATTTGACATGCATACAATCATCAACTGATGTCTTCATGACCATCAATAACATCCACATGACTATCAAATTAAATCTCATAAATTAGACATTTGTCATTTCCTTAGGACATCCTATTCCTTCAAACATAAACACAAAATTACTTAGCATAATATTTTGGGAAATAAGTATAAAGGACCCTACATGAATATTCTAGCCTAAAGTCTTAGGATTAGTAAAATATGATTTGGACCTTGGCTAAAATCTTAAATTAAGCTCAAAAAATAATTAAAATGATTCATAAGCAAGGGTGCCACTTGGTAGTATGGTATTTATCTTCAAGCAATTATTGTAGAAGAATTATTTTAGGGATTCTATGTAAGGGATTTATTTTAGATAAAAATTTTGAAACAATGCTCTCAAAGGTTTATTTTCATCAGACAAAATGTCTGAGACATAAATTTTGAAGGAATTCTATTGGGGGAATTGTTTTAGACAAAATGTCTGTAATAATTCTCTTGAAGACTCAATTCTTTTAAACAAAATATCTAAAGGAATTTCTTGAAGGGGTGGTATCAAAAGGGCTAAAGGGAAAGATATTTCTGACAAAATGTCTGAAGGAATTGGATGAATAAAATACTTGGGACAAAATTCCTAAAAGAATTGGCCAAAGGGAAAATGGTCCTAGGATAAAGTTTTAAAGGGTAAGTGGTCACTTAAAAAAAGAAGGAAGGGTGATTTTCAAGAATTTGAATGACATGTACCCTTGGGGGAATTATTTTGGGTCTTTTGCATTAGACAAAAATTTTGAAATAAATGAGATGGGGAAAAAAAGTCTCAAAGGATAGGCTAGTAGGGAAAAAATTCTTGAGACAAAATTCCTAAAGGACATGTTCAAAAGGGATGAAGGGTCTACTTCATGGTGAAAATGCCTAAAGGGTCTACTTCATAGGGTACATTTTGATGGGAAAGGGCCCTTAGAAAATTCTTGAAGTGTAACCACAAAATTCTTCAATGATTCTTTCAAAAGGCTTAAGGGTATGTTCATAAAGTTCAAAGGAATATGTGTCATTGGAAAAATTTTTGAAGGGTAAATCAGAGGCAAATGGCCATTTCAAAAGTCTTGAAGGAATTCCATCAAGGGAATTATTTTAGGAAAAAATTTTATAATAATTCTCCTAAAGACCCAATTCTCTCAAAAAAAATGTTTGAAGGAATTCAATTGGCTTAGGGAAAGTGTCTCAGATGAAATGTCTAAAGGAAAGGTTCAAAAAGGCAAATGTGTAGGATAAATGTCCTAAAGGATAGGTGTAGAGGGGATGAAGGGCATTTGGAAAATGTCTAAAAGAATTCTATCAGGCAAAATGGCTGCAAAAAAAAGGCTAAAGGACATGTTGCACAAACCCTGAAGGGTAGGTTAGCAAGGCAAAAAGGGCATTTCAAAAGTTTTGAAGGACAATTTCAAAATTCAAAAGGGTCATTTCAAAACACCAAAGGGTACTTTCTATCTAGAAACAATATGAAGGGTCTACATCATAGGGCATTTATCCATGACAAAAGTTCTAAAGGATCTAATTAGTAAAGGCTGAAGGGAAATCTCAAAAAGGCTGAAGGGAAGGTTCATAGGGGCCAAAGGAAAATTATATGAAGAAAAGTGTATCGACAAGATTATCCACAAGAATAAGTTTGATTTGGGGAAATTGTTTAGGCATAATATTATAGGGAAAATGCTACAAAGAGAAATTCCATTAGAAAAATGCTCAACAAAATAAACCCAAAGACCAATTCATGCGTAACAAAAGTTTCGAAGAGAAAATCCTAAAAACATAAATCTCAACAAAGAGTCTTGAAGAAGGTTAGTTCATGAAAACATAAGTCTACAATAATTAACTTGAAGTAAAAAACTTGATAGAAAAAAATATTTAGTCTATGAAAACACAATATCAATGCCATCTTTCCAAAGTATAAGAGGCCAAATCATAATCTTTTTCTAGAATTTGCATAAACATATAGAAGAGGGGCCTCAAAATCAAGAAAATAATATAAAAAATGTGTGTCCCCATTTCCTATGGAAAGAAGGGAGATGTGTTACGTACAGTAAAATCCATAACCTAAAATATTTATTAATTTATGTGATATGAATAAAATATTTATCTAAAATTAATATTATATATTATAAATAAATTTTCATGTTTATACCACTTCAAGGTATTAACAAAGAGATAACTAGCAAGGTATCACCCAAAAGAGACTTTAAGGAGGACCAAAGTTTATGTAATGATATAAGGATAAACGATTATAGATATATGTAACTCAAGAACATGGATAATGATATAGGATGAAGACATTATTTGGAGATAATTTTATTATTATTAATTTAAATAAAAAATAGACTCCTTTAAATAAGCTATGTCTATATGTAGCCTCTTCTCAGACTTTATATGTAATTTATATTTGTTTTTATATATGAAGTGTCAATAAATATATCCTTTTGTGGATCTAGTAAAAATGATTTTTTATTTAAATACACCTTACATTAACAAAAAGTTAGGCTACAACTAAAAGTATTGCCTATAAGATAATTGATGTTTATATGGAAAGGAAATTAATACTTAACCATCATGTCAAGGAGTGTAAATATTAGTCAAGTCCATAGATAATCTAAGCAGATTGATAAAAAATACAATTTAATTTACTTTATGTCAACATATATAACCCTTTCACATTTATATTATTGGTAAAGATTAGTTGCTACAAAAATTTGACCTTATTTGACATTGTTGAAATATTTTAAACCAAAATTTTTGCCTAAGTGATATCGCTATTAACATAACTAATTCCATTCCATGCATTGAATTTTAAAACTTAAAAGTAAATAGTCCTGATGATAACATCCAGAAATTATTATAAATAGTTAATTGACAATGTTAATCATTACTTGAATATGTAAGTTAGATTGATGATACTTAATAATTTTTTAGGATGGTAAGGGTAGTTCATTACTTGAATGCTTAACACCCTAAGAACATATTATGTTCCATCCCAAGATATCACCTAGGAGATTCTTCTCATGTTATCACCCTATAAATACCTGTAAACATATCTCTTAGGCATTACATTGGCTATCAAATCCATTTCCATCAACAAGTAAATATTGATACCTAGAAGGTATCTCCTACACAATAACTCTAAAATGAAATGATATGTTTTCAAATCTAGGGAATTTTTTTAATAATTTACATAAAAATAAATTATATTATGGGTGGAAAATATATTTAAACCCAAGTTCATAGTCTAGTGAATCCTATTTGAATAGCTTTCAAGGTGATGGTGAATTTTTATTTTATTAGAATTTTCTATAGATAAAAAGGAAAAGTTGTAATAATATTTATAATTTATGGAAAAAATGAAGAATGTAATATTTAAAATAAATGGATGTTGTACTAAATAAAATGTAAGTTCATGTGATGATTAATTTGTATAATGACTTCAATTAAATAAATGTTAAAATTAGTCAATTATTAAGTGATTAAAAAACATCTTTTAATGAGGTTAAATATATGAAAACTAGGTTTCTCAATTGTATGAGATTATTGTAAATATTAAGGGATGATATCAAGTTAATAAATTACACCATTAATAGACACGTATGATTTAATTTCATTATGAATGATATAATTATAATTATTCCATGATACTTTTTTTCCATACATTCATAAATGTTAAATGAACTCTGTAAAAAGTAAACAAGCATTTCTAAACTATACTTGGCCCAAGTATCTTGTTTCTGAAATAATTGAAACTCATGAGATATGTTTCAATGTAAATCATTTAAAAGACTAAAATCAATGAGAATTTGAATCCTGCCATTTCTATCCTCATGTGATTTCACTATTAAGGGATTCATGGCTTCAAGGAAACATATTTGGTTGTATTAGAAATGATATAATAATAAGTATGTCATGTCACCATATTTCCATGTATTTTGAATTTGGTTGTTTGGGGTGCTATAAATTCACTTCATATTTTTTATTGAAATCATTGAATATTGATTTTTACATACACTTCTCTTTGGTGTTATGTATGTTTGATATATGGATAGTGTGTTGATAACAATGTCTCCCCATTATTTTATCTATAGTGAAAAAAGAAATACTACCTTTTGGTCTTCTATTTATGACACTTGAGTAAAAAACATCCTCTCCACTCAATTAAAGGATATTTTGAGGTTTATAAAATATACTCTCAACATTTATTATTTTAATATGGACATGAGAAGCATAATTAACTCTAAATTTTCATCATATTTTATGAGAAACCTCATGGGATTAATTAAAGATAAAGGATTATTTAATAAATTGGATACTATGCTTATTCAACCAAAGTTCAAGGGTGGTTTTGACAAGGCTTTGAATGTGATTAATTCAATGATTTCCATAATGATGCTTATATATGGGATGGAGTTTTGGGGTTTAGTTTCCATGGTAATCATAATGATTTAGATAATTATTCTTATATATGGGATGGAGTTTTAGGGTTTAGTTTACATGGTTATCTTTAGGGAATTAGAAGAAAGGTTCTTATCCTTTGTTTATCTTGTGGATAAAATGTAGATTTACCTTGTGGAGGGATGATATTACGGGGAGAAGAATTTATAGTCTTAGATACAACCTCTCTTTGGTTTACCCCAATAATTATCACCCTTTTTGGAGTACCATAGAGTCAGCATGGCTTCCAATGAAGTTCAATATATATTGATGTTAGTTGGGTTGGATTATTTTTACATGGAAAATTTTAGTCATGAAATAATCATCATGGATGTTGATCTAGGCATGCCATAAAATAGATTTGTGATAATTCCTAAATTTGGAGTCTTTGAAAATATGTGAATGGTATTTGAACTTTGGTGAGTATGGGGAATTTTTATTGTATCTAGTATATATATGTTAGTACCTACTTTGTATATATGTGTTACTATCTAGTTTTATTATACAATGAAATAAATACTTTAAATAATTGTTATATTTAAATATAAATTGTGTTAGAGACCCTTTAATCATTATATATCAATTATGTTTCTTATATATTTGATAATGAATAATTTCTTAATAATTCTTTCATAATAATGGAAAACTATGAATAAAATAAAAGATGATATTTTAATCTAACACAAAAAAATAATTCATAAAATTACTCGATATAAACTCATTCAAAATTATGCATAATATATCCTTGAAAACAATTTAAATATAATTTTTATAAAATCATAAAATTATTTAAAAATCATCACCAAATTTTATAATAATCACATTATTATAAAAATAACACATTTTGGAAAATCATCAATATCTTGCACAATCATCCCAGGATTGCACAAACATTGCATGATTTGAAAAACATCACATATTTGGAAAAGCATTACATGTTTTGAAAAGTATATAAATGATCATAAAAATGTAATTTATTATATACTTATTATATGATAGTTTCTTACATTTTAATAATGTATTCTCATAATTTTAAACAATAGAAACATGCATATAGACCAAACAAGTATTATATACTATTATATATTTCTCTTAATCCCATCCATTGATTTTATCCATGTGTTCTTATGTGAAACCAATTATTTGGTAGGAAAAATGAGGAAAGAAATTTTGTTAACTACAACCTAACTTTATCATCTTCATCACTATTCACTGGAAGTGAACAAATGTTTTGAAATGATGCAACATTCCTTAACCAGAGTAGATGAAACAATTTAATAGAAACTAGCCTCAACTTTATTCTAGTTAACTAAGCCACGTTTAAATTCTAAGATTTATAAGAAATAATGTCTCCCTTTATAGTTATTATTAGTCTAAAGTATGTTAGTGTACAAAAAAAGATCAGTTAGACCTTGGGCTAGGCCATTTAATCATGCAA
Source organism: Torreya grandis (assembly GCA_037957365.1). Lineage (NCBI taxonomy): Eukaryota > Viridiplantae > Streptophyta > Pinopsida > Cupressales > Taxaceae > Torreya > Torreya grandis. The sequence continues at coordinate 1,582,839 of JARHVA010003334.1, read as the reverse complement.
AAATATAGTAAAATAGACTCTATATGATATGTTTTCATCTTTCATGAAATTATTACATAATTTGGTAAGATAATATTTTATTTATCGTTAATTTGAGAAATGGGGTTGTATTTCCAACATTTAAAGGTCATTTCTAAATTATTTCATCATGATATAAGATCTAGATCATTATTATCTTTTACACTTCACTTGACACTTAAATGTTAATCTAATATAATCAAGTGAGATGTCATTAATAAAGTTAATATGAGAAAATTGAATGATATAACTAGTAGGATATCATTTATATTTAATATATTCATGTTCACAAGGTAGATATCATTATAGGTTGGAAATGCATAACATGCTTTATAATACAAAATAGGATTAAAAATGCATCACATGTATTAGAAATACATCGCATGATTAGAAATACATCATGGGATTTAAAATTCATCACAAAATTACAAGTTAATTGTTATATTTTAATGAATTTTAGGATTAGAAATGAATCAAAGGTTTGGAAATGAATTATAGGATTAGAGATAAAAATAACTATTCCATAGAATGTGATAGTTTATTTAAAAATAAAAATGATTCATGAAACATTGTAATTGAATAAACATCAACATCAAAAATAGTAATTTTTTTTCTAATTTTGAATACAACATCACAAATCTAAATTGAATAAAATATGCCAATTTGTATGTTGTGTGAATATTTATATCATCTACTTCACAATTTCTATGACTTTATTAACAATGACCTACTACAAAAATTTCATCTATGTTTTTAACATGGTCATCTATTGTGTTAGTTTAATTTATATTAATGCCTCTCTTTTAATTAATCAATGCATATATTTATAAACCTTTGTCATAGGGGAAGTTATTCATAGTTCACCATGATGTATAAATTCTCAAAAAAATATCCTAATTTTTTTCAATATTATTTCTTAATTTACATTTTATATAGGAAAAGATAATCGTAACTCTCTCATATTCATTTAAACCCAAAATAAATATTTGACATAGATCAGATAGTGAAAAACTCAGCTAAAGTTTATTGTAAAACATTCTTAAAAACCTTTTTTTTATAGCCAAATTATTGCTCCACGCTCAAAGGGATCATTTATTAATTTTAATTGATCCAACATTGTAATGGAAAACTATTTAGATTAAATTCACAACATGTTTTTGTTTAAAAAAATTGAAATCATTATTTTATTGATATCAATAATCTTAAAAACATGTTCAATAAAAGTAGTCAATTTTTACTATAGTCTTCCTAAAAAAGAAGCATATTTTGGCCATTATTCTAATAGGTGAGATTTACTATAACCATTGAATAGATAAATTCATTCTTAAAAAAATATTCCCTTTTTTTATGAAACTAGGGAAGTTAAAATCTCTCTTAACTTTAACCTTATTGATGTCGAAATCTCAAAAAAGAGTGACCTTGTGACATGTAATTCATTGATGTTACCATTAGTTAGTAATTGAAAGTAGTACATGGGTATCTCATATCCACCTACAGATGCACATAATTCTCCCAATCTATTGAACTTTAGAAAGTTTATTAGATTTCCAACACGTGTAAATTTTTACAACTATCAAAATTTAGACCAAATAAATAAGTATCTTGATCAAGATTATATATATATATATATATATATATATATATATATATATATATATATATATATATGTCTCCTAAATCATGTAAAATAAACACTATATAAAGCTCTATCTTCAGCTTGTTTAAACAAATGATGAATTTCATCCAATATGGGAAGGAGGACACACAATGATGTAAATGTATCTATATTATTAAAATTATGTATAAAATATTAATCCTGTCCATTTTGCTAAGATGTTATAACATTACTCCCAATAAGGATGGATATTCATAGTACACCCTATGCATGAGTTTATATAGTAAGATCTAATTGGAGTCAACATATTTTAATAGTTTATCCACATTTTTTATACATTATGAATTTTTTTTGGATCTCCACTAACCTTTTAGGAGTAAAAAAAATAATTCATTTAACTCATAAATATGTTTAAATTTTTCAACATATATAATTTTATTGACATTTTCTAATACTATATTCATGATATGAGCCATATAATGAATTCAAATAATATAAGATAAATGGAATGTTTGTATTCTAGAACATATACCATTTAAATTACCTTACATTAAATATTATCCATCTAATCTAACACATACTAATTTGATTTCAATTTCATAATTATCGATGCCACCAATCTCTTTCAAAATATTTATTATCAGTTCACAAAGGGTTTTAGCATTTTAGTTTTCTGTCATCTTGTGAGGAGTGACTAAATGATGCCATCTCACATGATTTTAAATAGTAAAATAATTAATATATACCCAATTTGTGGTATATATTATTATAACCTAATCAATATATAATGACACATATCATGCATGCTTAATTTTCTCTTTCAAGTCTTATTTCTCGACCATATCTAAGCATTTCACCTAATCCCAACCACTAATTTTAGACCAATGATAATGAGGAAGATATGGTACACCAATAAAATTTATCATGGTATTATATTTAGTAAATTATGTTATTTAAAAACCTCTTTTCTTAATGTGAAAATCAACAACTAGCTGAACTATTTTACCTAAATGACTTTTTGAATGATCTTTTCATATTGAGATGTAGCTAACACTCTATTTTTAGACAATATTATTTTAATTATCATGTGATCCTCATATAATTTTTAATTAATAATGTTAAAAAACTCACATATAATTTTTCATATGGAAACATGTTTCACAACTCCATTGTAAAATTTCTTTTCATATACATATTTCCTACATGTTTCTAAATAGTATCACCTTTCAATTGCATTATATTTTCCATGCCAATTTTCCAACCATAAATTATGAAATTTAATTACTTGTGAACTTAATTTTAATTTCCATTTTCAACACGTTTAATGAATATAAAATTTAATGCACACTTTAACCCAAAATTCCTTTCCAAATTAAATTTTCTTTACTTTCTCTTTTTAGTAGAATTTGGTGCCCCTATAGTATTTATGATGGTGAAATTTTATTGATTTCTAAAATTTACTCTTCCAAAATTAATTTATTTATATTTTAGTATCTCATAATTATAATTAATTTATAATCCTTATAATGATATAGCTTTTATCTAATTCAATGGGACATCTTCAAGTGGAGGCATTTCATTATTATCATCATTGATAGTATAAGTCATTAAATTAGCATTGAACTCATTTTGAGTTTCATTTTAAATGTTATAATCAAACCCTAAAAATGGTGGAGATGGATAATTTGGTATATATGGTTTATAACATTATATTCAATACTTCATAAATTATAAGGTGTTTCATTTGTTTTCTTTCTTGAAGTTTTCAGGTTACTTTCCACTTTCTTGTAAGGAATTTTTTTCATCTTATTGCTATAACTAAATTGTTAGAGAAACATATAAATTTTATAAATTACTTACATGAATATATAATTACAATAGTATTATATATTATTCACAATTTTACAAGAGTATCACATGCTTACAAAATCATCACATCGTTAGAAAATCATCATAGGCTTAAAAGGCATTAGGAGATTAGAAAATCATCACAAGTTGGGAAATGTATCAAATAATCATAAAGGCATCATTGGATCATAAAATAAATATGATATTATAAGAAAATTTTAAGGTTAAAAGCATTTCCTTGATGTAAATATGTAGCATTGATGTAAACACATTGTAGTCTTATGAAAAAACTGCAAGCCTACATAAATATTGTATGATAGTAATTCATCATAGGGATATAAAATCATCACAACTTATAAAAACAACTCTATCTAATATTAATTTATGAATTTATAAAATTTTATAAATGATAAAAAAACATGCTTTATATTAGATCAATATATTTAATTGTAGGTTGTAAACTACAATGCTGGAATATCTTTGAATTGGATCAATATATTTCTTGGTTTGAATTTTCTAGTATTTGATTTCTTTGGATCATTTTATAATTTCCCAATTTCCAAACAATAAAAAGTTAAATCTTTATAGGAGGAAAAATATAAATTATTTTTTAGTATATATTAGTACATTTAAAACATTTATGTTGGGTAAAATTGGTGAATTTAATTACATTTCATATTTTCCCTATAAAATTTTGGTGAGTGTGATCCCAAGGCCCATAGAATGTATGGTGATTTAAAAACTATTTAAAATCTAGGCCAATCTATTTGGTGGTGATATAAGAACAAATATCCATTGGGATTATAAATCCTTTGGATATTCAAATGAGAAAAATAACATCCATAATTTTTTTTGGACAACTTAAATGTGACCTAATGTTATCCACTAACAATCCTAAACTAGGAAATCCCCAATATCACCTAAGTATAAATATTTTTTGATAAAAATTTCCCTATCAAAATCCACCTCTTGTATTGAAATGAACTAAATTAATTTAACCTTTAGTATTTACTATTTATCATTAAGGCATTATCTCTACTTGTATTATCATTAAAATATTTCCTCTTATTTCCTTAACATTTAAACATGTTACATGCATATGTTTTTTAGATTGAAGTATCTGTTAGGAAATATATCTTTCATCTAAATGATATTGTTGTGCCCTCACACACACACACACACACACACACACACACACACACACACACACACACACACACACACACACACACACACACACACACACACACACACACACACACACACACACACACACACACACACACACACACACACACACACACACACACACACACACACACACACACACACACACACACACACACACACACACACACACACACACACACACACACACACACACACACACACACACACACACACACACACACACACCCCCACACGTGCGTGTGTGCATGCATTCATGCACGTGTGTGAGTGCACACGCGTGCACACACACACACACCATTTTAAAATATTCAAATGGGGACCCATTATTGTTTAAAATATTTATTTTGGGTCATTTAAACATTAGGATTCTGTGATATGAATTTATTAATACAAAATTGTAAGGTTATCTTTAAAGTTTAAAGTTACATAAATTTAAAATTTGAAAATCAAATATTGAAGTGTCATCATGATTTATCCTAAATGTTAGGCATTCATAGTTTTCATGATTTATTTTTACTAATGGATCTAATGTATTTCATCTTAGTATTCCCTATGTTTTCTATGTCCATAGGACTATTGACGTATACTTAACAAAAATTCACATGTCAGGTCTCACTTTATTTTATTTAAAATGGGACAGGTGGCATCACTAGATTATGTGGAACCTATATCTTTTACAAAATTTTCTAAGTTTTCTAGGTCCTTGAGCTTTGATAGTTTGATAGGTGGAATTCATATGTTACATAAAGCCTTTAACTTTCATAAAATTTTCTAAGTGTTTAAAGTCTATGAGCTCTGAGACTAGGATATGTGACACATTTTCATCTTCCTAAAACCACAAAATCTTTAAAATGAAAGACAATCATTTAATGGTTTTGATTTCTTGAATTCTAATGCTTCTAATTTTTGAGTGTTTAAAACTTCACATGTTTTTCACTTATCCAAAATCATAGAAGGATTAACATATTTTAATGGCTATGAGTTCCCATATTCTAATGGTTCTAAGCTTCTAAGTTCCAAGTATTTGACACTTGGTAAGATTTTGTCAACCCAAAACTATAAAAACATTACATAGTTTTGATGGTCCCAAGGACCCATGGTTCAATACTTCCAAATTTCAAATATATAAGAATACAACAACTATAATAATTATATTAACCCAAACCTTTGAAGAAGATATACTCAATAAATGAACTAATGGCCATGTGGCTCTGAGTCTCCATGCCTCTAGGGCCTTAAGGTCATGATACATGTTAGAATTTTGTTACACAAGATATCTACATAGTCTTATAGAGATCAAAAGGCCCAAACTATCATGCACACATATATTTTATCCCCTATAGACCCAAGGTTGCTCTATGTGGCATAGTCATGTTTAATCATAGCCCTGGGGCATATCAAGCTTATATGTAGATATAAATTCTTGAGTGAAATATGATTGGATAAGTTTCATAATATAGAAGATTTAGGATCAAAGTATACATACATGAGTTTAAGAATAAGGAAAAGAAGTGAGTGAATGAGGATTTGATAATTGTCTACAATATGATGATTGGACACATAAATTTACTAAATAGTTTCCATTTCAAAATCAAGTAAACCTACCAAAATTGACTAGCAAATTCAAATTCAAATATGAACATTATCAAAAGTTCATTATTTACATTGATGACACACAAATACATTCAAGACTTATATTTTAGGTAATATAAGCAAAATCAATTCGAAGGTTAGTCATTTTTACATTAATCTATCAATTAAACATTGCAATTTTAAGCCCTCGAGCATCCAAAGAGCCCTAGTTTTTTATTAAAATTTCAAGAGAAAGCTAGATTATTTATAGAAGAAAGTACATAGTTTGGACTAACATAATGGCCTCCTCTTTGAATCAAGCATATCATCAGCCCCACTAAACATACTCTTGTGATAGAAGTGAGGAATTCATGGACATAATGTTTGATAAAAGTTACCTCAAGTTTAAGTTTATCCATTATTCTACGATCTAGAATTTTGTAGAATCTATGGCACCCTACTCTACTCAAGACCAATTGTCTTTAGGTGAGTGGTATGTTGATGACCTACTTCCCATTAAAATGCAAGGTCTTCATATAAAAATAATAAAAATAGAGGTAGCCTTACATGGATGTACTTAGAGGTTTTTTTTTTTAATGAAAAATTTTCTATGGATTGTTTACATATTAAGAAAAGTAAAAATGTAATTGTAGTTATTTTTTATAGATGTTTTTAAAGGTATCTCAGACTCCCATAGCCTAAGACTACTTATAATTAAATATCATCAACCAATGTTAGGATCAAACATAACATAGTTGATGGATTTTTTTTTTAAATGGTTAGTTAAAGTCTAAAGAGTGAATCCCAAAGGAGACATTTATTCTAATAGGATTATCAAATTCAGACATGGAATCATGATAGCTATGACCCTTCTAAATAGACTATTTGGTTTTGAGAGCTTAACTTATGTATAATTAGAATGGGTCCCTTTGTTGCACATTATTTTAACTTGATATAAGCTATTTACCATTGTGAAATTTCTAAGTTGAAGGTGGAAAGCATATATGTTTTATCCTGATCAAATGCTAGCTGATGGTAATTATACATGATCTCATACCTACTAGATGTCATCTTGGGCACAACATGCAAAACACATGGGGAGTAATGACAACCCTCAACTTAATGTTTAGGTAATATAATATGTGAAGATCACTATTGTGTGTGTGTGTGTGTGTGTGTGTGTGTATTTAAGAATTAAATTCAAATAATATGTGAGGAAATCTATCATCTAGTGTATGAGGTAATTTATGACACTCAGATGCCTAGGTTATTTGAAAACATGACAAGAAGCATTGGTAAAATGGTGGACTATTGGTGTTAACCTAATTATATATTAATTATAATCAAAGGAAAATGGGTACATCCACTATTTATACCATGCCACATGACCAAAAAAATTATAGAACATGAGGTGGGTTTTTAATTTTACAATAGCATTGATGAAGAACTTGGCCTTAAGTATCAGTCCTATTATTATAAAATTCTTTTGATTATTGAACAACTTAAATTTTTGGTTAGGCCACATTTTAACTAAATTTTATAATCTAGATCCTACTATGATTTGAAGGTGGCCCAATTTATGGAGTGGGACCCCAATAATAAAATTAGGACATACCTCTAGGAGCTCAAGGAAAATAAGAAAGTGAACATTTCATATGGTCACCAAGAATATGATCATGATGTTTTTTTTTAATATAATATATGATACTAATGTATGTATAGGAATGAGAGATAAACAAATGTCTATTATATTTACGTAGGATTTTTAGTACAATCCTGATATTACAGAATAATAAGACAAAGAGATGGAAAAAAAAGAAAAAATAAAATGAAGTCAATAGTGACCTCCAACTTAGTTATAGGAAGAAGGGAAAGACCAACCCCCATATCCTAAGGATAATAGATATATTTACAAGAGGGAGATTCTAGTAGCAATAAGGACTCTAATGCTCAAATAAAGAGATAGATTCTAAGAGGCCTCCCCCATCCTTAGCTTCCCTCTTTATCTCCAAATACTAATTTAATTTTGGGAATAACTACTACCAAGGAGAAAACCAAACCTCCTCAAAACCAAAAGAAGAGCACATTATTGGTGACACCTCTACCACCACTTACAAATATTACATAGGTTAGTCTCCTTGAGTTTCTCTAGTCTTATTTCATGTCCATTTAATTTACTCCTTATTCTCTTCAATCATATTTAATGATTCACCTCCATTCACTACCATAAGGGAGGAGGCATATTTTCAAGCACTCCCTACCATGCCAACCTCTTATCTACTTAACCTCACTTTAACCAATGTCATCCCTCCAACCATTCCTTCACCACCATATACAATGATACTTTCCACCATTTTAGCTCCTTTATTCATTTTACCATCTCCCTCTCCTTTCACTCCACATGTGGTCACTTAACATAAGAAATCTAGGGGGTCTTTATACCTCCTCCAAGGAAAAACAAATAGAATAAAGGATAGCTTTTATTCTCCCCACCATAGAGGAATCCATTAATAAAGAGGGAGCATAATAAGAGGAGCCTACACCAGTAAAATATTTGGTTGAGTATTAAACTAATGAAGGTGAATAATACCTAGAAATAATGAAGGGATTAGGAACTATAATAAGTGAAGAGGCAAACCTAGATGATGAAGAAGTATATATGGAAAAGGATAAATTTATGGGTTTAGAAATTCTACAAATAGGATAAAATATTGGTAGAAATTTGGATACATATCCTCATAAAAGAGAAAAGAGAAAACATAAGTGAGCTAGTATCTTCTCTTGTTCCATATATTTTCAGTGTAGATATTCCAACTATATATTTGCCTCTATCTATTCCAAATATTATTTTGTCTAGTTCTATTGACTCTCTCATTATTTTAACTTCAAATAAAATAAAGGATCTAAAGAGGGGAGTCTATTTTTAGAGTAGGCTTATAGTTTATAATTATAACCCTAGGAGGCCACCAATCACTAATAAACATTTATATCAATTAGAGTTATCAATTCCATAGTCTTCACCCATATAGCTAGCCATTATGACTATTGAGACAACCCTAAGATTGACCAAGTATGTGGTTGCATTATTCCATTGGGAGAGCCTTCACCATGGGAGAGGATTGTCTATCCACCCATCCAATTCCAAATATAAAAAATTGCATGATTGGCACCACCAACAATATCATCTCCTTTAATGACCCACCTTTTACATTTGAAGACCCAAGCCCATAAGATGAAGAATGAGGGAAACTTGTTAATCACCAATAGGTAAAAGAGATACAAAATGTAAGGGATGAGAGATAAAACCTAGTTGTCAAAGAGTTACCTATAGTATCTACCTAGTTTGACAAAAATATTAGACCCATAAAAAGGGTGAGGAAGAGGAAGGCATTGAATTTGGATATAAGGGAAGAACTATAATTTGAACAAAGGGAAAATATATTTCCTTTTGTAATGAAATCCAAAAAGAATCCAAATGATCCTAATGAATATAATAAAGATTTATTTGCTTTTGTAGACTCAACTAATGAATCCATGAAATATATTTATAAAATCAAAGCATAATCATAATAGAGGATACAACAAAGATAGAACATACATGCTCCTTTGGAGATAATTGATGATGTGTAGAATGTAGCTACTAGGATATACAAAATTTTGTACAATATCTAGGGTTTTAGAGTAGGAATCTAATAAAATAAAACAAATGTGACCATAAATTTGGACCAAATGAAATATCTATAGAAAATATTGAATTTATTAGTTTAGTGCTCCATAAAAAATTCATTCAACCAATTAAACTTAATGTCTAGCATGGATTCACCATGGTGCCTCAACTATCTAAATACAAAAAGAGATGATTCCCTCAATTGGCACAAGCTAATGAAGACTTTACTGGGGAATTTCTCAAATCATGAAAGTGAGGCCTTGGAAATTTTGAAAGAGATGAGGGTCACTAATGTGATTACTCCTAAAAGTGAACTATTCAATAGGCCAAATTTTGAAAACCTCTTCTAAGTAGATGAAAACAACTTCAAGGGGGAAGATGAGAGAATAATATATAAGACTAATGATGAAATTATATAGTTGTTAAATTTTTTTGAGGACAGGGTGATGGGATCTGAATCCATTGGAGTAGAATTTAAGAGCTTGAAAGTTGAATAAAAAAGGTTGATGGCTAATGAAATAAAACTCTTCAAACCTTCCTTTCTCTATTTTGACATCATTAATAAGGAGTTTTAAACTTCACACATGTTATTTAAGGAACTCAGGGTAAAATATATAGCCTTAGGGCCTATGCCAAACATGCAACCAAATTATTGTACTACCCCATCATCTCATGGTTCCTTATTTATAGGATTTAAATTCATGCAAAATCCAAGTGGGATAATCTTGATCCCACAAGAAAAAATGTTTTCTAGTCCTCTAGTTATCACTCCATCATCTTCTTCAACTAGCAGTTCCACATCAGCACCCATCTAAATATAATACGTAATTACATGTTTTTTCTAAGTCATAACTTTGGTTCAAAATTTATGTTGCATATATATATATTGTATTTTTAATTGTGAAATTATATTTTGGGATAAATAATGTTCATGAATCATTTTCATGAGATTTAGACATAAGAGCTATTTTGTAACTATATTATTAGACTTTACTTGAGATATGAGAACTTATCCATATCAATCCTATTTATATTTGTAACCTCTCAGTCCCAAAGTGAGGATATTTTTTTGTTATTAATATTAATAATAAATTCTTAGAAGTGCTACAATTTTGGTCTTGATGTGAAAATATTGATTCTTATCTAACTTGTGGATTGTATAAGAATTTATATCATTATAATTGTTTATCCTTTGGTTATGTATGAGTTATATAATTTATATATGATAATTCATATTAATCTATAGATAATCTAAATACCTTTTGCATATAAATCATAATCCCCCTTATAGATGTGTTATAATAGTATAACAAACATGACAACCTTTGATTTCATGTGTTTAAGTATGTTATATTTTTGTTCCCTTTGAGTCCTAACCATGTTTTATTATTAGTGTGTTATAGTATCTTATGGTAAGCATTGGATTATGATCTCTTGTTCAATATTTAGTTCATGTTTTGGTCTTGCAAGGTTGTATCTAGTGTAGTCCATAATCATCCTTTCCTTCCCTACCTTTTCATATTTTTTTAGTTTATTTTGAATTCCTACCGACCTTAGGTTAGATGCATCATCAATCCACCCATCTCAAGTAGATATAGATTCATCCATATCTGAACCATTCATCCATATCTGAATAATCTACCTCACTCATCACTATTCGATCAACAGGTTCTGTCCAAAAGCCAATACCACATTACTCATCCCTTGGAGTGAATGCTTTTTTACCGATCCTAAAATGCTAGAGAGTACCTAGTAGAAGTTTATATGGTGTGCATAAAACCCACATCAATAGATGAATCTTATTTTTTGTGATATAAAGAGGGTTTGAATCTCCACCTCTTTTTTCTTTGAAAAGAATCATTTGAGTTGTATTGAAAACACCCAAAATACTAACAATGTAAGTATTATACACTAAATTAATATTCACACATTTGGAAATCCATAGAATGGTTAGGTCTAATAAAATATTTAGGAGGAAACCTCAGGCCAAATCATTTTCTCTAGGCAGATAACCTTATGTCCATTACTCCCAATGGGTCAACCCATATCTCTAACTTAGTATCCAACCTAGCTAATTGGTTTTGCTATTAATGTTACAAGAGTTATCCATGATATACCTAGAAACATTGAGAAATATCTATCTTCCTTTTCTTCATCTTGAGGAAGGACTATAGAGGAACACATCAAGGCCTTCTAATCTACCTTGGGAATATTGAATGTAACCCACAAAGAGATGGCATGTAGACTATTTCTCTTCACATTACAAGATGTGGCCTATGAATAGTTTCTCAATGTCCTACAAGGTTATATTACCTCTTGGGAAGAGTGTGAAAACACCCTTTTAACACAATTTGGATAGGTCACTAGTGTAAGTTTTATTTATCAACACTTTGCAAACATGACAAGAGAGATAAATAGGCTAATTTGAACCTTCAATGCTAGATTCTAGAATATGTATAGAATAATTGAGACTGCTTACACACATAATGAGGCACTAGCCCTTGAGATGTACAAGAATGATTTAGACCCTATGAATATTATCTTTATACACAAAGCTATTGGTATTGATACACTGCCTTTGGATAAATACGAAGCCATTAGTTAAAATAAAAAAATTAACCCTCAGATGCAATCTTTGTTCCCACTCACTCTTGTTCCTATTTTTATATATTTCATTCCAAATGCAAATACAAATCAAATTATTATGTCTCGAAACTATAACCTAGTTTATAATCAGTTGCCCTTAAGCAAGCTCTACACAATCAACATATTAGCAACTTGAATAATTCTATGCCTATCTAGTAAAACATAGATCAATCATTGATACCATTCAATACTAATATAGCATAGGGTACCAATTTTGATTCCTTAAAAATATAATTATAATAAATATAGAGGATGGTCTAGAAATTGAGAAATGAGTTTTTGAACATGCATAAACACATGGGTAGCACTAGAAAATAGAATACCATTAAGAGCTTCAAATTCTAGAGATATTATAGGGCTAAAAATAATCAACAACAAGTCCCATCCATTCTAGAGATCAATATTATGGAAGCAACACTTCTTAATTAGTGTAGGGTTCATAAAACTACACAACATGGTGAGATTAACTACATCAAGTTATGCATAACCTTCTATATCTTTAGAAAGGAGATGGATAGGTAAGAAGGCTCTGCACATCAAAGAAAACATTCTTCCTCTACTAATCATGGACACTCCAACACATTAATGGTCTGTTAGACCTATGATCTCCCATTTCTAGAGAAAGACAACAATGAACCAGAGGAAAATAAAAATGAGATCCATGAATTCTAATAGTTCTAGAGGAACAACTACAATATGAGGAATAAGTAACTAGTTATTACTTTAACACTATCAGATAACAATGTTAATACTTGTCTATAATATTAGGCCAATAACAATGCATATCCCCCTAAGAGGTATGATTAGCTATAGACTATAGAACCATAAAGTAGGACTAGATACAACATTATTGAGGACATGAAGAAGATCAAAGACATCATTGCCCTACATGAACTAGTTCAGATCAACAAATAAAATAATATTTTATCAAATCCCTAATTGAGATATATTATACATTTATAAAATCTAAAGATACACATGAAAATGTGATGGTATTTAAATTTAAATAATAAGTAACACCAATTATTCTAACTATCTAAATGTTTGAAAAGAATGTGTACAGATACTTCGTTGACTCATGTGCCTTGATCAATGTGATGTTGATAAGTGTATGCTAGAAGTTAGGCTTGACCCTAGATAAGTTAAAGAGAGTGGTATTACTATTGTATAAGTCTTCATCCCTATGTGTTGGAGACTTAACAAACATGCACATTCAATTGGAATATAACCCATGTGTGAATCAAACCATTGACATATTGTTCATTGAAATTCCATAAGCCTATGGTCTATTACTGAGTTGTAGTTGGTCCAAGACATTAAATTGATACATGACCACCAACTTCTCCCATATTTGGTTTCCATGGAAAGGGGTGGCTAACTAAATTTGAGTGGATATTTAACCCAAGATGAATCATATTATCATAGATTACAATGACATAAATGAAAAGGTACACTTTATATCTTTGCACATAGGTGTATACATGTTTACCACTAGATAAGAACATAAATTTCATGAATAAGAATTTGAAGATCCTTCTTAGCTCTAGACTCTTCATTTTTATGGATCCAAATCAACACATAGTTATGGTGTGGGCATGACATTGACAAATCCATATGGAAAGAGGTACCTTATTACTTATAGGTTGTAGTTTCCTTAAACCAATAGAGTAGATTATGAATTTATGATACTTGTCTTGAGATTTACACTCAAGCATAATGTTAAGAAGCTATAAATCTTTATTTATTCTAAACTAGTGGTCAATTGGATCTATAATGAGTATTAGTGTAAGATAACTTATCTAAATAAGTAAAAATACTTATATTGGAACTTGGACGAGTCTTTTAAAGTATTCAACATCAAGGCTATCCCTAAAGAGTAAAACCAGACAATTGATTTTATATTATCTTTAGCCACTAATGTGGCACCACTTCAGGAGTCAAAGATGTATAAGATATTAGTGAAGTTGATCCCTTAACCATCCATCCCATATAATGTGGATAACTTCTTTGTGTTTTAGTATGACTAATAAATCATACAACTCATGAACAACTATAGATATTTTGAAGCATAGATAATAGATGAAAATGAAATCTAATCCATGCATGGTGAAGACTTGGGATAAGGTGGTGATTTTAAATTGAATGAGAACCACATCCCTCTAGGCATGGTCTCCTTAGATTGATCTTTAGATATAGACCCCCAAGCTTAGAAGCATAAACCACTAAGAGAAACTGAATCAACTTTTTCTAAAGAAAATTTAGGCACTAATCAACACCCTTAGAATCTTAATGTAGGCCTATGTTTAATCAAATTGATAAACATAAGTTGAAAGACTTGCTAATAGAATACAAAGATGTGACAGACTAAACATATGAATACCTAAAATTATTCAATCCTAGATTCATTACACAAACTATCCCACTAAATCTAAATCATAATCCTTTTAGTAAAGACATAGTTCAATAAATCCAATTTTAGAACCTCTAATTCAAGTGTAAGTACAAAAGTGTAGTTACTTAAAAGTGGCACTTCATGGCTAAGAGTGATAATTGAGACTATATATCCATAAATTATCCCTATACCTATCTTAGAGATTATTTTCACACTTATCCATCCTTCTTATGGGCCACAAGCATCCCTAGTCATCCCTAAAGTAGTCCCCAATCCTCATTATTACATCTTTACCCTTCATGCCTAGTGCTCTACCACTTAGACACTAGAGCCATTAATGACACTACTATCCTTTCCCTCCTCTTTTCACAAATGGATACATTTGAAAAATTAGACCTCCTAGGGTCGGCCTAGACCACTTATAACATGCAAAAAAACACTAGAATAATATAAATACATGAATTTTATCCCTCTAACCATTAGATAGAAATTATATACAAATTACATATAAAAACTTAGAAAAAAATGTGCACAATTAAGGCTATTAATCCTTATTCTTCCCTAATTCTGTATACTAACATCTACAATAGCCATAAGCTCAGATTACCTAGATTTCTAATCTCAAACACATTCAAAGCACTCATGTCACCTATCATACTAGCTTCACTTTCACTTGCAACAACACATAGGTGGGGATAACTACATTGGGATTGATCCCTCTTCAGAGTATTGGTATGTAGTCCAATCTCATCACAATGAGATGTTGAGGATGTCTAGCCTACCCCACTAATAAACACACTTTTTAGATTATATCAACTAGATTCCCTAAAAATATGGAGGATTGGGGTTTGTTCATAAAAACAATTGAAATATGCAATACATAGGGTTTTAGAACTTGTGTGTGTAAGAGCAAACCTTACATATCCAAATACAGGTACACCCAAAATCTCAAGATAGTCTTGCATAGATGACACTAACAATAAAATAGTGTCACTAGTTGACACATGGTAGTACTATCCAATTAGGGTGTTAGTATCCAAGAGGGGTTTTGACACCTAGATCATATTTTTGGCACTCAGACCAATCTCTACCTTAGTTTTCATCCTCTAAATCATCCATCTCAATTTTTTTCCAACTAAGTTATTACATACATTATTTATTACTATTTTTATAAAGGTCAAATTAAGTCAATTATGCAATATATTTATAAAGTACATAATTAAATCACATTATTTCAAAACCCTAGTTCCCCATTAGGGTTTTACCTTCATATTTTCAACATTTACTCAGTTTTAGTTTGTAACCTATCATCTTGATTATTAGGATGGATGCCATTTCCTAATTTATGGTACAAAGCCTTATGGATTTCTTAGCATGCTTATTACCAACCATTTGTATAAAAATGCACATCTATATCACTACTCTCATGGATAATGTTAGATCTAAGCTTATTTTACACATTGGTCTTCCCTTTGTGAGTACCATTCTTATAAGGATCATTTATACATGGAACACTTTGAGTTACCTCTGATTACTACTCAATGATAGAGGGATTAGAAGATTTATTTTATTTAACCTCCACCTAGACCAGTTAATTATATTCTCTCCTATCCTGCCTCTATTACTCACCCTTAACAAATATTAGGTCCTACAGTTTAAGTTAGTACTATATGGAACTAGGTTCCTCCTCAACCTATATAAGATCAATATAATCCCAACATCCCTCCTCATTCCCAGCATATTACAATAGGACACAAAGATCAACACAAAGCATTTGATATTGTGGATCAATTGTGAAACACATAGGCTAAGATATCCATATTAGAATTACTTTAAAAGGCAATTATTTTCAAATATATGATTCTTCAAACACTCAATCATACATATTTACCTTGTGACATAGAACCAACTTAATTTACATCTATCAAGAACACTATCAAGGACATTGAGGATGTTATATCTTTTTGTAATGAGGAATTTCCATCATAGTTACTTATTGCTTGGAATTTACCACTTTTCATTCAAGCATAAATTAATACCACCATTATTAAATTAGTTTTAATTGATGGTAATTCAAGACTTAGCATATGCAACCTCACATTTATACAAACTATAGGGGTTGATATAGCATCCATTCAGAAGACATATAAGAACAAAATTTTTGATGACATTCCTAGATAGACATTGGGTTATTTTTCATTGGATATTATTATAGGGCCAAAAACCATACCTACACATTTTCAAGTGATGCCTAATAATTTTCACAATAATTTATTACTTAGGAGACCTTGAATACATGTTATGGAATCTATACCCTCTACTTTAGACATATGCATCAAGTTTTTACATAGTAGATACTTATACACTTATCCAATAGATAATCAACCATTTAAATATTACATATTCATTGAGCCTACTACCCTATGTACATCTTTAGATGGGACACCTCATGTTCTCATAGAGTCTCCACCTCATAAGAATCCAACTGATCATATTCATACATATGGGCTTCATGAATCCAACAAGAGTATTCCTACATCTCTTCCAGATCTTCCTACATCATAGTTACCTTCACCCATGATGGAGGAGGACCATCCCATAATACAAATATCCCCACTAGCGTGGATGATGAGATTCTCACAACATAATTACCATTACTTGTTAACTCAGAGGAAGCATACAACCATAAATATGATACATATTCTCAAGCCACCATAGAGGATAATCCAAAACCTATTGACATTGATGACTATTAATGTGGATTAAGTTTCACACTAGTGGTCCCAAGAGAGTAAAAATATGATTCTAAGGCACTTATACCTTTTTCTACATTGGAAACACCACTAGTTCATAATTTTATAGCTATAGAGTCCCCAAATTAGTTATAATTAGTGGTATATCCCTCCATTGATTTAATTCATATGGTTACATCTATGAATATAGACCTAGTTATACAGATTTAGGTAGGGAGTTCATAAGATAGACCACACTAGATTATACAGATATTACATGATAGAGGATTGATGGCATTACCCATAATTTGTCATATATCTATCAATAGATTATCACATCAAGAAGGTCAAGCCTTTTGTCATTTTCATATACTTACAGGACATGATACCAATACATGCTCATAATTACAACATAATCTGAATAAATTCAAGACTCAAGGCACTATTTTTATAAAACCTCCACCTCCATAGATATAAGCACCACAACATAGTCATCATCAACATAGATACTCATATAACAATCCATTAACTATCCATATATATTTTTAGATATATACATCCCCCATGTGGCTATAGATGAGGATTTTGGTCCTAATACTTGCACTTTCACATTTTTACAACATATAGGCTATCACAAAAAATGAGATAAAACATGCCATACATTTCCAAGATTCCATTTGGCATATTACGCTACTAATTACATGTGGCCCCAAGGTGGCCAACACATTATTCTTTATCATGACTAGAGGCACTCATATATATGTTACACTTCATAGTATATGGTTATAGGTGATGGATGCCATACTTGATCAATCAATAGATGTTTGAAATTTAATCATGAAGGACATAGTCCACATTTTACATGATGGCATAGATGAGAACCATAGGTTTCATATTGATTCTCTATGATCCAATATGGTTTACCCTAGGACCACATGAGAAACATCTTATGTAGTAGAGAAACATGCTATTCAGAAGCATATAATCTAGACTAATGATAAAGATAAGGCTCAACTAATACATAAAAATGGTATGATGATCATGATGATGACATATTTGAGTTTGCATAGATTCAATATTCAATGTTATATAACCTCTTACTTGATCCACCATTTGATTATCCACATCCCATGGATGTGTTATTGGGTCTATATAGACATTTCATTTTGTTTATACCTAATCTAATTTATTTATAGTATTTTCTTAGACATAATTTCCTTCTCTCTCACTCCTTGTATATAGTTTCATTTTCATGTTGATATTAAATATATTTCAAAAATACAAAAACAATATAATATTTCAAAAAAAAAAAAAACATTCAAATATTTACTTAGAAAACACAAAATTATATATTGTATGCATTTCCATGTTTTCATTTCTTATATTTTTCAGACACTACATATGTTAACTATCTTAGTATAGCCATTTTTATCATACATACATGTTTCAATTGTTCTTATCAGTGTTAGAATATTATTATATGAATCAAGTCCACTACATTGATCTAGATTTTCTTTTATCTACTGACCATGGGCATACACATCGATACATGAGTTTTTTATTTGACACATTTGCCCACTTAGGGGTACCTTATACATAGTTTTGATTAATAGGTTACATATTTATATACTTTATATCACATCTTTCGAATTTTTATATCTTGATATTGATCATCCTACACTTATGTTTTTTGTTGGCTATTACTACTTTAGACTCAACATATATACATCTTAGATCTTACATAGATTTGTATTACATTTTCATGCATAATTTAATTTCTAGATTTCTTATTTTAGACCTGATTGTATTTTTATGCTTATTATATTCAAGGGAATTTAAATATGCCATTGTTCTTTGGTTGTATGCCACTTATTTTCATAGTATGTATGATTTGGACATGTTCCCATACCTTGTGCATGTTTTCCTAATTATGTATGTGGGCATTTGAATATGTCCTTCTATGTGACTCTACACCAACTTACATTTTTATTACATATGTGGACATATGAACATGTTCTTGTATGTCTTTATTTCTTAGATTTAGTGGTATGTGCCCATGTCCCTTATATGGTGGCCCCTTGGCCTACTTTGTGTACCTCATTTGTGTTGTATGTATGATTTATTATATGCATCATGGTCATGCCATCTGTATTTTACTTGTTACACACTATAATTTTATCAATAATGAGGGACCTCATGCATATCCCCTTTATACTTAGATTTCATGATGTATATCATGCCCCATCCCCTAAGGTAGCTACTCAATTTTTACTTTGATTTGTTGTTACATATATTGTTGTATCTATATTGACAGCATTGTGAATTCTATGACATACCATACATCACACATTATAAACTTATACTCAGATTATCTTACATTTTGATGTTATGTATGCACATTATGTTAAATTATTATGCAAATATCATATATTCTCCATCTAAAACACATCTTGTAGAGATTTTTATTTTGAGGATAGTTTTTGTATAGGTTCAATAATTCCCCTCAAAATAGTGGGAATTCACAAGGGTTTTTCATAGAGATCAGGATACCAAAATGCATTCACAATACATTTTTCAACACATAGGCTCATATTACATAAGACTCAAGTAAACATAGTGGAAAATAGTGACATAAAGATAAGTACAACTACATATAAATTAGAGTAGAAGGACACTAGCGATCAAATTGGGACACTAGTACCACATGGCACTACTATCCAAGATATGGTGCTATTATCTAGTAACCTTAGTTTCAAACTAATATAGATTGGATAAAAAGGTATAATAGGTACAATATAGGTTTTCACAAGTTCAGTTACATATTTACTATTTTTGACAAGATTCATACTAGTTTAGCTCATATTCATACCAATTTGCTTAGATTGGGGACATCATGTATGGTATGAACATTCCCATTTACAATTTAAATACTTAGCTATAGATTATTACAACTCAGTCTAGAATCTATATGCTTAGATATCAAATTTAAAGGCATGTACATGGCACATTATTTCTATATGCCTACTTACACTACAGTTGATCAAATGGAATGAAAAAAATTTATGTCATTTTATATGTTGTATACACTTGAAATCATATTTCATGTTACACACTAATTTCAACCCTTACTCCATCTATAGTGGTTGACATTCTTGAGTGGCTTAGATCCACCTAATATACCCAAGTGGCTATAGAGTCAACCCTTCTAGTTACCTCACATAGTTTTATTTTTAGATGCATCTACTACACATGGGTATTCAATGATGGAGTCATGGTATAATTTATTTCTTAAGGCACCTACATGAGAGGATTCAACATGAAATCATTATAATATAATCTATATATAGGTCATGATCCAGTAAGTAGGGGTGGGCAATGATGGATTTAAAAATAGATTGAGTTCTTGAGCCACCCACACATGAGGATTGAGAAAGTCATAAAATTAGTCTAAGATATTCACTAATTGATCACTACACACACACACACACACACACACACACACACACACACACACACACACACACACACACACACACACACACACACACACACACACACACACACACACACACACACACACACACACACACACACACAATTTTTTCACTAGTTTCACTCATTAATTCATGTACCCAATGAGGTGTATTCATTCCTTTCCTCTTTCTTATCCCTTTACCCATTTTTACTTCTTTACTTAGTTTTATCTTTACTTTTGATATCTCTTAAGGACTAATTTATACATTTTTCACTTATAATAAATGCATTGGATCATGCTTCACACACTCAAACCCAACTTCATTAGCCTCACCTCATAGGTAAGTCTAGATACACTTCTTTTTTCCTTTATCCTAGTCATTTCAATTTATTACATTTATATAATAATGGGGGGTAAATTTAATCACCTAAAAGTGGCACTTGAGTGCTAAGAGTGATACTTCAAACTACCTATCCCTATCTTAGCCCTCAACCTATCCTAGAGCCTATTTTAATACTTATCTATCCTTTGTGTATGCCATAAGCATCTTTAATCATCTTTAAATTAGTCCCATACCCTCATTATTGAATCTTGTCCCTTTATTCCTAGTGTTTTACCACTTGGACACTAGTTCCATAATAGGGATAGTAGTGCCAAATGGCATTAGTGTCCCAATAATGATACTACTATCCTTTCCCTCCTCTTTTCACAAATGAATATATTTTCAAATGTTAAACCTCATAAGGTCAACCTAGACCACTATTAACACTTGTACAAGCACAAGAATAATATACATACATGAATTTTATCCCTCTAACCACTAGATGAAAATTAGATGCAAACTACATATGTAAACATATAAAAAGTTGTGCATAATTAAGTTTATCAATCATTATTCTACCCTACTTATGTATACTACCATCTATAACATGCCTAAGCTTAGATTACCCAAATTTATAGTTTCAATCACATTCAAATCACTCAAGTTAAATATCATACTAGATTCACTTAAACTTACACTAACACTTAGGTGGGGAGAACTACATCGGTATTGATCCCTCTTCAGAGTATTGGCATGTATACAATTCTCATCATAATTAGGTGTTGAGGATGTCCAACCTACCACACTAAAAATTCCTTTTATCTTATATCAATCAAATTCCCTAATAACATACAAGATTAGGGTTTGTTCACAAAATTAGTCAAAATAGGTAATACACAAGGTTTCAAAACTCATGCATGTAGGATCAAACCTTAAATATATAGAAACATGTCTACCTAAAAGCTTGAGACTATCTTGCACAAAAGACACTGCCACCAAAATAGAAACATTAGCACCACATGGTATTAATGTCTAATCAAGGCACTATTATAGCTTCAATATGCACCCTTGGAGAAGGTTCTTTATGCCATTTACAATTAATCCATAATATTGGGATAACCTTAGGTTGTGGGTCACTTATAGTGGGGTTGAACCTCTAAAAAAAATTGACTTCCTCTTGATTCTCATCTAAACTAATGCAATTCACTAAGAAAAGTGTTAGAAAGGGGTTAAGAGATCCTAAGAAGGCTAAAAGGGTGATGCACCAAAGTTAAATGTATTCTCATATAATATTGAACCCATATTAGATCAACATAACATAATTATAGCTCACACAACCTCACAATATCACTAATTACATAAATATTCCATAGAAGAGGTTCAAATAAAACACTGATATAGACCTAAAAATAGCTTGAAAACACATTTAAAGAGGTAAGTGAAGGACAATGGATTAGGAATATTTTTCTTCACAAATTCATCATACACAAGCATAGTAAGCACTAGTAAAAAATAAGAGGTAGCCAAAGAGTTCATCTTATTACTTCAAAAGGTAGTTCTTACAATATTTCAACATAATTTAACCATATAAAATGAGCACACTTTTAAAAGAGTCTTAATGAGTATCCTTATCCCAAGAAAGACTGAAATTTTTTTAAGAGTTGAGAACCCCCTCAATTGGAATCAGACTAGGATATATAGGAAGAGGGAGAGAGAGAAAAAGAAAGTGGGAGCAGGCCATCACAGAGGGAACACACCATCTCAGATCATTAATTGATTATGAGTTACCACATTTTTTCTCTAATGAATGCCTTACCACCTTTTTGATCAATCAAGGCACTACTCATATCTTACCAAGTGGGATAGTCCCCAAAGACCCTGAGGATGCATTGAATGCACTTAGCTATAAGTCCCAACCACTAGTTCCTTTTCTATGATCCCCCATGCCATCTCTCACTTGAAGACAAAACTTCATGCTCATTGATTTGATATAATCATTGTTTTATACACTTTAGGCGACTATTTGTAAAAAATAAGACCATGTTAAAGGACAAGGACCCTCTTCATGATACTAAACACGTACTCTCAATTAAATATACATAAGATCATTTTTGTGGATGGAAAACCAATCTCCTTTATTAGTTTTCCTATAGCCACATATATCGATGTAGACATGTAGACTGCATAGCCTCTTTTGATCTTCATTAGGTCTAAAAGACCTATTTTACCTTTGAGCATATATAGAAACCAAGAACTCATTATATACAGGTATTTCATATTTAAATAATTATGAACACAATTGTAGAATGAATCATGTATACCACCAATCTTCAAACTAGAGGTCTATATTTAGCTTCAATGGTGCCCCTTTATCATTGATCATCCTAACTATATTAATGCATCTTTTTAATGGAATTTATTTGAGATATAATGGTGAAAAGATGACCCCTACAACACTTTCTTGCCTTTTTTTGACCTTGGTCACATGTTTGACCTCACATCAAAGATCCCTTAGTCTTTCAACTTTGAACCTCAGTCATTGATTTAATTTGTATGAGATTCACGTGGACTATTGATTTTCTTAGGAGCCTAATGAGCTTATACCACTTATAAATATCTCATATATCATTTTGATATACTGACCTTGTTGACCTTACTCATACCATTAGATCATTATGCATGAATGAACACAATCCCTTGATCTATATCTTTTAACTTTTTTAATTTAACTTGCACTATTGGATCATAATATACAAAGCAATGCAAGCCTTTGATCTCCTTGGGCCCACTTTCCTACTAGTTCCTACATACCATTGGATCATTGGTATGATTGAACATTGATCATTGATATAGATTGGACCCACATCTTTGTTAGTTCACCTTACACTATAAGATCTCTACTAGATGAATCTACACAATTAGATCTTGTACAACTTGAAACCTTTTAAGGGATTTTAACCCATGGATCTTTTGACTCATTTGACCCCAACATGAACAAAATAAATCTTGGTTATCAATATGCAAGCTCATGCAAACCATTAGCTCTTGATAAAATTTAAACTTGTTAAGGATTTTAAAATTTGAATGGCTATTGTAAGGACCTTATATTTGGCATCTACATATTTGTATTTGACATTTGCATGAACATATTTGATGTCCACTTGAACATCATTAAGATATTTGAAAACCAATGGTCATTTTTTGTGACTTAAATTTGACATATATACACCCATCGATTTACATATGTGGGAATGTCAATGATGTCTGCATAACCATTAATCTTTGGGCCCCAATAGATGATTGTTGAGCATGAACATTGACACTTGCACAAATGTCACTCTATTAGAATAATTATTTGATATAAACCATTTTATATGAGTTTTTACATTGATATTTTGTCTTTGTTGAAACCATTATTATGGACGCTTTGTCTAAAATAAATATGTCCTTGAGATTTTTATTTGAGATAATTTCCCTAAAATAACAAAAATCTTTGGGACTTATGTTATTGATAAAATGTCTAAAAGTTTTTGCCTTCAAGATTTTAACATAGATTTTTAATGCAGACATTTTCCTAAAATAATTACATCTTTGGTAAAGTTGTTGAAAATTTTGTTCCTAAAAGAGATAAGTCTATAGGATTTTTTCCTTGGAAAATTTTACTAAAAAGGTCCCCAACACTTAGGCCAAAAAATTTAGAATTTCCCAAGTATCAAATAAGCTTTTTGAGCCTATAGGCTCTTCTAGACTTGTTATAAAACTATTAATTGATCTTTGAATGCTTGAATGACTTTCCAAGGATTTATACAACTTGTCCCTTACCTTAAACTACTTAGACACCATGAAACCTACTTGGGAACGTATTCCTTGCTTTGCAAACTTGTCCCTTAGAAATTGACAAATAACACTTTAAGTTAACTTAAGGTTATTTAAAAAAGATTTGCATGTTGCATGAGGTCTTTTATCTAATTATTGGATCCTTTATTCAACATGAACTCTGATTATCTTCTTGATTCACACCAAGACACCTAAAATTTTTACTACAATGTCATGTTCTATATGTGGCCTAAAATTGGCCAATATTTTTGGTGACATCCTAGGGTTGTATGCCTACTATGCAATATTAGTGACCTTAAACTAATCCATTGGGAATATAGAGTCATAAGTCTTATCTCAAATGATCATGAAGATAGTCTAAAGCTAGCCCTATCTGGAACTTCTCTTGAAACAAAAATAATAGAATAAAATAGAACAACAAAGTACCCAAGGCACTTATGAAAAGGGAACACACAATAGAAAAGGAATGTGCACAAGGCACTTAAAAGAAGGAATAAAATATATTATAATATGTACAAGATGTTACAATGGAGCTAATGCTTTTAATAACAAGTATTTAAATGAATTAAATTGACTAAGATAGGCAATACCTCTCCATCTAGTTTGGTAACCTAAAAAGCATTATGTTCTCTACATCCATAGATTAAATAAGAATCACACCACAAGCTATCCTAATTGGTATGGTTTCTTGGTTTGACCTTATTTGAGTCCCATTTGAGGACTAGGTCCCCTTATTTTAAGCTCTTTGATGTAGCTCTCTTGTTAAAGGCCTTTTTGACATGATCTTGATATGACTCAAATGTTTTCATATCAAGGTCCTTGGTTTCTTCAAGTTCCATGAGCTATATCATCCTCATATTCATGGGCTCATCCTCTATCAACTCAAGCTAGTGGGATACATCTAATGTAAGTAACTCAAGAGAGATAGGAAATTTTGATTCCCTTTCATACACAAAAATATATGGATAATTTCCAATGATAGCTTTGGGAGTCATTCTATCAACCCACAAGGTAGTCCCTATCTTAGTTTTTAATGTTCTCTAATTCTCTTTCATGGTCCTCCTGATGATCCTTAGAAAATTATTGTTTTTGAAATCTACTAGTCCATTTCCTTGAGGATAGTAGTTGGAAGAGGTAATGAGGTAGATTCATAGTTTGAGATCCCTCTCACTTGTATTCTTACTAAGTAATGTTAATGCATTATCTTAAATTATGGTGGTTGGAACACCAAACTTGGTCATAATGCTATTAGAGAAGTCCAAAAATGCACCCTCATTAGCCTCCTTTAAATAAATGGCTTCCACCCACTTGGTGAACTAGTTAGTTATAGTGAGTAACCATTTATGCCCTATACTTGATGGTGGATTGATCATCCCTATGAATTCTAATCCTCATTGCATGAAGGGTTGTTCTACCTAAATTGGATTGAGTGGAAGGGATACTAGCTTTTGCTTTCTTACAAAGAGAGCACACTTCTAGCATTTTCCAACCCATTTATGAGCATCTTTGAAAATATTGGGTTATTAATAACTATCCCTCATTACCTTTGTTACTATGGTTCTAGGTGCAAAATAGCCTCGTACAGGTCCATCATGAAACTACTCCAAGAGCTTCGTCACTTGATTATCATCTATGTACCTAATGAGTACCCCATTGAGTTTCCTTCTAAAAATAACTCCATAAACCAATGTATAAGGTATGGATGGAATACTAAAATTATTTATTTTGGCTTTGTACAAACCTTGGGGGTATTATCCTATTGTCAATAATTAAGCCATAGCCTGAATCCAGCTCTTTTGAAGTGGAGGTGCACCTGATTGTGAGTTGTCTTGGGTCACCAACACAACTTCCTTGTCCTCTTAGATATCACTCATCATGTGTTCACACAATCCCTTAACTTTGACTATATTCATGAACTTTATCTCTACATCATGTTCCATGACCTTGGTGATCCATCCTACTCTCTTCAGATTCAAATCTTTGTTAAGGAGGAAGTCACTAACTCTAGGATGAGACACCATAAGATGATTCCTATTGTTAGAGAGAATGGGTCTAAACTTATTGAGACTCCTCAAAAATACAAGAACCTATTTCTTAATGAAAGCGTATCTCACTTCATATGCTTATAGCCCTTGACTAAAAAAGGCAATTGGCTACTCAATTCCTTCACCATTCTTCTACATTAGCATAGTTGATATGTTGTCAACATTGGAAAAGGTGTATAATATTAAGTCCTTATAAAATTTAGGATTAAAGAGTGAGGGTGCTTGGGAAATATCCTTATTAATAGATTTAAAGGTCACCTTACTTTCTTTTTACCAAGCAAACATCAGATTTTCTTAAGCATGGTGGTGATGGGTTTGACTAGGTTTACAAAACTAGGTATGAATCTTCTCAAAAAGTTACTTTTTCAAATGAATATTTGGATCCCATTATTATGCTTTGGTAAGGATAAGGCTAAGATAGTGCTTACTCTACCAAGGTTAATGGATAGTCCCTTTTTTGAAACAATGTGACCCAATAACTTATCTTCATGCATAGAGAAAACACATTTATTGGGATTTAAAGAGATCTCATACTCTTTACAACTCTAGAATATCATTCTTAAATGGTCCACGTGATCATTGTATTTCTTGGAGAAGACTATGATGTCATCCAAGTAGATCAGTATTATTTGATTTAGCATCCCTTGGAGCACCATGTCCATTTATCTTTGAAAGGTTTCCCTAGCCTTAGACAATCCAAAAGGCATCTTTTGGTAGGAAAATGTCCCACACTTGGTGGTGAAGGTAGTCTTATATTCATCCTCTTCTCTCACCAACACCTAGTTGTAACCTAAATATCCATCCAAGAGGGAGAAGAGTTTTTAACCAATAACTATCTAGAGGAGTTGCTCTATGGATGGTAGAGGGTAATGATCCTTGAAAGAGACTCTATTTAGATCCCTAAAGTCTACACATAGCCCGATCTCCCCATTCTTCTTCTTAATAGATGATAAATTAGCTACCCATAAAGAGTGCTTAACTAGAAAGATGATCTTAGATTCAATTAATTTGGTCAATTCCTTTCTCATGATCTCTTTAATATTGGGGTTTATGAGCCTCTACTTCTACCTAATAGGCTTGGAATTAGTTTCTACCTTTATAGTGTGTTGGGCCAATTTAATATCATAGCCCCTTAGGTCACTATATTTCCAAGTGAATATGTCCACATATTCTTTAAAATTCTATAAGAAATCATGCCTTTTATCCTTAGTTCTTACCTTTCCAAGTTTGAGAAGCTTGTCTTCAAAGATAAGAACTCTCTCATTATTATCTTAATTGGTTGACATCACTACTTTATCCTTGCTCATATGGTCCCCTTCATGAAAGAGACCTTCTAGGGTGACTATCCCTTTAGGAAGCTTATTAGAACTTAATTGAACAATCTTATCCTCATACTAATGTTTAAATTTCCCTTGGTTGATGGAGGAGAACTCAGCTTCTTGCTATAAAAAATAGGCAATTTATTGGTCATTTTCAAACACCTACCACTTTTACATGTGGTTTCACCTTAGTCCTTTTCAATTCATTGGGGATTTCAAAATGAGCCCCCATAGATTCTAGTCTATCAGCATGTTAATTCTAACTCCTTGGGACTGATTGGATATTAAAGGCCTCAAAGTCCTCAATTAGGTCCCACACTCTATGTTTTCAAGAATTCATTAAGGGGTTATGAGTGACATTTTGGCCTCTAAATTTGTGCACAACCAATTCAATATCCTCATAGACTTGCAATTACTTAATCCCTCTCTTACTAGCCCATTAAAGGCCATGAATAAGGCCCTCATATTTTGCTACATTGCAAGAGTAGCTAAATTGGAACCTATATGAAGGGAAATATATGTCATTTGAAGGGGAAACTAACATAACACCTACACCCAATACATTCTTTCTCCTTGATCGATAAAAGAACAATTTCCGTAGGCCACTAGGATCTTCTTGAGGCCTCATGAGGGATGGTATGGACTAGATTTCTTCATTTAAATAGTATACACTCAAGCCCCTTTATTCAACACCCTCTAAGGGGTTTACCAACTAGATTTCATTCCATAGTTCATCTAAGAACATGTTTGGTATCTCTTATGGATGAATGTTCAACTCCTGCCCCATTAAAAATTCATCATCATCAATAATGGTGTAATTAATGTTTATATTAGTTGGCCCATAGGATTCTATATGGAATTGTGTAATGGGATCAAATTTAATTGACACTTTAGCCACATATCTTTTTCTAAATGCCATATATGACCAATATGTTGTAAGGTAGCCTCTAATATTTATCATAAACTCCTTGGATAGGCATAGTGTAAAGTGGGGAAGCACATCTAGGGTCAAAATATCTTGAACTATTGAGACACTAAGACAAGAATGTAAGTTCAAGTTGAGGTCTCTGATTATGATAGATGGATTGGTAGAATACCCATCTAGTTTTAGCACTCCTTTTAATTGGGTCTCATATTTTATACCAAACTAATTAGTTATGATAGACTTTGGCATTATTGAGGAACTAGCCCCACTATCCACTAAGCAATTATGCACTAGAGAGTTGCCAATGATCACTGAAATATAGAAGGGATGAGTTTTGACCACTTTATCTAATTGTCATTCATTTGGTCCTTTGGTTGCATTGGTAAGGAATACATTTTCCTTGTTTGGTGCTTCTTAGCAACATTGATCTCTGATAATCCTTCCTGAAGGATATCCACTTGATCAGGCATGGAGAATATGTCCCACATTGGCCTACTCACATTGTATATTTTCATTTATTCTATAATGTTAATGGGTGAACTACCAACATTTGGTTGTGGTTTAGGAACCAAAATAACACCTTAAGCTTTTGATTTTTGAAGGACTAAGACATTTACATAATTATTACCCCTTGAAACTATTAGGACCTTTAGAACAATAGAAAATCCAACTGGCTTGGATATTAGGGGAATAATGGTAGGAGGATCCTTGTTTGGTTCCTAGTTACCATCTATGTTCCTTCCTTTTAATCTAGTATTTTTAGCCACTGGAATGTATCCTTGGTTGGAGCTATCTTGTTGATTAAGTGTATAACACTCTTCTTATTCATATTTCATCATAATAACACCTAATTAGATTGATCCCTGATCATTGCTTTGACCTTGTTGAGGTTCTTTCAGCTTAGTCATCATAGGTACCTCTATGTTTTTGGCCATGAGAGCTTGGTTGTACCCAAAATTAGAAGCCTTGTACCATTGATGATTGAAATCTTGGGTGAAATCAATAGTTAGGACAATGGATTGCCCAAAATATTTATTCTAAGGCATGGTATCCTCAGCTTCTTGAGCCACATTATTTTGAAATTAAACCAAGGTGTTGGAATTGATTTCAACATTAGGAATATAGTTATTTTTCCTATTGTATCCATGTTACCCTTGTACTTAGTTTAGACCTTGGTCTTGGAATATTTTCTTAAAAATCTTAGTGTTGAGCTTGATATGAACCCTGTAAGGCCTTTTGAAATCTTGTTGCATTTTGACATTCACTAGCTCATTCCCCAAGGATTGGAATATGCTCTTGAGTTCTTAAAAGTTATTTTTCTCTTGGGAATCACTATATACACTAGTATAAGATTTATCTTGTTTTGGTGTAGGTATTTCAACAATTATTGGTGTAGGAGGAATGACATCAAGTGGAGGGATAACAATAGGAGGTGGTATAATCTCAGGAAACAAGGGCATTGGTGGTATAGGTGTCAACTTTCTAGCTTGAACTAGGACATTTTATACTTTGATGGCTACCTCATACGCATTTGGAAGTATATTTCCTCCCATAGATTGGATCATCATTGATATGTCACTATTTAAAGCCTTCAAATAGTAAAAGAAGGTAAAGTTAGGGGTTGGTCTAACTGATACTAGAAATTTATCCCAATTTTTTTGGAACCTTGTGCTAAAGTCTTGCATGACTTCATGAGGAGCTCTCTTAATGGTGATTAGTTTATCTTCAAGTGAAAAATGGTCACTTTTTCCCTCAAATATTTTTCACAAGGCATCACCTAATTGGTCCCATGTTTGAATGAAATTAGCAGCAAGGCATCTATACCAATCTAGGTCTTTTCATTTGAAAGAAGTATCTAATAACATAATAGCTATATTTTCCTTGATGACATTATGGATATTAAAAAATTGGATATGTCCATGAGGTGCTTAGAAGGTCTTGTAGCTTGCTCTCTAGTATAATAAGGAACATTTTTAAGGGATACAACTAGGATAAGATCATATTGAGCAAGGTCTAGGGGACTTTTACCATTAAAATCCACAAATTTGAAAGGTTAAGGGGCTATCATGGCTACAAAAAGATTTAGTAAAGGTCCTCTTTGAGGGATAGGCCTTGAAAATGAATTAGGATAAATTTTCCTAGAAATGGATGTGTATTGGTAAACCTTAATCTTTACAATGAATTTAAAGGAAGTTCAACAAATTCAAAGGGAATACCTCTTGAAGTTGACCTTGCTGTCACCTTTATCATGGGATGAAGTCACTACTCTATTACTAGAATTTTGGATCTTCCTTTTGGAGTCACCAAATGCTATTGTTGGGAGCTTATCTATTACAAATTTGATTAAACCAACATCAACATTGATCAATTTTCCTTGAAATATAGTCCCACTAAGCATGCAATAAACTGTCATGGCTTCAATCTATACCTTGGAGAGGTTTCTTCAATCCTTTTCCAATTGAACCATAATATTGGGACAACCCCAAGCTATGGGTCACCTATAATGGGGTTAAACCTTTGGATAAGGCTAGCTTCCAATTGATGCTCACCTAAACTAATGAAAATCATTAATAAAAGGGTTAGAAAGGGGTTAAGGGCTCCAAAAATTCTAAAAGGGTGATTCACCAAATTTAAATAGATGTTTATATACGCTTTAACCCACACTAGATCAACAGAAGACAAATATAGCTCACACAACCTCATAATCTCATTAATTGCATAAATATTTCATAGAAGAGGTTCAAATAGAACACTGATCTAGACCTACAAACAAATTGAAAACACCTTTAAAAAGGAAAGTCAAAGGATAACGTATTAGGAAGATTTTTATTCATAAATTCATCATACATAAGCATACTTAGCACTAGTCAAAACTAAGAGGTAGGCAAAGAGTTCATCTTATTAATTCAAAAGGTAGTTATTATAATATTTTGATAAAGTTTAACCATATCAAATTAACACACTTTTGAAATATTTTTAATTAGTATCCTTGTCCCAAGAAATAATGAAAAATTCTAAGAGTTGAGAACCCCCTCGATGGGACTCAAACTATGATATATAGGAAGAGGGAGAGAGAGAGAGAAAGAAAGTGGAAGCATGCCATTAGAGAGGGAACACACTATCTTAGATCATTAATTTATTCTAAGTTGCCACATTTTTGCTCCAATGAATGCCTTGCCACTTTTTTGATCAATCAAGACACTGCTCATAACTTATCAAGTGGGAAAGTCCCTAAGGCCCTAATGACACATTGAATGCACTTAATTGTAAGTCCCAACCACCAGATCCTTTTTTATGATCTTCCATGCCTTCTCTCACTTGAAGACAAAATTTCATAGTCATGAATCTAATATAATTGTGGATTTACACACTTTAGGTGGTTATTTATAAAAAATAAGGCCATGTTGAAGGATGAGGACCCTCTTCATGATCCTAGATACCTACCCTTGATTAAATCTAGACCAGATATTTTTTATAGATGGAAAACTAATATCCTTTATTGGTTTTCTATTATTCACATATATTGATGTATAACTATAGACTTCATAGCCTCTTTTGATCTTCATTATATCTAAAATACCTATTTTGCCTTTGCACATCTATAGAAACTAAGATCTCATTATTTATTGGCATTTTTTATTTAGAGAATGGCAAACATAGTTATAGAATGCACCCTATTTACCACCAACCTTTGAAACATAGGTCTAAATTTAGCTTTATTGGTGCCCCTTTATCATTGATCATCCTCACTATATCAACATGTCCTTTTAATGAAATTTAGCCAAGCTCTAATGTCAAAAATATGACCCCTAAAAAACTTGATTGCCCTATTTCGACCTGGTCACATGTTTGACCTCCTATCAAGGATCCCATAGTCTTTCAACTTTGAACCTTTCTCATTAATTTGATTTGTATGAGATGCATGCAGACCATTGATTTTCTTGGGAGCCTAATGATTTTATGCCACTTGTAAATCATTCATTTATTCTTGAGATATGCTGACATTATTGACCTTGTTCATACCACTAGATCATTATTCATGAATTAATGCAAACCTTTGATATATATCTTTTGACTTTCTAAATTTACTCGCACTATTGGATTGTAACTTATGAGGTAATGTGAGCCTTCAAGCTTCTTGGGCCCACTTTCCTAGTAGTTCTTATGCATCATTGGATCATTGGTTTAATTAAATGTTGATAATTGATTTAGATCAAACCTACCTCTTTATTCACTTACCTCATATTTTTAGATCTATGCTCAATGAATCTGCACCATTAGATCTTGTCCAACCTATAGCCTTTTAAGGGCTTTTAACCCTAAGATATTTTGACTCATTTGACCCCAAAATGAACCATCAAATCTTATTTGTCAGTATGTGATCTCACATATACCTTTAGATCTTGATAAAATTTATACTCATTAAGTATTTTCAAATCTGAATGGATATTTTACAGACCTTAAATTTGATGTCTGCATGCTTGTATTTGACATCTATGTAAACAAATTTGAAATCTACATGACTATCACTAAGATATCTAAAAACTAATGGTCATTTTATATTAATTAAATTTTACATCTTCACACCCATTAATTGATGTCCATGAGAACATCAATTATTTTTGTATGACGATCAATCTTTGGGCACCAATGGATGACTATTGATCTTAAACTTTGACACTTGCATGAACATTACTCTACTAGAATAATTATTTGAGACAAACCATTATGTTGAAGCTTTTACATTGATCTTTTATCTTTATCTAAACCATTGCTATAGACACTTTATCTAAAATAAATATGTCCTCAATATTTTTGTTTGGGACACTTTCCTTGAAAGAAAAAAAATCTTTAAGATTTATGCTACAGACAAAATTGTATTAGAGGTAAACCCATGTTCACCTTGGAATTGTACATTAATTATTTGAACCTTGAAAAAACTTTATTTTTAATATGAGTTTATACAAAAAAAATTAATATATTCTAAGGTGTAATGTTTTCCTTGCATTTTTTTTAATTATAATGAAAAATGATAGAAAATGTATAAGTTTCGTTAAGAAAAACTTTAGTTGTTGATCACCCTATACCAATAAAAGTTGTAAATTGAAATAAAATAAATAAATGTTTATTCTCCATGCACTAATATATTTTAAAACATTATTTGGTTTACTTATAATTTATATTTAAACTTACATTAATGATACATTAAAAAAATGTTTGGAAATGGGTCAATATATTTTAATTGTTAAGGATCATAAGGGTCAAATGTACCTTTTTTATTTTCATAGCATTTGAACCATGCCTAATAATCTTAAATTAAATTTATTTAAATTATAGGTGTTTTGAACGACCTAAAATAATTTTACAACATATTTTTATACCTTTTTTATCCAAAGTTATGAAATTTTGAATCACAGTTTTTGTTTTGATCAATTATTGTTTTGTAATATTAACCTTTTTACCAATTTCTTGGGATTCATAAAAAAAAGTGGTAAATGATGTCTCTTTTTTTTATTATATTTTTTTGAGATTTTTTTTCTAATTATGGTCATTTTTATATTAAATAAAAAATATATTAAAATAATAATTAATGCATAAGCTTAGGTAGGGGTCTTAATTGGAAAATTCAACATTTAAGTTGAGTTGACTTTGATTTAATCTAAGTCACTAGATCTATTATCAATAGTGGTGTATTTGCCTCAAAATGGAGTAGTAATGGTTATGTCTTTGACATTAGGTGGTGAACTTGTTATCTCAAATGAATTTTAAAATTTAGTATTGGCTTAGACAATGTTGAGCTATGAAACCAATTCCTCTCATAATGTTTCAACCAAATAATTAAGTGTAAGATTTTTTAAGAACATTGGTTGAGATATGGTGAAGTATAAATTAGGTGGATCTAGATAATAATGGTTTTATTTTATCTAGGCTATAATTTCCTCTATAAGGGGGTTATGTTTGTTCAAATATTAGTAATCATGCATAAATATTAAGCCATAGTTTCATCACCATGTATAGATAAACAACATTTTAATCCCTAAAAGTTAGCATTCAAGGCCTAAAAATCACATTATTTTCCTTGGATCATCTATTTTAATGGTGAAAGAGTATTTAGGGGTAAATGGGAGTCACATGTAGAAGTGGAAAAGGCTAAGGTAAAAAAAATCATAATTTGAATGAGTGTTTAGAGAGCCTCCATAATGGTAGAGGTGATTGGAAAATTATTATTTTGGATGGTATTAAAGTGGTATAAAAAATATATTTGGTATTTCCAACTTAACTTTGTAGAGGTAAATGAGTTTGGGTAGTCCTAGTGAGTTCTGTCTTAGGTTGAGACCTAGGTTTTCTGATTTATTTATTTATCTTAGTTTGGTGTTGGAGAGATATCTTGGACTAACCCATTTTAATTAAATATTAAAATTTAAAAAATCCCTAAAAGTATATCATTCCAAATAATATGAAAATAAAATTTAATTCAAATAAAAAATTTAAATATAACTAAATTTAGTAATTTGTATGAGGTTATCTCTAAGTGACCATTAATTGCCATCAAAGGTCCTAATGATTAAAATGTAAAACTATGCAAGGGTTATTTTTAAGTGTATTATATAGATTCCCTTCAAATATAATCATATTTTAAAACGTTTAATTTTTATTTTTATTTTAAATTTGAATTCGATGAGCAAGGCTAACCATTAATGGTCATTGGAGAGTTTTTTCACCCATTATCCTTAATGTTCATATTTATTATCCTAGGGGTTCAAAATGATATTATGATAAACTTTTAGCCACAAAATTATAATAAACAATATTTTAAGCTCTTTTATAAACTAAAACAAAAAAATTTAAAGGTTTGAATTATCTTGGAGGATCCATATGCAGGTTCTCCAAGGGCTTGTAGGGTAAATGTTGCATTATTTTAAGATCAATTAAAGATCAAAAATTATACTAAACCATATTTTAATCTTTTTTATAAAATAAAACCAATTTTTTTTTAAGGTTTGAATTAACCTGGAGGATCTATATGGAGGTTGTCCAAGGGCTTAAGGATAAATGTTGTATTATTTTAAGATCAATTAAAGATAAATAAAATAATAGTTTAAAAAAATATTTAAAAAACCTATATAATGTTGTACTATTACTTAAACCTAATCTTAATAAATATCCTAAATAATATAAAATAGACTAATATCTCTCCCATTAATTATATTACATATACTAAATTTTAATATTACAAAATATGCATAACACCATAATTGAAACCCTAATAATAAACTAACACGTATAATACACATAACTTTATCCATATAAATAAATTATTATTATTATTAATTTAGTATTAATCAATTAAAAATACTATACATTATATATTCACAAAATAAATTTTGCACATTGATCGTTATCTATTGAGTTTTAAAAATATTCTACATGATGCAAAATATTTATACTATCTTTAAGTTGAAAAAATGTGTAACATGTATAATTATTTATTAATTAAAGGGTTAGGGTAATATTTATAGGTTTTTACAACATACTCATAAAATTTTTATCAAGTGAAATATTCCTATAAAATATATAATAATATGTGGATCTTATAATATATTACCATATTTGGCAATATATTCAATTAATATTTTTTGTGGAGGTATAGCCTTATCAATGGGAAAAGGAGTAGTGGGACTCAAGGTGTCTATATATTTTCATAACTTATGATAATGCATGGAGGAATGCTTATCTATGTCATGTAAGCAACAAATACACTTTTTATTATAATTTGTAGGTGTAATAACATAGGGAGTGAAAATTGAAGTAGAAGAAGTCAAGTGTAATGAACAGTCTCTAGTCCAATGATAGGAAACTTTATGAAATTCATAATATGGCTTATCAACCCATTTTTTAGGCAAAGGAGAAAGCTATAGTAGTTTGAAAAATTTAAATGTTACCTTTTAAATTATTACCTTTTGTTAAATTATTTGATTTTAAAAAATTTATGGCTTTTAATATTCCTCCTCCATATAAATTTGGAAAGACCAATCATGAGAGATAAATTGATACACATGAATGAACTATATGCTTTATCTAAAGGAATGTGAGTATCCAAATACATGACTAACTAAAACACTTAGAATTACCTATGAACCAACATGTTATCTCAAGTTTCAACCATGTGTATGCTTAGTTTGCAAAAGGAAAT
Organism: Torreya grandis; assembly: GCA_037957365.1. NCBI lineage: Eukaryota > Viridiplantae > Streptophyta > Pinopsida > Cupressales > Taxaceae > Torreya > Torreya grandis. Next base: position 1,545,041 of record JARHVA010003334.1, on the reverse strand, counting down.
AACAAGAATAAAGGGAGATCCAATATGGACCAGTAAAAGGAGATTATAATGAGATGAATTTGTTACTAATTAATCACATGGTAAATAAGGAATGACTAAAGGGAGTAAGGTTTGTATAACCAAGTCACAATAACAATTATACATGTTTATAGAGATAAGATACAAACAATCATGAAATAAAGAATAAGATATCAATATAAAAGGAACTCATGAAGAAATAGTATGTAATCATGAATAAAATCCATAAGATAATATAAGGAAGAAAATGACATCATAGGCAACATGTAGTGCAAAACATAAGTCATCATGTAATATAAATAAAAATGTAAGATAGATAAATGTAAATTTGGAGCACACATCAAATTAAAAATGAAGTAACAATGAAAGAACACCATGATTATGTTCATAAATACTGGTGTATTTTTCTACACACATTATCCATCACATCTAGTAAGTCTTTATGAAGCTAAACTTGGACTGTAGCCAAATTCTCATTGATCTTTAGGGAAATTTGAGAAAATAATTCACAATGCATGAAGGATAATTATAATGAATACTATCATGCAAGGAATGATTAGGAAAAGGAATGAAAATGAACTTGGTGGGAGATGAAGAGATCAATGATGGATAATAGGCCACAAGTGAAGGAGTCATTAGTGGATAAGGGGCCACAAGTGAAGGAGGATCTATGGGTGAGGGAATCAAGGATGGAAAAACTATATGTGGAGAAGTGACCATAGGTGGAGGAGCCATGGGGAAATAAGGGGGAGCCTTCTTGTGAGGGACACCTATGGGATGAAGGGTAGTAGATACACTAATGTTAATAAGGTAATCTTTGAGATGACATTGAAGGATGTGACAATGATCAGTGTGATGAGTACCACATTGGTGACACAGATAATATACCTCTCCATATTTGGCAATATATTCAATTAATATTTTTTGTGGAGGCATGCCTTATCTATGGGCAAAGGAGTAGTGGGACTCAAGGTGTCTATATATTATCATAACTTATGATAATTCATGGAGGAATGATTTTTTATGTCATGCAAGCAAAAAATACACTTTTTATTATAATTTGTAGGTGTAATAACATAGGGAGTGAAAATGGAATTAGAAGAAGTCAAGTGTAATGAACAGTCTCTAGTCCAATGATAGGAAACTTTATGAATATCACAATATGGATTATCAACCCATTTTATTCTAAGTAGTTTTTATACTCTTTGTCTTCTTCCCATTATAACACTTATCTCATAGAGTTTTTATATAATTTTTATTTTATACATATTCCATTACCTTCTATAACACTTATATGAAATGAATTTTTTTCACACTTATTTATATGAAACCATACATAACTTTCCAATCCCATGTATACTCTACAAATAATTTTGAATTTTCTACACAATCCTATTACTTAATCAAAAAACATTTCTATTACTTTTATGGATATTTTTGGGGTCAATACTCCCTTATACTTAACCATTGTATATCCTCATAAAATCATGATATGTTCTACCTCATAAATTCCTTCACCCTCTTCATTTGAGTATTCCTCTTTCATGATTATGCCTTGGGTGACTTGTCTTATAATTTTTAATGAACCTTTCCATTTCCATGCTCCATGCAACTGCTTATGTATTTTGAGTCTAATATGTAATTATCAACTATTTATTGAAAATCATTTTTATATTCAGATGGGTCTCTATGAATCCCCCCTCTTCATCTTGTGTTTCATATTATAATGTTAAAAAATAAGTGTCCAACTCATCTTGCTTAGTATTCAACATGATTTTGAATGCATTTTATTTGGTAAATATGAGATGCTACTTTGTTTTGTCATTTTTTTAATGCACGTTAATAATTTATTCATACTTATTCTTCTTGTTTCTATCATTTTCTTGATAAAAATATATGCCTCATTAAACTTGGAAAACATTTTTTCATCCATTTCTTCTTGAATCTTACAAAGTATATTATTAGTTTCAACTCCTTTAACTAGTTACATTCTGGGTTCATGCCCAAAAAATTGACACGACTATAAAAACATAAAAATAGACCCTTTTTGAGAATTTTAAAAGCATATTCTATTCACCAACACTGCCAATAATTATCTAACTATGTGGTATAATATACACAATGAGATGTAAAAAAACACATTCCTGAATGACATAGATTCTAATGCACATTTTCATGCATGGTAGCCTATGCAACCATGTTGGCCCCACTCATTTTAATTGACCTAAAGGATCTCAAAAATCCTAACACTCTCTAAGAATACATAACCTTATAAGAGGTGTATTTTTATAAACCATTCGATAAAAAAATTCTATCTAATTCTTTGTTGTGATAAAAAAATATCTTCACAAAATTATGGCCAATCATAGGGCTTAGTTCACACTTAAGTTGTAATTAAAATCTATTTTTGACTAAATTAAAACTCATCAAAACTTCTCAACCCAAATTAGTATAATCCCCATACTAACTCCAAATTTGTCCAAAATATCTCAATTAAGCCACCTGAGGATAGAGATACCCCTCTCCACTATCACATCTAATCAAACCCAACAATCATATCAGGATAGGGTGTAAAAACATTGGAAATATTTATGGGGTCCCTTAAAGGTTTCTAACCCCACATTTTATTTTTGTATAGATATTTGGAAAAGAGGTAGGATGTGTTGGATAAAGACTTGTCAAAAATCATCCCTTTCCACCCTCCCCATCCTTAAATAGATTCTATTAATGGAGTCTCCAATATTTTATCACAACTAACTAATTCATTTTAAAAATTACAACATGATACAAAGTTATGTGGGATCATTAATAGGTACCCATATTGAAAAATATTCTCCACATGGTCTTAAACTCACAAGGTTGCTAAAATATTTATTTGGGAACTCCAAGCTCCTATACAACCATTAATGGCCACCAAACTAGGTTTAATGTAAAATTATTTGAATAAATTAGTTTCAAGGTAAAATATTATTTCATATTATATAGGATAAAAAATTAACAATGGTCCCTTTGTGATTAACTTGTTTTGGGGTTTCTAGGAAACCACAATAGCCAACAAGTTTATAAAGTACCTCTGCTTGAGAAATAGGTTATATTTTGAAAAATGTGTCATTATAGGTGGTAAAATTATTTCATGTGGAAGAGAATGAAATACTCAATCAGGGTAAATTTAGATTTACCTCACCCCTCACCTTCAATTTTCTTAAATTGACATACCAAAACACATACTGATTTGGATTTAGTTTATGGTTTGATAAAATAAAATAAAGTTATATGTGTGTGTGTGTGTGTGTGTTTGTGTATGTATATATGTATATAATTATGCATGTTTATGTGTATGTGTATCTCTATGTGTATATATTTTAATTGAATGGTTATTTGGGTGGTGGTCAATTCATGTTGACAACCCCCATCATATAACCCATATGGTGGGATCAATTTGTGGCTTATAAAAACACATGAATATAAAATACACACTTAATAACATCTGGTGACTTTGGTCATAATCCACAATAGTCACCACCAATACTAAACCTACTATGTTATCCCTTAGGGATCTCCACTAACCACCACATTATCATTGGGAGACCATTTACTTAATACTTGGCTACCCTATATAAAGGATACAATGACATTTCCAAGGTCTCATGTGGCCCCAAATTATCCTACAGAGATTATAATTTTAACATTCACAACAATAAAATAATACACCTAAAAATTATGAAAAATGTGGTGTTAGGTCCCTAATTTTTTTCTCATTTTTTACACCTATAAATTAATTAAATTTGGTTTATTTTCCTAAGTATATAAAGTAGAATTAATAGTTTTAACTTGAAAAAATATTATATTTCCATCCATGACACTAAAAATTATTCTGTGAATTTATAAAGATTTCTAGTAGATTGTATTTGATGAATAAATTATTTTTAGAAAGTTTATGTGACATTAATTATGCATAAAAGTTATAAAACCATAATAACCTCTTTATGGCATATCTAGGAATAGGCCATTGCAATCATGTAGATCTAATGTTTCACATTTATTTTCTAAATTAAATACATATAGTGGAATAATGTTTCATGAGAATTAATTGTCATCAAGATATATGCATTAAAATCACATTAAAAATATATTGTTATTTCTTATTTCTATTTTAGTTAGAATTACTATGAAGAAATAATCACAACAACTCATAATGTTTACATCATATTTACTTCCATATCTTTTTAAAAATAAATATTAAATCATAATTGAATTAAAAATAACCAATATGTTTTTACAAATCATTACAAAATCATATAAATAATAAGTCTTCAAATATGCTACAAATACAACTAACAGGGAAAATCAAAGAATTGGTTTTCTTCCCATCTATTTTCCACCATAAGGTGACTATCATAGGTACTTCCAAGCCTATAACTCACATTTATAATCATGGTGAACATCAAGGGTATGTTTTAGTTTAATTTTAAGAAGGCAAGATTTTTTTGATGGCTAAAACACTCAACTAGGATACTCATTAGAAGGCTAAATATGACATCTTCCATTAAAGACTTACATAACCCCCAAAAATTTCAATAATTTCAAAAATACCATTAAAAAAAGTATAATATAAAATTTATCCACTATAATATTCTAATATAATAAGGCTTGACAATGAATAAGGAGAAAGTGTGGATTCCTCCCTTTTTTCATACCACTTTTCTTAGGCATGGGAACACCTTATCCATGACAAACATGCCAAATAACCATGTAAGATGGCATGGGAACCTATTTACAATATCCATTACCAATTTTAAATTAATAACCATGTAGTAGAACATGTAAAATGGGTTCAACTTTCCACTACCACTATGTTAAAAGAGAAAAGACAAGAGCAATAATTATAGCCCAAATAGGTGGCCTAAATTTGTCAAAATTAACCAAGAAATGGCATATAAAAATATAAAATCAAAAGAGGAGGGATGGTTCATCTCAAAATCCCATTTGGGAAATTAAATCCACATGCTTGCCCATAACCACAACTATTGAAATAAAATATGAAAATAGGGTAGGCTGAGTGGCCCTATACCTCTTGAAAACAAGACAACAAAAGGATAAGTTTATCCTTAAAAGAAATAACATAAATGTAATAATAAAAATGAATATGGAATTATGCCTAAGGTTATTTACATGATTCAACACACTATAATTCCTCTTTAATTATTTGGGTTGGTTTAGTTCCTCACAAGACAATGTCTCTTCTTTCTTCCCTTTGCGCCTACTTCTCTCCTCTAATTCTTTCTCCACTTCTCAAATTGAAAATGGCCAAAAAAGTCATTAAAAATAAGGTTTTCCTTCCTCATATATGAAAATCACCCACATCAATTATCCAATGGGAACATGACATATTTACCTTCACATTATTTGGTACTTAGTTGAAAAGTCCACACAAACTTTAACTCCTCTTACAAGACCATGTGGGAAAGCAAGGTAAATCCATGAATATTCAATGTTCCATTATCCCATGCCACAAATGGTCACATGGGTTGTATTATGGCTTGATACACACTCCAAAAAATTCTTATTCTAACCTATAGTCAATTGGGGTCTTAAATACAAAGATATCTACCTCTAAAACACTTTTTAGACACTCAAAAACTTGGATGAAAGTTCACATCTGAGTTTTGGACAAGGGGATGACTTATGTGGTTTAAAAAATAAATTATTGATTGATAATAATGTTAAAGTGACTCATAAGGTTTATAATAATAAGTATGAATAATGTTATTGGGTGAATAGTGTTAGGATGGATAAGGAGGTTCACAACTTACAACTAGGTGCACATACAACACTAGAGATAGGTTTTTGATTTTGATAATTCAAGTACTTATTACACCACTATACTGATAATTCACTCATGTCTAGTATATTTCTAATTCCGTTTTTGGCCTAACCTATCACTTTCACATCAATTCACACATTAATTAAACTACCCTAGATAACCAAATCTACATAATGTAAACAACACAAGTAGTCTCAATCCATAAAAAATGCATATGAACATATATAAGGAATAACTTATTAATGTTAATATACTCATACCAATCATATAAACATATGTGTTTTCAATTTTATGCTTAAAAAATAATATCTCTAGTATTAAATAAATATAATAACCATCATAATCGATAACTAAAATAATGTAAGTAAACTAAAAACATCACACATAAGTTCCACTATATTAAACATAAGGTAGTAATAACATCTTATGTTTCATTACATCTAGAGCATATCATATTATGTCATGTGTACATTAAATTTTTTCTAAAATCAATCATTTAAAAAGTAGGGGTGTCACATACCCCTTCTATTATATAGAGTTCCTCCCAAAAGTCACTAACGGAGGTGGGGATAATGCACCTTCAATGGTGTTTCATCATTCAAAGTGGAAATAATCTCATCATATAAATACCATTGTAACCTAACCTATTATTTCACTTAAACTTGAAGGCCCATTGTCATATGCACCAAATACATATAGGCTCTAAAATCAGAGTCACATATGTATCTACTTACAATGTCATCTAGTCTATAGCTCATGTAGTTTAAATTATAAAAAGATGGAAAATAAAAATGTGGATCACATTGTGAGAATTTGATAGGATAGGTGGAAAGGCTATAAAATTTACACATCTAGTGATCTCCAAGATCTCAAATGACCCAAAACAATTAGGTGTCAACTTCAAAACTTTTTCATAATGGATAGGGATCTTATTGGGTTTCACTCTCAGAAACAAATTGACAACTAATTTAAAATGATGGTAAATCCTCTTCACATATACATATTTATTATTTAATTATAAAATATACTTGAGGTGTTTTATAATCTAAAAAACATATCACTCCATGTCAATCAACATGATATGATCAATGAAAACTCAATCCTCAATGTGATCCCAACACAAATGGGTCTTGTACTCTCTAACATATATTATTCAAAGGGTTCCATTTTGATTGAAATATGGTAGTTTTTTTATATGAAAACTCTAAAATATATAAATAATACTCCCAAAAAAAGTATTCCACAACGTACATGTAAATCATGTTATCCAAAACCTAGTTGACTCTATTAGTCTATACATATTTCTCAAGATGAAATGAAGTTATGAAATTTAAATTAGTGCCCAATGCATTTTGTAGAGTAGTTCAAAATTGGATGTGTACATAGGATCATGATGAGAGATTATTTTTTGAGTAAATCCATGTAGTCAAACAATGTCATCTAATAAAACCCTTACCACCATCACAATGTTGTAAGTGGTATTAATTATATAAAATTAATCTAACTTATCCAACTTATCTTCATTTAAAATGATTGCATCATGGTGATAAAATGACATAGGTAGTCCAACAATAAATCCCATGGAGAAGGTGACCCATTCCCCTTATGGAATCTAATGGGTGTATAAAAAATCAATTAGATATTGATGCTCAACCTTGATCCTATATCACTAAAGTAATTAATACAATTTTTTTTTAATGTCATGTCACAAATTGGCCCAGTGATATAACTATCAAAATTCTACATGCATCTTCTTCACTCTATGTGTGATAGATAAGAGGCCCAATGATACTATAATATATCAAAAAAACACAAGACATATGATGTGGTCACATAAATAATACCCTTTTTAAAAAAAATGCATCTACCTTAGGATTAAATCCCTCATAATTGACCTTAAATTCCCTCTCTAAAACTATAATTTTTTGAACTTCTTGGTAAAGATGATCCTCAAGAATCTACTCAAGTATTTATATTTGAAACACTGTCTAGTCTTATTTTTGATAGATTATGGTGTATCTTATTCAAATCATATAAACAACATTATTTCCTTTAATATACATTATCTCATAGTCATACTCACATAATATTTTCATCTAATGTTACTAATGGGCAGTAAGATTAGGTTGATTAAAATTATGTTGTAAGATCAAGTGATTTTTCCTTAGTATAAAGTGGAAACCAAGAAAAATCTATCACCATATCAAATAATCCTATATGATGAAAATAAAATTAAGGTCATGTGTCACATATCTATAACATATTCCTTGATTTTTTTAGACTAATAATCAATTGATCTACCCCCTACATAAAAATAGATCCTAGGCCTACATGGGAGGCATTAATTTAGATGAAAAACTCCTAAAATGGGTCAAGTACCACTAATAATAGAGAACTAGTGAGATTCCCTTAAGTAACTAAAATGCCTCCTCACACCCCTCTATCCATAAAAAAATATACCTTTTCCTATGGAGGGAAGTTATGGGGTTCACAATACTAATAATGTTCTTCACAAAGTGATGGTAGTAACTCACCAATCTCATGGAACTATGAACCTATATGACACATGTGGGTGTTGACTAATCTATAATATAATGAATATTAGATGGGTGTACTAGTATCCCCTACCTAAAGATATTTTTGGACCTTTTATTATGTAAAATAACACTTTTAAAAGTTGTCATACAATTGGTTCTCTCTCATAAATTAAATAACTTACCCCAAGTGATCCTAATGTTCTTCCTCATTATATTAATAGATAAATATTCCATCAAGAAGGATCAACACAAAATAGCCTCGGTAGGTGTATAATGATCTATTTATTAGGATCTTGAACAATTTTTAGCCATTAGTCAAATGAAAGGATACAAATTCAAAATCGCAATTACTAAAATAATTTCTAAATGTGGTCTCTTAGATATAAGCCTCTACAGTCCATAGTTGATGATACCTAAAATTTATATGTATTGAAAAATAATATATCTACCCATAATTATTTAAAAATTCATTGATCTTCATTAATGGTTAATGATTTTTAATCACTACTTTATTCAATTGCTAAAAATCAACATGCACAATTGAGGGGATTTATCCTTATTTATGAAGATGACAAGTGTTACCCATGGGGAAACACTAGGAATAATAAGGCCCTTTTATAATATTTCCTTTACATGCATATTGAGATCAAAAAGCTTAATTTTAGTCATCTAATATGGTACCTATTGATATTTTGGTCTCCTAGGCCAAAACATCAACACTCACCCTTGAAAACTTGACCACTGCTTTAGTTTCTTTCTAAAGTTGGGTCTTGAAGTCATTGGTTATAGTCATTAAATGAGGATAAATTTGTCTTAGATTCCATAAGAGGTCTAATCAGCCCTTGCCAAGCTTGGTCTATGTGTAAAGATTTACCAATGAATAATAAGGTTAAAAGGGATTTTAAGAGGCATATAAGGTCATAAATCCATCCAAGAGAGTCTTTAAGTGCATGAGATGGTGTGATAAATTTCATAATATCACCTCATATAGCCTATTCAAGACACTTATTAAATTAAACCACTTTATAATGACTTATGAAGTCACATAACAACAAAAAAAACCCCATGATCTCCACTAATATATACCAAAATGGGTCAAATTACACTAAACAACTTATTTTCTCCCTCTTTAGCCGGTATTGACCTTCATTTCCTTTTCAAACCAAAAAAAGTGCATTTAGTTTCCCAAAACCATTCATTTAAAGTTTAATTACGTATGTTTCATGGTTTTCAAAGACTTTTGTTGGGTTTTACAAGGATGTGGAGGCCCATTCATAGTTAAATATCACCAATCCCAAGAAATAAATAGCAAGAACCTTCAAAAATGGATATTTTCATGAGAAAAAGTAGACCTTTAGAGGTTTTCTTTAATGGTATGAAACTATACAGATAATTACAAGTCAGGGAAGAACCATGAAAGGTAAATCACATCATTATCAATCCATCTAAGGTATTAGCCATAATCCATGCCAAGAAAATCTCAAGGAATGTCAAAATCATTCTAAAATTCCATCAAAGGTTGAGAGAGGCTATTTTATAAGATGTGGTAAAATATTTGAGAAGATACATGGTAGTGTATAACCATTATAGATGTAGAAGGATGTCTTCAAGAACATGTTCCAAGTGTTTTAAGAGAGAAATAACTAATTAGAGACATGAACAATCATTAAAGAGAATAAATTGTCTTCAAGAGACACCTATTGGGGCATAATTTTGGTGGAGATATTTTTCTTGCTCTTGCATGGCACATATGGCTCTTTTGGAATATGAAGGAGTTTATTAATAATCATTTAGATGTATTATATTTTATGGAGAGGTCTCAAAACATTTACCTTTAGCTAATAATCTATTGACAGCTTTAAAACCCTCATAAACCCAAGAACATGAACTTATTTTTATAATGATTTAATTTTGCTCTAATGGAATGGATGAAGAAATAAATGTTATTAAGATATTTTGAATTTATCCTAAGGTCCTTTCAAACATTGATTTCATGCCATTAGATCTATCTAAAGGTTTTGAGATTATTCTAGCTTGAAGGAAGATAACATGTCTTCAAGTTTAAAGGAGAAGAGTTTAAATAGTAAATGGTCCTCATTAGTGTGTGAAGATGTAAGGAAAATAAAATGACCCCATCTATTCCCCAATATATCTCAAGAAGATATGCAAGTCTATAGGAGCTTTTCCAAGGTGATTTCCAAGTTCAATCAAAATTACAGTCTTGAAAATACCATTCACAGGCTTGTGTATCTAAGAATGGAGTTTGTAAAATGTTTTGAGATAGTTCTCATCCTAATCAAGGGTTTGCATGTAGATCAAAAAATATCTCCTACAATCAAGATGGTTTGAATAGTGGTATGGGCTATTGGAAAACTTCTCTAGTGAAAGGAGGCTTATTCTCATGTAGGTTGGATCAAAACATAGGTCTTCAAGTTATTTTTAGGATCCTTAGGCTTTAAAGCTGGTCTAAGAGGGGTTTAACAAGTTCAGGACTTGTCAAAAGCTCTAAATATGATCTAAGATGTTTGCAGGCATAATACATTATCTTTAACATTTTTTAAGTTTTTATGGAACAAATAGGACTATATGGTATATGATAGGTAAAGTAGGGTATTGTGTTCATCTCAACACTAAGGATGGAGTTTCAAGCATGTAGAGAAGACATTGTATATAATGTAAAATAAAGTTGATATGTAAATTAATCCTATCTTAGAGAAAATAAATCACACTTACCCTTCTGCATGTTGGTACATTTAGGACTTGTCAAAAGCTCTAAATATGATCTATGTTTGCAGGCATAATACATTATCTTTAACATTTTTTAAGTTTTTATGGAACAAATAGGACTATATGGTTTATGATAGGTAAAGTAGGGTATTGTGTTCATCTCAACACTAAGGATGGAGTTTCAAGCATGTAGAGAAGACATTGTATATAATGTAAAATGAAGTTGATATGTAAATTAATCCTATCTTAGAGAAAATAAATCACACTTACCCTTCTGCATGTTGGTACATTTAGACAATTAAGGTCATGATAAAGATGGATCAATGAGACCTAACCAATGGGTCACTTACCATAATAATATCACTAGAGAGGGTTCCAAAGCCTCTTGTCAAGAAACACTATGTGATAACCCTAGCTAGGTCTTGTATTTTATTATTCACAAAGTAAATGGCATAGTAAAGTAAAATCTAACCTAGTGCTCACCAAATCTTATGGCACAAAATGGGGTTAGTAAACATAAAATTGAACATGCATATAACATCTCTACTCAATTCAATGTAGATATAAATCTAATACATGGAGAGAGAAATACATTCAAAAGCCATTAATTATGCTACTTATATATACTAAAATAGAGGAGTAGGATTTAGAGATACTTACCTTGAATACTAACCCATTGAGACACAGTCTCTCCCTTATCAAATGGTGATTTGAAATAGGTTGTTGTGGTTTGTAAAGATCACCAAGATATGCCAAAGCATCGAAGACTTTTCCATAAGACAATATTCTTCTCTAAGTATAAACCCTAACCAATGACTCCTCAAGTAGAATGGTGGAAGAGGAGATTTTAAAGAAGCAAAAATTAATTATTCACTTTATCTCTCTCTCAATGAAAAGGTGAAAAGGATGTACTTATATATCTAGATCTAACCCTAAACCCTTCTAAAATTTTAGTAGTCAGAGTCAACCCAATTGACCCTATATGAATTAATAAAATTAGTTAGGTCATATACTAGGTCAATGGAGGTTGACTTAATCCTATAACATGCTCATATATTTTAAGTATAGGGTCAACCTAAGCTGACATTATTTGGGTAATGTCAAAAATACTTTTTGGCTTTGGTAGGGGTTGTTTAAGGTGGTGAATTGCTTGGAAGAGTGTATAAGAGAGGTGTCAAATCTTAGGTAAGTGTATATAAAAAGTTTTTGTAGGTTAAAACAGTGATATAATGGAAAAAAATATTGATAAGAACCAATGGTCTATCCACCCCTTTCCCAAGGAATCCTTTAAGGTATGAACCCAAAGAGATTAAGACTTAACAGGTTCATAAAATAGAGAAAGCATTAGTAATTAATAAAATTTATAAATATTATGTGTATACATATGCCCCAATAGAATCTCATCATGTGTCACATAGGTGTAACATGGGATGGTGCGTAGGGAAAATAAAATAGCAACACACAAAGTTGAAGCTAAATAAATTGTAGTATTTTAAAGCATAAAATAATTGAAAGTATATGGTTGAAATGAAATAAATGAAAATAAACAAATCATGTATGCATACCTTGACCTAACTTTATCAATATATGGTTATTTATTATTTTTATATTTTTGATCATGGAAGATATAGAGACTAATTTGGACAAACCCAAGGATACAAAACTAAAGAGCAAAACCAAACAAATGTAAGAAAGCCAAGATAATTGAAAATGTATAGGCATGATGTGCTTGGAAATTTGATAAGATATGGTAATAAATAATAGGTATTATCACTTGAAATTGAACCATTTAAGGATATGAAAAGTCTCTCCTCATTCAAGTGGCACAATGGAACCACCTCAAGGTTGTAGGTGACCTAAATTTGGGGTGGATCTCTATATTAGGGCTAGTTCCCTTGATGTACCACTATAAATCAAACTACTACTAACTTTTAGTGGTGAAAAGGGATAAGGATAATTTAAAATAAATATAATATAGGGGAGGTGATACACAAAATAGATGGTCTACTCACAACACTTACAATGTACTTGAAACCAAAGAGAATCCTACACATACACTTAATTTAATTAAACACTTCTCTTCTACATCATTGTTTCAAGCATGGGGTCTTAAAGAGAGATTAGGATAGGAGGAGTTAGACAATAGGTCTTCTAGAAATAGTAATCAATTATATACTTGCCATACCTATAATCCACATTATACACTTATTGCTGACTTTTAAAAGAGAGCTTTCAATCCACATAAGGCACTAGAAAGAATAACATGTGAAGGTAAGAAAAACACACTTGCATAAGACCAAAAACCATAACATGAACTTAGTGAAATATTGGATGAGGTAAAACAACATTATTTATTAGTTAAAGGCAAAATTTTGGTATGGATTCACCATACCCAGGTGGAGAGATCCATACAACAGTAAAAAAGGCTAGAATGTATAGTAATTGTGAGAGGAGAGAGAGAAAGGGAATCTCAAGAGTCACTAAGACACTTGTCAAGAAAAGAGAATGAGTTAAAACATCAATGGAATCTAGAATGATATATGTCCTAAAATGAAATTAAGGAAAAATTTCCTTCAGTTCATTTAACTTCTCTAAATGTGGCATAGATTCTCTCTTTGCCTGCATATAAAATTACCTCCATGATTTGCCTTCACAAAACTACCTCATCATTACATAGGGTTAGGTATGATTATTAATATGAAGGGGAGGGGTTATAAACAATCCCTCACATGCATTGGATTAGTTCCTAATCACTCTTATTCCTCTAACCATGAGAAATCATTCATGATAAGCACAAATAACTCTGTCTCATGCACCTCTCACACTTGACATTCAAAATCCTTCCAATTAGACAATTTTATTAATGCACAAGGTGTAATGACACATGTTAAGAGTGTCCTAGTCATCAAGTTCATGAATCAAGCCTTAAAAGGCTTCCTAATTAGAGTTTCACCATTTTCACTAATTTTTCACTACTTGTTCATTGTGACTAACTAAAATGAAGGAGATAGTAGATACACTTAGGAGATTAGATACATTAATGTATAAACATCAAGATTTATAAAAAGTCCTAATATTTATCTTAAAGGTGGTTTCATCCCTTAAAGATTCTCCATTCCTAAAAAACACACAAATATTTCAAAATAATCCCTATTGTACCTCTTCCATACAAGTAGGGTATAACTCAATTTCATGGGAAGGAGCCCTGAAGAGTCCTCTATCACCTCAAATTAGTTTCATGTCCAACCTGTGTCATTTGGATGCTTCAAATGTGATATTTAATCCATCAACTTTGAGAGAGGGTTTATGAGGGTTCTAGAGAGGTATATGGTCTGAGCATTTGTTCATGAAGATACCACATTGAAGTTCTATCTAAATTCCATTGAGAGCTTCTTAGGGACCCTCACTAACTCCCTAATCATGCTGATGTCCCATGCAAAATGTTGGATAAGTTCCAAGCATTCCAAGCTAGTCACTTGAGTCACTTTTGTACATTCTCTAATGTTTGAGAATATCCAACCTAATAAATGGCTTCCTAATGATTTTTTATACAAAAAAAAAGATCCAAAAGCTCTATAAACATCCTAGCAACATGTTTCAAATCTTATAATAGTTCATCAAGAGCTAGAATTGAAACTGACCCTCTTTTGACAATAGGATTAGACCTTGTCTAATAGGTCTATCTACAACTTAGGCTTAACCTGACTCCCTAATGGATTACCATAGAATTTTATGGTTAAAAAACTTCATTTATACCCTCATGTACATGATCCAAATCATTATAATTCTTTCTAAGGGTTGAAATTAGAAATGACTTTTCATTTGGGGTTTGGCTTAAACTTTCCCTAATTACCCTACCTAAAAACCTTGTTGCATAGACTACCATATTTGACTT
The DNA here is from genome assembly GCA_037957365.1 of Torreya grandis. Lineage (NCBI taxonomy): Eukaryota > Viridiplantae > Streptophyta > Pinopsida > Cupressales > Taxaceae > Torreya > Torreya grandis. The sequence continues at coordinate 1,530,040 of JARHVA010003334.1, read as the reverse complement.
AAAACCTTATATCTTGGTTTAACATGTTTATCTATGTGTTTCCCAACTCTACCAATCTTCTTTCAAGGTTCCTTCAACTTTTAATCTATGTTCTTGCCTATTTCTCAAGATTTATATGGTTTGTGCACCTAAAAAGTACCCTACATATGAGATATAATAGAGGAAAATTTACTTATTTATTAAGATAATACAAGTGTTGGAGGGGATTCTCCAACTCCCAAGTATGCCTTGTATAAAATTTTATCTCTTGGTGATGAGTCTAAACCTCTTTACTTGTTCCATTTTGCCTAGGCAAACTTTTAGGTACAAGACTATGTAGGGTATTAAATGTTGACTATGTTTGATTTCATAAAATTCCTTTTTTACATGACCTTAAATGTTAAAAATGATTTTTATATTTTTATAGACATTATATAGTGTCTGTTATTCCCATTCAACACCTTCATCACTCAAGGACCTCCATGCTCTCACTTGATCTCCACCACCTTAACCTTTGTTGACTGAGACAAACCTATATTTTCACCCCTATAGGTGTCTATTGGTATTTTATGATCTCCAAACAATATTTATAGGGACTCTAAAGGAACCTATTTATATGGCCATTAATATATTGACACTAGCATCCCCTTGTTAAGAATCAAGCATATTTATAGCATCATCCTTCTTAGTCACTATCTGCCTAACTAATACATTGTACCTTTACCCCTACCTATAGGTTAGTTTGTCTTGTATACTGATCATGAAGTTCATATCATGTTATTATACCCTATTTAGACCTTTTAAGGTCATAAAATTCCTTCTTATAGTGGTATCTCAACTCAGAATGCCATAGTTCTTATTATATTTCATACTAGTTTAGAGACTGATATACTCTTTTTGACCCCTACTTGTAGGGTATCATGGCCTTTATTGGGTGAATCATGGTACCTTAAGAATATCTTGACACCAAATGGAGGTCATAAAATGTGTACTCCACTTGAACCTAACTTTCTTGTTTAATGGGAACTCAAACTATGTTCTTCCCTAACTAAGACCAATTTTCTTCAAAACCTTGCCTATAGATGCAAGTTTTGTAGCTTATGTATAGATAATATATAGGATTGGGAAGTAATCACACCAAGTTATATCTTTTCCTATGACATATTAGTTCATAAGTACCACTTGAACCATTTAGAATCACTCCCATTATGATATCAAAATCAAGTTACAATCTATAATGATAAAGACCTCATTTTTGGTCTCAAACTTGTAGATGACACCACTATAATTTAGTGTGTTTATGAACATATTAGGAGCCTTCAAAAACATAATTTATCTTACCTTTGACCTTAATATATGGCATGGGTGTTTCCCCATGATAGATAATACAAAGCCAAATAATTAGTAGCATTGAAAATTCTTTGAAACTATGAAATATGTTATTTCCAAAATGCTTATAGATGTTTGTTTAGTGTTTTTTGGGTAGACAGGCCTAAAATCAAAGTCAACACTCTTGGAGGTGTTTTCAATTTGTAACTAGCCTTATTACACCTTTGATGGGTCTATCATGTACCATTTAATCATGCAAGGGTTCTAAGAGAGATCCCATCTCACTTCCACATTCAAATGACTATCTCAAACTCTTGTTTAGGCTACCTATAGGTGGAGTTCTAGTGCACCGCAATGAACTATAGTATAAAAAATATGGATATCTCTCATAAAATTAATTTTGATGATTTACCCTAACAACCTAATGCATTTCTATTAAAAAAAGAGGTTAAAATGCATATTCATCCTTCCATACACTAGCATGATGCAAAGCAAGGGTCTTGTAAATGCAAATTCTGAGTTGCAAGGTACTGAGGGTGATCTTAACTAATAAAAATACTAGAAGAGGTTTCTTAGGCATTTGATAACTCCAAAAACAATAAAATTATGAACAATCATATAGATAGACCTTAAGACACATATGAAATAATGAAATTCATCAAACCAAAGCAAACAATTTTGAAACTAGATCAAAAAAGAGATCCCTCATGGATGAAGAAGCATAAAAAGTTGCCTAACTTATTATAAATGGTTCATAAAGGAGAAGCCATAAAACTAAAAAAAATTGTAATATATTTAAATCTGATTCAAATTCCTTTCAACCCCCAAGAGCCTCCTCCCAACTTCTCCTATATAGATTATACTATACATCCAAAGTTGACCCTTCTTGGCTTGTAAAGGGAATAAGAAATGAGTAGAAGAAAAAATTGAACTTTATGAAATTATATATGAAAACCAAGCATGATAAAGATCATATGGAATTTAAGGGACACTTTGACCATGTTTTAGCAGAAGGTGAGCTCACCAAGTCCGTATAAGTGCCTTTAATGGCCTATTTTCAAGGAGAAACTACCTCTTTATGAATGAAACTACTTATTAAACTAATTATGACCAAATCCTAACATATTCTGACCCCATACATGTTGAAAACTTTATTGGTGACAAATATACTTCTTTGACAAACTGTACAAGTCATTAAATGAGCTAAAAATGTGACCAAAAGGTCTATTTTGCACATGAGACATGGTAAAGGACCAATTTATGACTTATGAACACATTAAAACATATAAAATACCATACTAGGACATTTATAACATAATTTGGACCTCTAGCCATGTTTGACCAAGGTTGAGTTTAGTTGACTAGACTAGTACAAGGAAGCTAAGCTTAGACCAAGGCTAGAGTAGGGATGGGTGAGATGTTTAGACCAACATGAGATCTATATAGTACATATAGGAACCTTCAAAAAAGTTTAAATATGTATGGGTTAACCTAATTTGACTAAAAGTCAAATTTGGTCAATAAGAACTTTAACAAAACTTTAGAATTTATTACAGATCTTTAAAGCTTGATTGTAGTATCTTCATAGCATATATATATATATATCTCTTCAAATCCAACCTTATAATAATTTTTAAGGTCCTCAAAACCTCATTTACAAACTCAAACAACCTTTCTCATGCTCAAATACTTTCAACTATTCTTTAGAGTATTTTCATCTTCCTAGCTCATTCAAAGCATCTTTAGAATGAACACATATCATTAGAGCATACTTATTCTTCAAATCTTACTCATTTCATATTTCCACCTAAAAATACCATATCATAATTTATATAAAAAGCATTAAAATATTCTTTACACTTTTTTTACTGACCTCAAGGCTTACTAGACCAAGTATCTTCAGAGGAAACTTTGACATCAATGAAATAACCATGCATCTTCATAAGAACCTTTGACATTAATGACAACATTAAATATCAAGTATTCACACTCAAATAAAATATGAAAAAAACTCTCCATTAATCAATTAAAATGTTTAATAATTTTATCTCATGTAAACATTGACAAATGTAAGTCAAGTTGGTTTAGGCATGTACATGAAGTTTGAGGTTCTAGTTTGAAGGATAAGGCATAAAAAGTTGTTTCAAGGTCTCTCGAGTGCTTAGAATGAAGAGTTATCAACTTAGAAAGATTTTATTATTCTCATTATATATTCAAATTTTTTCATGGGAACCTAATAATATCATGGTATATGGGGAAGGGTCCTAGCTCAATATTCCAGGCATTAGTTTTTCATTTGAGGGGTTATGCTTTAAGAATGATCGTTAAGAGTAGAAACTAGTTTAAACCCTCTTATAACCCTAATAAAGACTTGATGTTGAATATGTTGCTCAAAAGTGCTTAGGATTGATTGAATTTATTAGGTAATCAATTGGATCTTATAGTGTAATCTCCTAGGTACTTCTAGTTGGTATTAGTTAGAGAGATGAGAGAGAAAGGTTACGTTACAAGCTTATTTCTAAAGAAGTTGTTATAAAAGTCAAAAGTTACATTAAACATAGTAATAAAATAGATGGAGGAATAATTTAGAGACTAATGTTTTATTTCCATGAAGGTTTATAGAAAGTTTCTAGTCATGAAATGTGTTAAACTAGTCATCCGAGTTAGCCAATCGCTAACAGGCCTAATGGTGTAAACAATAAAAAACCTAGGCAATGGTGAGAAGATGAACTGGAATGTGTTTTTACTATGCTCTTAACCTTTGGCATGTCTTGGGATAAGTGTGGCCAACTTGTGGCTTACATACCTCTTTTATATTCTTTTTACATTTCTCTATCTTCTTAGTTAGGTTAGCCTATGAAATAACCATGGCTAAGTAGATGATATATAAGAGTTAGTGGTTAGTCTGTGATCATCATGTTAAGTATTATTATCTTAGTGTATTATTTTATAGGTTGCATCCTCAAATTAGATTTGGTATATTATCCATTATTCTACTTTTGTATTATTTATTGTTGGGTGATCTCTCATATTTATTTATTCTATGTGATATAAAATCATTCTATGTGAACATCTACATAATTTAATTATAAGTGGTATTAAATATTTGATTTGGGAAAGTTTCTTGTGACATTATTTTTTTGGATCTGGTGAGGTGCAACTTCTATGAGGGGAAGGAGTGAAAAAACATAAGTTGTAATCTAGGAAGAAATACTTTTTTCTATCAGCACAGTATTGTTTGAAACTCTTTTTTGAAAAGAATAATTAAAAAAAAGTCTAGATTTTTTTCAATTTGCTTAATTATAGTCATTGGATTCATCTCAATGAGATGATCATAATGGTATATTCTACCAAAACACTTTTTGTGCCAAAATGTTTTACCCTAGTGCACAAAGGCAGTCATTGGATTCATCTTGGGGAGGTGATCATAATGGTACCATCTCTTGGTACACTTTTGTGAGGAAAAAAAACCTCCTAAGGTTTATATATGGCTATTCCTTCTACACATGGATGAAAAGGGGTCAAGAAACTCTTAAGACTCCTATCAGTGACATGAAATTTGGAATTTTAGATCCATTGATTTCTCAACTTTAGGCTGACATAAATGGGTTGGTGTGGTTGTAGTTCAAACTAATGTTTTATGGATGCATGGAGAGATTAATGGGGTTCAAAATCAGTTGAATCATATCACTACTTCATTTTCTTCTCTTTCATCTTAGTTATAATCAAACAACCCTCCACTTCATCATTTTGGTCCTCCTCCTCTCAACACTAACAACTCCAATTCTAGTGTGAAACCGATGTTGCCTAAAGTGGACATGCATAAGTTTGATGGTAAAGATCCTCTCACTTGGATTACCCAAATTGAGAATTTATTTGATCTATATCAAACTCCTAATTATTAGAAGGTGATAGTGGCATCTCTGTATCTAGAATCTGACCCATTCATTTGGTATTGCTAGTTGTGTGCTTAAAATAGAAATAATGGTACTCTTATTACATGGTCTATTTTCACCAATGAGTTATTGGATCATTATTAGAATAATATCTCTAAGAACTACTTCATCCAATTAGCCAAACTACATCAAATAAAAACTATGAACGATTATATTCATTAGTTTTAGAATCTATCCTTACGAGTGGAAGACATCACTAAGGAAAATTTGATTAATTTTTTTTGGGTGGTCTCAAACATAACATCCAATTGGAGGTTTGGATGTTTAACCCAACATATGTATCAAAATATATCCCATGGGAATGCATGGTAGAGAAAAAATATATGGTTAAATAGAAAACCTTCACTACTAGTTGTGATCACACCTTTCCAACACCCTCATATCCTCAACCCACTAGACTAACACCTTGACAAATTGAGGAGAAATGAGCTAAATGATTGTGCTATGGTTGTGATAAAAAAATGGAGCAAAGACCATCATTGTGATAAAAAGAAGTTATTTTACATTGAAGGTGCCAAAGAGGATGATGAGGAGGAGGAGGAGGCACTTGGAAAGGATGAAAAAGGTCTCAAGGAAGAGTATGAAGACTCTCAAACTACTATTTCCTATCATGCCCCTTCAAGTATTAATACTCCCTAAACACTTAAGGTGGTGGTTTTATTAAAAAAATATAAGGTCACTATTCTAATTGATTCTATGAGTACACATAACTTCATCAATAATAAGTTGGTTTCTCACTTGAACTATTTCATTTATCCCTCTCCAAAATTTTAGGTCATGATTGTAGAGGGTGGTATTGTCAACTACTCAAGAATATGCCATAGTATTAATTTGGCCATGGGAAGCTACATATTGAATTCTTTTATGTTTGTTATTCCCATGGGGGGAGCTAATATTATTCTAGGAGTATAGTGGCTCACCACTTTGGGCATTATTGAGATGAATTTCCAAGAATTATTCATATGTTTTCATTCTAAGGGAAGGACATTTGAGCTAAGGGGGTTAAGGGATAAATCTCCACAACTTGTTATCTCCCATCAAATGACAAAGATTATTTGAAAGGGTGTTAAAGGATTTGTATCCCCCTTGTTTTCCATGGAAGTTCATCCAACTCATCCATTTACACCTCCTAATATATAGCAAGTGATTGATGCCCATTCAGCTATTTTTGGTGACATGCCGAAAGGACTTCCACCTAGCCACATTCATGATCATGCTATTAAACTTATTCTTAGTAATACACCACCCAACATAAGAATATACAGGTATCACTATGACTATAAGATTGAAATTGAAAAGATGGTATAAGAGATGTTAGATGCAAGATTCATTTGCCATAGCTAAAGAAAATATTCTTCACTAGTTGTCATGGTGAAAAAAAAGATGACACTTGGAGGATGTGCCGTGAGTACAAGGAACTCAACAAGTACACTATCAAATATAAGTTTCCTATTCCTATCATTGATTATTTTCTAGATGAATTAAATGATTCTCTTTATTTTACCAAGTTATATCTACATTCTGGGTATCATCAAATCTAGATCCATGATGAAGACATACACAAAACTACTTTCAAGACTCATGAGGACCATTATGAGTTTTTGGTTATGCCTTTTGGGATTTAAAAATGCACCATCTACCTTTTAAAGTTTGATGAATACTATTTTTAAGCCATTTTTGAGGAAATTTATTCTGGTATTTTATGATGATATCATTATTTACAATAAAATTTTGGAAGACCATTTGCACCATGTGAAATAGGTACTCTCAAATTTGAAATAACATCAATTATATCCCAAAACTTCCAAATTTAATTTCGTATCTTATGAGGTTGAGTATTTGGGTCATCTAGTTTCACATACAGGAGTCAAATTAGATTCTAAAAAAAACTAAATAATGGTGGATTGGTTGATTCCTAAGACACTCAAGAAACTAAAGGGATTTGTGGGGCTAACTGGTTACTATCATAGGTTTATCAAAAATTATAGTAGCATTGCAGCCCTACTCATATGTTTTTTTTAATAAAGACTCCTTTTAGTGGATTGATATACCTACCAAGGCATTTGAAGAATTGAAATTGGTGATGTGCACCACTCATGTGTTGGTTACACCTAGTTTTTTCAAGACTTTTGTGGTTGAATGTGATGCATTTAGGTATGGTATGGGTGTTTTACTCATGTAAGAAGGTAGACCACTTAAATTTGAAAGTCATAAATTGAATGGTAAAAATTATAAAAAAAACATTTATGAGAATGAAATGATGGCCATTTTGCATGTAGTCAAACAATAGAGGCCTTATTTGATGGGTCTTCACTTTCAAGTAAAGACTGATCATGCCAATCTCAAATATTTTTTGGAACAAAGGTTATCATCTAAGAATAATAGAAATGGGTAACTAAGATGTTATGCTATGATTTTGAAATAGTTTCCAAAAAAGTCAAGGACAATGTAGTGTCAAATGCACTATCTAGGAAGGATGAATCAGTTGAGGCATTGCTATATGCTATGACCATTTTGTAGGTAGATTGGCTAGAGGAAGCATGATAAGAATGGGATAAGGATAGTGTTACCCATGATTTGATTCAAAAAATTTAACAAGGTTTAGGTGGATTTGAAAAATTCACATGGAAGGGTGATGCATTATGTTATAAAGATAGATTATACCTATGTCAGAATTCTCTTCTTAAACAAAAAATCCTTCAAGAACTTCATGAAACTCCAATTGGGGGTCATTCAAGTTTTTTGAAAATGTATCATAGAATCAAGCAAGATGTTTTTAGGAAGGACTCAAGGAGGATGTTGAAAACTATGTGGTTGAATTTATGATTTGTCAACAAAATAAAGGAGAAACCATCAAAATCTTAGGTCTTTTACAGCCTTTATCCATCCCTAGCCAATTTTGGTAAGAGGTGTCTATAGATTTCATTATAAGATTATCAAGATCTAATTGTCAAAATGTTATCATGGTTATGGTAGATAATCTTAGTAAGTATGTTCATTTCTATTATTTATCACAACCATTTTTTGCTAGAATAGTAGCTTTGTTTTTCAATACAGTTCAAAAATTACATGGTACCCCTAAGATCATTATTAGTGATCAAGATCCCATCTTCACTAGTAATTTTTAAACTGAGTTATTTGCATGTTTGGGTACCCAATTGGATCATAGTTCATTTCATCATCCTCAATCAATGGATAAATTGAAGTAGTAAATAAATGTCTAGAAGGATATCTAGATTGTTTTGTTTTTGATAAATAGGATAAATGGCTTCATTGGTTACCACTTGCTTAATGGTGATATAATACTTCTATTCATAGTTCTTCCAAAATGTCTCCTTTTTTGGCACTATATGTTCAAGGTACTTCAACCTTGAACATATTTAGCATCAATAGGAGTTCTTTGCTAGTTTGCATGAAAATTTAGCCATGTCCTAGAATCACAAGAAATAGTAATCTGATCAACACAAGAGTGAGAGGCACTTTGACATTGGTGATTGGGTTTTTTTTACTTATAACCATATAAGCAAATGTCTTTAAATCAATATAAAAAGGATAAAAATCTATCCCTTAAGTATTATGGGCATTATCAGATCTTACAAAAAATTGGTAGTGTGGCCTACAAGATAGATTTTCCTTCCTCCACTCACATACATCTAGTATTTCATGTATCATGCCTAAAGAAAGTCTTGGACATAAAGTTTCTACCCAAACTAAGTTACTAAAGTTTGATGAGGAACGAAGAGTTATTTTGATCTTGAGGTGATTTTATAAATGTGCACTAAGTAGTTATAGTTTTGAGTGATTAAGGAGTACTTGATCAAATGGAAGACTCTACCTTGTGAAGATGCTACTTGGGAGGATGAATCCTTTATGCAACAACATTCAGAGTTGACTCAACATTAAGGAAAATGTTGTTTTAAATGGGAGGGCCATGTTATTACCTTAACCTTTGGTGTGTCTTGGGATATGTGTGCCTAATTTGTGGCTTACATACCTCTTTTATATTCTTGTTACATTTCTCTATGTTTTTAGTTAAGTTGACCTAGGGAATAACTATGGATAAGTAGACTATATATAGGAGGTAGTGGTTAGTCATTGATCATCATGTTAAGTATTTTAGTCTTAGTGAATTATTGTGGAGGTTTCCCCCTCAAAGTAACTTTGTTATATTATCAAGTATTTTACTTTGATATCAATTATTTTTGTGTGATCTCTCATATTTGTTTATTCTATGCAATATAAAATCATTCTATATGAACAACTAAGTAATTTCATTATAGTTTTCATGATAGAATTATGAAATAAAGTACATATAAATGTTTTTCATTAATTTTAATACATTTTAATGTTTGGTAGAAGTTTTAGAGGTCAATGAATATATTTAAAAATTTGTTCATAAGTTGACATGTCTAGTTCAGATCAGACATTCAAATATAAGGTCATCAAATTGGTCTTTAAGGCCAATATTTGAATTTTTACCATATGATATTTATATATATGATTTTTATAATGATATAATAGGATCATATAAATGCATATTAATTCATTTAAAATGTATATATAGGAGTCAGAGGTCTATGTCACTATGGCTATATTCGGAGGTAATCTGGTAATTGTTTGTGAGTGAGTTACAAAGGTGTTCTTGAAACCTTATCCCATAAGTGGATATGTTTAATACATTTTAATATGACACTGAGGTAGTTTATACTATGTTTTTATACTTATTTTATCATATTTGAGTGTCTTAAGTATGTTTTATCTTCATCCTTACAAAATAGTTTGTTAAGGCACGTAGGCCTAATAGGGCGATTTGTCCTAAAGAAGGTTCAAGGTATGAAGGAAGGATATAGATCTAAAAAAGCATGGATTATGTCAAAATATATAATTTAATAAGTGGTTTAATGTATTTCAAGTGTTGGATAAATCCATCTAGTCCCAAGATAATCAAGTTTTGGTGCTAAGAGATACACCTAATGTAATTAGGTCTCCATGAGACCAAAAAGTGAAATGAGGCCTAATTGAGTCATGTCAAACCAAAAAGGGACCCAAATATTTGTTCATTCATGTAAATAATATATCTTAAGACCTATTATATGTCTGACCTAATATTTAAAGGGTGTGTGGTAGACTAAGTAGTAAATGAACAAGGAATGGTATATATACAAGGTAGTTTTAGGCATATTTATCTGAGTTAAGTGCAAGAAAATGAAATAGAAATTTTTTTAGTAGGAGGTATTGTATAAAATAATAGGATTGTAGAGGATATTTAATTAAGATATGATATGTGTATTCATATGAAATCAATGTCATATGACCTAATCAATCTGAAAGAGACCTAGTTGAGTGAAGAACCCTAGAAGGTAGTTTGAGAGAGATAAGAGTACAAAGAGATAAAAAAGGTGATCATAATATATTTTTTTAGAAACAAGGTTTTAAAATATATTATTTTTATGACTTGGTGTTGAGTCATATTTGGGTTTGGTTCCTCCTTTCAAGTGGGTGCTTATTAAAGCCTAGTCAAGTGGGTGCTTGGCTAGTTGGGATTGGTGCTCCATGTGGAATTGGTACTTCACTAAATTTAGTTTTTGAATTATAATACTATATTAAATTTGTATATATAAGTTGGTTTTATTCCCCATGAGTATTTACCACATATGTGATGTGTTCTTGTGTTTCATTCTTATGTGGATAGTTGCCTATGCTTGATAGATCTATATGTTTGTTTGAATGATTCATGATTAATTAAGTATAATTAAAATAAATATATTTGAATAATATTTCACCCACCTACTCATTTTAATTAAAATAATTGGTATCATATATTTTCCTTTAAAGTAGGCCTAACCGCTTAAAGTCCTTAAAGAATAAACATATCTAGTCAACAAGTATAAGGAGGTTTATCAACCAATATGGCTCCTCTCTTTAATAAGACTAAATATGAATTTTGAAGAATAAAAATAAAGCCCTATCTCATTTATTTATGCTATGAAATATGTCAATATATTGTTTATGGATTCTTTCCACATTCTACACCAACAACCGATGTAGCATCTAAGAAGGCAAGTGAGAACAAATCTAAGGCAATGAATGCCATAATGTGTGGTCTTTCATAAGAAAAATTTGTTAAGGTCATGCATTGTAATATAACCAAATATATTTGGTTAAATTCACAAAATATCTATGAAGGAAACACCAAAGTTAAGTTTTCAAAGTTGAAGACTCACTTTAGGTATTTTGAAAGCTTGAGAATGAAGGAGAATGAAAACATTACATCCTACTTGTTAAGGGTTCATGAAGTTATCAATGTTATCATAGGTATTAGAGAAGAAGTGAAAGCGTCTATAGTTGTATAAAATGTATTGATATTCCAAACTTATAAATTTGATTCAAAGGTGTTTTAGTAGAAAAAATACAAGATCTACACACACTTCAGATGGATGGACTTCAAGGCATTTTGATTGCTTATGAGATGAGAACAAATGAAGGAATACCTCCCAAGAAATAAGAAACATTAAAATCTGATAAGAAGTCAAAATCCAAGAAGGTCAATGATGAGGCATGTTTAAATATTAATGATGATGAATTGATATCCATGTTTTCTAGGAAATTGAGGTTTGGATCTAGTCAGTACAAGGGTAAATCTCCATTCAAATGTTTAAGTTATGGTCAGATTGGTCACTTTGCATCCAAGTGTCCTAACAAGTATATGAATAAACATGATGAACATCATGGTGATGATAATAAGGTCTACAAGCCTAAAAAAATTAATAAGTATTTCAAGAAGTATGAAGGCAATAAAGATCATTCAAGAACATGAGAAGTTTCTATAACAAAAAAGATAATATCTCATCTGATGGAAGTGACACAAATACATATAATAGTGATGATGACATTAATGAACATGACAATAATGAAACCTTATTCATGGATATAGAAATAAAAATTGAGGGTTACTCAAAAGGTGAAGGTCATATGAATGATGAAGAATCAGATGAAGAAGAAGCTGAAGTGAAACCTAAGGTAGAATTGGTGAGTGATCTAAAGGAGTTGAAGTTCCAAATAAATAAGAATAAGAAACTAAAATCATTGGTTAAAAGTTATGAGGATCAAATCAATCTATTTTAATAAAGTTTAAGCATCAACACCAATGAATATGAGGAGATCATCAAATAGCTTAAAACTCATATTTAAATTATCACTACAAATTTTAAGACCAAGGAGTAAGAATGCATCAAGTTTAGAATACAAATGGAGTCCTTGAAGTCATAACTAGATTAGGTATTAGTGAATTTGAAAACACATTAGAGATTTAAGAAGAGTACTAAAGTTCTTAGTGAAATTTTGAGTAGCTAAAGGTATCTACATGAAAAGATAGGTCTTGGGTTAAAAGAAAACCAAAATAAGAAAAAGAAGAGTTAGACCTTAAAGACTTATGTAGAAACTTTCAATTCTGAGAGTCATACTGATCATCAACATGTCAAGAATACCAACATGAAGAGACCAATCATATATCCCAATGTAAATAGGTATTTAAATTATTTTAATGTTTATCATTTTGTTTTTCATAACTTTGTTCATAGATCAAGTTATTCTAGAATGTCCTCAAGGAATGAGTTATCATGCGACCATGGTAGGAGTGATCAATAAAGATGTATGTAAAAAAATGTTATGTGATATAGTTGTCATAATATGGGACACATTGCAAAATTATGTCCTAATGGAGGTAGAATTACCTTAATAATTAACAAGGTATATGGAGCTCCTAGAGTGCATGAGCAGAGTCAAACATTGGTATGGAAGACAAATAAATTTAAAACTGATCATATTGAGCCAAATGATCAAGATGGATTATTTGATAGAAAAGAGAAAGGATAAAAAGTGAAAGAATGTGAAGAAAACTTGTTATCTACATGTATTGATAATGCAATCAAAGAGAAGAAAAAATATGACAAGATGGATGATTCAAATAATTTAGTCAAGCCTAAGTAGATTCAAAGGAGGGACTATCATTCTCGTTATTGCAAGGTAGATGAGGAAACCAGTTTGGAGATATGGGAATATCCTAAGTTCATGGAGTTTTGAGAGACCTATGGAAAGGGGTGACTCCATTAAGCTTTATGAAGGCACTCTTCTAACTATAAAAAAATGAAGTTGTAGTCAAAGAAGGATTCATCTTGAGAGGATTTTAGGTTGCCTATGTTACAAGATATAAGCTAATTTTTCTATAGAATATATGTATTTGAAAAATTGAAAGGAGTTTTGGAATTGATTTTATAGATTAATTCATAATAACTCATGGTATGGAATGAAAATCTAAGCACAAGATTATGTTTAAAGAGATATGGAATATGGATTAGACTACAAGATCAATATTATTATAGATAAAATTGGAATGTTGTTGACATATCTAGAAGTATGATGAAATTTTGTCTATCTGATTGGTATATGAGAAATGCTTGAAGGATGTTGGGAAATGTCTATGAGTCTTGATGACTCAAATGATGAGCACAAGTTATGAGGACAAAATGGGAGAATGTTTATATAATTATTCATAAACTCTATGATATTATTACCAAAAAATGGAGAAAATTGAAAATAGGGAGAAGTATCATGTTCAGAGATGTCTCTAAGAGTAGCTTCCATCTTATGTCTCAAGAGGAGAGTATGGTGTTAGGGGGAGCTTTGTATCTAAATGTTATGAAGTGTCAAGATAGTAATAAGAAACATGGTTTCTTAAAGTATAGTTTAAATGTTCTATAAGTTGTCTACAATGAGTATGAGCCTAAGTTGAATTTTTGTCATCATCTCTCTATGTTGTTCATTGAAATTTAGGTCCAAAGATTAGATGGTAGTCTATGGAGGACCCTTTGTCATTCATGTTAAAAAAGGAGATAATTGGAAAATGGGAAAAGTATCTTTTTGAAATTATTTCATTTGTGTAGTGTGTTTGTCATCAATGAGAAAGGGGGAGTTTGTTGGCATATTGTTGTCATTGATGTCAAAAGGGTATATCATGCAAAGGCATAATAGTAATCGATGTCAAACATGTATCATGTCAAGATTGTACTATCAAGGTTAATGTCAAAGGTGACTAAGGAAATATGGTATTATGTGATATGTCAAGGCACATAATATTGTTGAATTGATGAGAATTATCATGAGTGGTATGAGCATGGAAGGTATATGTCATGGAAGATGTTAAAGATAACTAATGTTTGCATAAGAATCCATGTGACAAGAGATAATTTGAAGGTAACTAATGTTTTATGGTTTTAGTAAGGCATAATTAAAGATGTCAAAGGTATTTATGTGTATGAAAAATATATGCAAAGTTATATGATGCTTTTTCATGTGGTTTTAGGTCCATATGAGGTAGTGGAAGGTTATCATTAGAAATAGAATGTTGCAGTGATATGAGTGAGGTGTAATGTCTTATATCTACTTGGTTGATATTTTGTTGAGGTTATGACATGGAAGGAACATGTCAAGGTATAAAGTGCTTAAGTATCCTAATCCTATCCATGGCATGAATAGACTTTATGAGAAGGTATGAGAATGGTGTCTTGGTGAGATGAGTGCACACAAACATGAGTGGTTGCATGAGTTTGATGTCATTGAGAGAGTGTGCTTAGTTGGTAGTGTGTTAATGTGAAAATGGGATTTGATAGAGTTTTTTCATTGAAATATGTTGTCATGAAAGATAATTTTAAGGAAACTAATGATGTATGGTTTCATGAAGATACATGTCATTGATGTCAAGTTGCTTAATAAGCCTAGTCATAGCATGAAGAGGTATGTGCAACTAGCATGGTTAAAGTTTAGGAAAGTGAGAATTTGTTTGGAATTATATGGTCTTGTGAATTAGGAATATAATCATTAATAAGTGTTGTAAATTGGGTTTTTGAGGGTAAGGCATTATGTCTTGGTCTGAAATTGGACCCTACCTGGCCTAATGAGGCATCATGATCTGTTGTTAAGGCATGTGAAGGATGTATGGAAATGTTTAAGCATGAGATATTTTTTATGTCATGAGAGTGAGATTTTGAGCATGTGAGTGAGGTGTAAATTGCATGTAAAGAGGCATGAAGGTTAGTTTTAAGGCCTGGTTTGTAGGTCAAAGTCTAGAGAGAAAAGAGAGAGAGAGTGTAGCCTAATAAAGGTTCATAATAATATTTAAATGTGTGTAAGAATTGAAAAAGGTAATTATTTTTTTTATACATGTACATGAGTTTTGAGGTTCTAGTTTTAAGGACAAGCCATGAAAAGTTATTTGGAGGTCTCTCAAGTACTTAGAGTGAAGGGTTCTCAATCGAGAAGGATTTTATTTTGCTCATTAGCTCATGAAGCGTTTGAATTTGAAATTAATAATTTCATGTTATATAGGTAAGGGTACTATCTCAAAATTATAGGCTTCAGTTTTTGATTTGAGAATGATCGTTAAAGGTGGAAACTAGTTAAAACCATGTTAAAACCCTAATGAAGACCTGATGTTGAATATGCTGGTAAAAATTTATCATTTAATATATTTTATCTTGTATTTTACTCTCCTAAGTACTTCTAGGTGGTATTAGTTAAAGAGAAGAGAGAGAAAATGTTAAGTTTGGGCTTATTTCTAAAGAAGTTGTTGTAGAAGTCAAAATTTGCATTGAACATAGTAAGAAAATGGATGGAGGAATAAGGTAGAGACTCATTTTTTATGTCCATAAAATTTTATAGTCCTCAAATGTGTTAAAGCAGTCATCCAAGCTAGCCAATCACTAATAGGCCTAATGATGTAAACAATGAAAAACCCAAGTAGTAGTGAGAAGATGAATTAGAATGTGTTTTCATGATAGAATGATGAATAAAAGTATATATATACCAAACATTCACTACATTCACTAACATCCAAAACATATACCAAACATGAACATGTATTAAAGTTCAGAATGAAAATATAAAAAATAAAAAATAATGGAAGAGTTCAGAATATTTAATTGAATAAGTGTTTTAATTTTTTTAATGTTTTGGATAAATCCATTTGATCCCAAAATAATCAAGTTTTGGCATTAAGAGATAGATTAAATGCAATTAGGTCTCCGTGAGACCTAAAAGTGAAGTGAGGCCTTATTGAGTCATGTCAAAAAAAAGGGAATAAAATATCATTTTATTCATTTCCATTATATATCCTAAGACCTATTATATATCTGATATAATAGGTTAATGGTTTGTGGCCAACTAAGTGTATATGAACAAAGAATGGTCTAAATACAAGGTAATTTTATGCCTATTTCTGTGAGCAAAGTTCAAGGGAAGTAAATAACAAAAAAAACTATCATAAGAGGTATTTTAGACCATAATCTGAGTGTATATGATCTATAATTAATATATGATAGTGTGTCTACATATGAAAATCAAGGTCATATGACCCAATCAATCTTGAAGAGACCTAGTTGAGTGAAAAAGCCTAGAAGGTAGTTTTAGAAGGATACGAGTGTGAAGAGATAAATAAGGTGATCATCATATGTTATATGATAAACAAGGTGTTATGAATTTGATAAAATCAATCAATTTTATTATTTGGTTCTAAGTCATTTAGGGGGTTAGTGCCTCCTTGCAAGTGGGTACTTGATAAAGCCTAGTCAAGTGGGTGCTTGGCTAGTTGGGGTTGGTATTCCATATGGAGTTGGTGCTTCACTAATTCTGGTTTTTGACTAATATGATTTTATTCAATTTTCAAATACTAGCATTTTTTATTACCCTTGAGAGTTTCTTGCATATGTGATGTGTTTTTGTGTTTCATGTTTATGTGGATAGTTGCCTATGGTTGTTAGATCTATATGTTTGTTTGAATGATTCATGATTACTTAATTATAGTTTAAATAAAGGTTTTTAAATATTTATTCAGCCCCACCTCTCATTCATTTTAATTCCAACAACCATGGAGTCTCGTCAAGAAATTTTAGTCCTAGATCCTAAGTGTCATAATATTAAAACCTAGTTATACTTGCATGTGATCTTGGATTATTAATTTCAATTTAGAATTGTTGAGGCTACCTTATTCATCATCAATGAAATATGAATATAATTCTTTAAACATTAATTAGCTTCCTATAACTATGAAAGGTTATAATGTGTCAACAAACTTATAATCTATCGATAGACCTAAAATCACAATAAGAACCATAACATAGATCATGGTTATGAATTATAAGAGGTTAGAGAGAATTTTTAGAGTTTAGAAGTTTATTGAAGTTCATAGGAGTAACAACTCTTTCTTCACAAAAAACCATGTAACCTTTCTTCTTGGTCCCTTTTGACTTTAACTCCATATGGTTTTCTTTTACAATCTTGCGATTTTATTTATGTTGTATACCTATATACTCATTTGGAGAGAATATAGGATAATTTAAATAAGATTAACATCTTCAATTGATATTATACTTGAGTGACATATCACATTAGAAGCCAATATCATTAGTGAATCATCTTAAGGATTTTTTTCAAACTTGTCTTCATTTTTAACTATGGAAATTTCATAGGGCTATGAAGTGATTTAGAAAAACATGAAACCTTATATGAAGTTATAGAGCATGTATATCTTCCTTACAACTTCCAAACACTACCCATATTTAGAAAAGTAATATAGATGTATTAAAGGGAGTGACATGGTTTTATGAGCCTATAGTGGGTTTATTCATCTTTTTTCACAAGTATATACATGATCACAATATTCCTTCACTTACCTTATACTAAGTACTCTACAATAGTATGAAACACAAGCTTCCAAGTTAAATTGAAGGTATAGATGGCATTGAACATCTATCCTTGATATATAGTAGTCATTTTTATGGTCATTCCAAAAAAATCACTTATAATTTCATTTATATACTATTTCCTAATCCTAAATGAGACAAAATCTGATTTAACATGCTTCCACTATGCTTCCTATGTCTACAGGTCTCACAACCTACTTAGATTCCTTAAAGGGAGTCTTAACACTCTATAACTCTTTAAAACAATTAGAAATTAGTGTCCCCTATATAAAATTAAAATTTCATTAATTTTAACTAGATGAAACACCATATACACGTTTTTCTTGGTCTTTAGAAGCACTTGATAGGGTACATACTTAAATCTAGGTCGAGAGTAGTGTTTTTTGGATGTAGTACCATTTTTGGCACAAATGTAATTTTTGATGATGATTCATGTTCTTGGAGAGGGTTATCCTTAATTTTAAAACTACCCTTATTATTCAAACAAATTCCAATGATGGATCCAAGACTCTACATTAATTGGTATGGTATCAATTTTCAAAAACCCAAGGCTGCAACTTTGTTTTTTTTTTTTTTTATTATGCTTATTTACCCTTGTAATACCATGATAAAAATCCCTCATTTTTCATATTTACCTTAATTTATCCTCATTTAGGTTCTCTCATTCCTAGATATCAAGTCTTTAATAACTCCTCCATCATCATTCAAAATTAGACATGTTTCTTAAGAGGGCTGAGAACCTGATTTTAGCCTTGGAAGCCATTACAAACATGTAAACCCATTGAGAGTAACCAAAGCTTATGTTTAACCTTCATTATGAGTATTAGGTCATTCACAAGGATTTAAAAACTTCCCAAAACATACTTCAATCCAATATATGCTTTAAGAGTCTTGAGAGGTGATGTGAATCTTTTGGATTTTACTCTTATATTTAGGCCTATACATGACTTCATAGCTCTTCCTTTTGAATGTCCAATATAATTTGATAGGTTATTAGATACGTATAATAATTTTTTACTGGTATAATCATTTATCTATTTCAAAACATCTTTAACAAACTCTACACCCTTCCATAGCCCTGTTAGAACCTCTTCAATTTCAAATATTGAGTTAAGTATCTTGCAAAGTGAGCCTTCATAGAGTGGTGACCTGTTTCCTAAATGCTCTTGTGTTATGTTGAAACTCACTTAACATGGATTTATCTCTATTATCCTCTCTAACAATGCTTTTTTGGTTTATCCAACCACTTCGATGTGTTGTCAATAAGGCATTTTAAAAATATAAAACTAAGACCAAGATGACATAATATAACACATAAACTTGGTCTTGCTCAAAATAACTTAAACCATGATAAACTACATTAGTCAATTCTAAAATAACTTAAAAATTTATTAGTTAAAATTAACATGGCTCATTATTCTTAGGAGTAACTCTTGTCACCTTTTTAGAGGTCTACTAATGACCTAAACCTTCTTTCCTTTGACCTAGAGATTGCCATGACATAGTTTTAATGAATGATAATCCCTTGACTGATTTAGGCTCTTTATTAAGACACAATATTCTCACAAATTTAAATACAATA
This sequence comes from Torreya grandis, assembly GCA_037957365.1. Lineage (NCBI taxonomy): Eukaryota > Viridiplantae > Streptophyta > Pinopsida > Cupressales > Taxaceae > Torreya > Torreya grandis. The sequence continues at coordinate 1,510,439 of JARHVA010003334.1, read as the reverse complement.
TTTATTTTTATAACTTTCTTGGTCATACTTCACATGTTCTCAACGTCAAAACTTAGAATGGAAACATGCCTCATTATCTCTTGATTGGAATATTAATGCTCCATTTAACTTCTCTCTTGTTCCATGTCTATCCATGTCATATTTTGAGTCTTTCAGACCTAATTAACTCTTTAGAAGTCATTCAAAAATGATTAAGGATCCTTGAAGACCTTACCACTTGTATGGTGTCTTATTTACATGATTAAAGTTCTATCCTTAGTGTTGAGATGAACACAATACCCTACTTTGTCTTTCATCTCCCATATAGTGATTTTTATTTCATGGAAACTTCAACAATGTTAGAGATATTTTACTATGCTATAAAACATCTTAGATCATACTCAGAGCTTTCAAAGAGGCCTGAACTTGCTAAACCCCTCCTTTACCATGTTGTAAGTCGATAAGTTCCTAAAAGGAACTTGAAAACCTATTTTTGATTATAGCTTCCATGAGACTAAGACTTCCACCATTGGAGAAGGTTCCCATGAGCCCATACCACTATTAAAACTATATTGAACATAGGGGATGTTTGTTGATATACTTGTATACCCTTGATCAAGAGGGGAACTATCCTACAACATATTAAAAACTCCATTCTTAGGTATGCAATCATGTGAATGGTATTTTCAAGACTAGAATTTTTATTAAACCTATAAATCACCTTAATAAATCTCCTATAGACATGAATATATAGTTGATATATCTTTTGGAATAGATAGGTTCATTTATTTTTCCTTAGAGCCTTCACACACTAATGATAAACATTTACAACACATTACAATCTTCTCCTTTAAACTTACAGACATGTTATCTTCCTTCAATATTGTATACTCTAAAAACGTTTAACTGACTCTCATGGCCTATAAGCATGTTTGAAAGGACCCCATGAGAAATTCACAGCAACTTAATAACCTTTTATCTTAATCCATTCCATTGTAGCAGAGGTAAAACACTATAAAAAAAAGTTCATGATCATTAGATTTATGAGAGTTTTGAAGTTGTCTCTAGAATCCTAATTAAAGTTATTTGTTTTAAGACCTCTCCATAAAATATAATTCATCTAAATTATTTTTAATAAACTCCCTCACATTACCCAATATCCATCTAGTTCCATGCAAGATTATGAATAATATCTCAACAAAAACCATGCCCTAATAAGTGACTTTTAAATACTATATGCTCCTTATTGGTTGTTCATAGCTCTAATTGGTTATTTATCTCTCCTAACACCTTAGATATGTTAATTAGGACATATTTATCCATCTATAATGGACATACATTACCATGCATCTTCTCAATCATTTTATCACATCCTAGAAAATAGCCTCTCTAGACCTTTGAAAGAATTTTAGAATGGTTTTGACCTTACTTGAAGGCATGATACTTATGTTAGAGACCTGAGATGGATTTCTCATGTTGTGCTTGACCTTTCATGGCTCTAACCTAATCTAGAATCATCTATATAGTTTTGTACCATTGAAGAAAAACCTCTAAAATTTTGTTGTTTTCTCATGAAAATCTCCATTTTTAAAAGTTCTTCCTATTTATTTCCTAGGATTAGTGATATTTAACCATGAATGGGAATTTGTATCCTTTTAAAACCCTACAAAATTATTTAAAAACTAATAAACCTACATAATCAAACTTTAAATGAATGATTTTTGGCCACAAAAGGCCCTTTTACATGTTTGAAGAGAAAATGAATGTCAAAACAAGCCAAAGATGTAGAAAACAAGTCATTTAATGCAATTCGACCCATTTTGGTATGGATTATTGGAGATCATGGGAGGTGTTTTTGGTGTTATGTGGCCTCATAAGTCATTAAATAGGGGTTTCATTTCAAAAAAAATTTGAATAGGCTATATGAGGTTTCCCTATGACCTTTTTTACACCCTCCCATGTAGTTGGAGACTCTCTTGGATGGATTTATGACCTTATATGACTCTTAGGACCCATTTTAACCTTATTATTCATTCGTAAATATCTACACATAGACCTTGGCAAGGGATGATTAGACCTCATATGGACACTAAGACACATTTATTCTCATTTCATGACTATAACGAATGCCTTTAAGACCCCATTTTATAAATAAACTAATACAATGGTTAAGTTTTGAAGGGTAGGGGTTGATGTTTTAGCTTAAGAGACAAAAATATCAACATTTATAGTGACTTAAAAGGGTTGTTTGCTTGAAAATAAAAGAGACTAGTTTCCTTAGGGATTTCATTGGGCATGGAGTCAAAAGGACTCAATGTGAATAAGATACCCTATTATACCATCTTCAAGAATATTGAAAATTACATTTGAATAGAAAATGAGGAAAGGAGAACAACCAAAAAGTGCACTACAATACTTAGTGAAAGGAAAGACATAAATAAACCACTAAGACACTATGCTAACATCACTTGGAGAAATAATAAAAACTACCTACTTATATACAAAGTCTCAACACATGTCTATCCAACATAAATCAAAACAAAAACATCTAAGATATTTCTCATATGGTAGAAGGAGATGAAGGGAATCCCACATTTTAGATGACACTCTTGGACAATCAACCTCTTCCTTGATCACCCATCTCATTGGCTTAGTTTCTAATGAATCAACTAGAATAAACATGTCCCCTATGTAGACAAACTCTTCTTATAGCTCATTGGCATTAAATTGCACCACCATTGAAGATAAAATCTAGTTTTAATTTTCTTGATGCTCAATCTTGTGCTCAAGATCTAATATTCCATCTAGGATAGGTACTTGATGGGGAATCTTATTGACAATACAAAGGGTATGCTTGAAGGATTAGCCTCAAAAGGTGATGAATCTTGATTCTTGAGAAGATGAGACCAAAATAGGCTTGCATTATCTTTTAGGAGTGTAAAAATATCTACAAGTTCATAAAGGAATTGATATCCAACATTGAAAATATCAAACAAGTCAATTTTAATCAAACCTAACTCTTTTTTCTTGATATGTTTGTCAAATTTGCACTCCTCAGTCTTATTTAGACTATAGTCCCCAGGAAGAGGAATATAACTGACTTTCAATACCTCAAACAAATTTTGTAACTCCCCATAACTTACTAGTAATTTAAAACTAATTTTGAGCTTATTAGGGTATTCTTATTGAATCATATGCTAATTTTAAAAAAAAAATCACCCTCAATGTATTCTTCCATCACACAAAGTGGTATCTCATCAAACAAGTTGGTAGTTACAACTTCTCTCTCCTTGAATTCTCCCCTCATAGTAAAAGGAAATGAACTTACTTCTTCTTCAATGGAAAGAGAGAGTTATCCAAATATGTTAGATATATGAAAATATACTTCATGAAGGGATTTTAACCCTTCATCTTCATGTGCCACTTTTTCCTTGTTGAGATCAAATCCATGCTAGCTAGACTGATCTTCTTCCTATTATTCCAAGTTTGATTTTTCTAATTTAGTGGTATAAAGAGGGTTTACAATGATTATATCCTCATCATTTTTGCTTTATGTTTCCTCCTTTTCACCTAAATGATCTCTATTTGATCTTCATATAATGAGTCCTCTTTTGAAAATGCAGATGGTAAGATGGAAAGAGGGTTCAAATAATGAATTAGGAGTGGATTCATCAATGTTGGGCATCTTTAATTTAGGATGCTTAGTCCAAGAAGGCTACCATAGCTGATAAGTTTGAGTCTCTTGAGGAAGAAAAGGATTTTGAGAGGGATATTATTGAGGGATAATAGGTTGAGTTTTCATAGGTAAAGGATATCTCAAATGATAGGGACCTATAAAATTTATAATTATGAAACAAGGAGGCTTACTTATAGGTTTACAAGGTTACCTTGCTTGAGGCTTGGGATTTTGAATGTAGAATCTACACCTTTTATAGACTTGTCTATAATTTTAGGAACAACTTGATTAAAACTAGGAATGGAAGGAATTTCTTGAGATGTGATTCCTTGTGCTTCTTAAGAATTTGATGTATCGACTCCTTATCTATAATTTATCTAGCTAAACATTCCTCATGTACTTTTTCTACCCACTCACCTCTTGCTGATGGAAATAAGCTTGATAAGAAAGGTCTTTGTACTACTTATTATACTCATACTCTCTCTCAATCTCCCTCATTTTCTATTTGGAGTCTAAAATTATATCTATGATGTTAATATTAGCCATATAATCAATATTGTGGGGCTGACTAGGAGAGTAAAAATGTTGATTGGGAGCAAAGTAACCTTCTTTGAGATGGTTATAAACATCAGAAGTCTATCATAAGGGCTAGAGGTAAACATTATGAGGAGGCTGGTATATTTCTAGTTCAATCTTATTTTGGGTCAAACCAAGAGTAATTTTAGCTTGATATGAAAAACATGAAGTCATAACAACAACATTTTTATGAAATGGGAGGGGGGTTGAGGGAAAAGACATAATAGTTGATAATCCTTTAAACATTTGGATTTATTAAAATAGTATATAGATACTTAGATTCATGATTATGTTAAATATATTAACTTGAATGGAAAGATGCACTAAAGACCACACCAAAACACTTAAATCAATGATGTTAGGATCACTGAAATGGACCCACTGGGCATGCTTAAAACTATTATCACTTTAAGTTTCACCCTTTGAGGAGGTGTTTGAAGTATCCTCACTTAATTAACATAATGGGACCACTCTAGGGCTATGGATCACCTATGGTTGGAGTGAACCACCAGAAAGTGTTGACTCCCTTGATAAATCACCTAAATATAAAAATAAACTACTACAATTACAAGGAAAAGGGAGAAAGAATACATAAATAGAACCTAATAACCAAGAAATATGATGCACCAATAATGTTATTCTCTTCATACCCATTTATTTACAACATTATATGACTCAATATGGACTAAAAATATCTCACACTCTTTAAACTAGGATCTTCATACATCAATATTTCATATGGAGGTTAATATTCATGCATAAGACTTGAATGGGATAATTGGAAGGCCTTATATTAGACACAAGTTTGTTTCCAAAATAATTCAAAAACATAAACCAATTTAACATAACAATTAATCTGTATAAACTCAAACTAATAATAACAAGGTGGAGAATAAAGTGCATTTAAGATGAAGATTAGATTTTATCATAGATGTAGATCAACTAAACATTAGATTCACATAAACATATCATATTAACAAGTTAAATTTTAGTTTATACTGATTAAAGGATTGAATCCATTAATACAAATGGGAAATGTTTTATCATACCTAGTGGAGGGATATAATGAAAATCATTCTTAGCCCCTTTTATAATAAAATTATACAATACAACACTACTAAGCTACATAAATGCATTTTTATAGTCATATTAGACCACTATCTCTTTTCCAACACCATCATACCTATTGTAATGAAAAACTCCTAGAGAGTGTGTCATCAGAGTGGAGGAGAAGACCTTAACTTTGCTAAACTTACCTCTTAAAATGGTTGAACATGGGTAGCTTGGTAAATTGGCTGCTTCATAAGTATGAAAATCATGTTTCTAGCCTTAAATCACTTCATCCTACTTCTTTTTTCATGTAAATGTCAGCTAGATGGTTGACTTGGCCTGATCACTTACTGATCTCATGGGATTTACCTATTTGAATGTAATTATCAACATCATTTTTAGGCCTAGATCATGGTTGTGATGCATGAATGATCATTTGATGAGTAGACACATGATGATCATGTCACCTCCTTAAAAAATTGACTCCCATTATGTTCTTGAATGATCTTTGATTTTAAATATGTGATATGGCCATACTTAACCACTTTCACTAACATACTCAAGCTAAAAGTCAATTTATCTCTCTAAATGGCCTTCAAGAAGGGTAGAATATGATTCTTCTTTAAGAGATATAAACTTTTACTTTGATACTTTACCATTTCCATATTGTAATATCATCTATTTGACAACTTGCACTAGCTCCTTAGACTCTAAATCTTTCATGTTTCTCAAAGCCTAGGATCTCCTTTTCAATATACTTTCATGTCTTGTTTAGGACTTGAGAACCCTCTATTATTATCTTGGTCATCCTCATGGCCTTTATAAGTTTCTTAATTCATCATTAACATAATAAATATCTATAAATCTCAATGGCTTTCTTCCTAATCCACTTTTTAGTTTTAATCACCATGGAGTCTTGTCATGAATTTGTAGGCCTAGGTCCTAGGTTGCATAATATTTAAACTTTTTTATACTTTAATGTGATCTTGGGTTCTTGATTTCACTTTGGGATAATTGAGGATACCTTATGCATCATCAAGGTAATATTAATCTCTTTATTTTAGGATTCATCATCTTCCTTTGGATATTAAAGGTTCTAATTGATCAACAAATTTGTAATCTACCCATAACCCTAAAATCACAACAATAACCATAAAATACATCATGGTTATGATGTAAAATAGGTTAGAGAGTATTTTGAGAGATTAGAAGGTTCTTGAAGAGCATATAAACAAATTTTTTTTCTTCATGCATAACCTTCTAACCTTTCTTGTTGGTTCCTTTTGACTTGAACTCCCTCTAGTTTTCTTATACAATCATGCAATTATAGTTATGGTGTAGACGTGTATACTCATTTGGAGACCAACTAGGATAATTTAAACCAACTTGTCATCTTCAATCAATTTTTATAATTGAGTGACATCTAAAATTGGAGTCAAATCTAATTATTAAATCAGCTTAAGGCTTGTTTTCAAACTTGTGTTCATTGTTGATTATGGAAACTTCATAGGGTTGTGAATTCATTTAGATAAATATAAAACCTTATATGAAGTTATGGAGTATGTATATTTTCCTTACATAATCCAAACACTACCCTTATTTATAAAAATACTATAGAGGTATTGAAGGGAATCACATGGCCTCCTGATCCTAAATTATGTTTCTTCATCCTTTTACACAAGTATGTACATGATCATAATCTTTCTTCACTTACCTTGTACTCAATGCTCTGTCATGATAAGAAACACAAACTTCAAGCTAAATTAAAGGTATAGATAGAATTAGAACTCTATCATTGATACTTATATAAATATGTAGGTCTTAAAATTCATTTCTATGGTTATCCTAATACCATTCACTTAGAATTCCATTTCTATACTATATCCTAATCATAAATGAGTCAAAACTCAGTCTGATAGGCTTCTACCATGTTTCCTAGGTCTATAGGTCTCTCAACTTGATTAAATTCCATGGAGGGAATATTAACATTCTAAAAGTCTTTCACACTGCTAAAAAATTTGTGTCCCCTATATCTCCTAAAAATTTCATCAATTTTAACTAGATTAAACACCAAATACAATTTTTTCTTGGTCTCTAGAAACCCTAAACTAAGTACATAGTCAAACCCAAGTTGAAAGTACTATTTTTTGGATGTAGTACCTTTTTAGGCAATGATGTGATTTTTTATGATCATTCATGGTTTTTTATATGGTTATCCTTCATTTTAAAACTTCCCCTACTATTGGAACAACTTCTAAAGGTGGATCCAAAAATCCATATTGACTATTATGGTATGAATTTTCAAAAACCAAGTGTACATTTTTTTGTGTTGTAACTATACTTATTTTTCCTTGTAATAAAATGTGAAAAATCCTCATTATATCATATTTACCTTGATTCATCCTCATTTAGTCCCTTTCATTCCTAGATAACAAGGCTTGAATAACTCCTCCATCATTTAAAACTATACATGCTTCTTAAGAAGGTTGATAACCTAATTTTAGCAACTTGAAATATATTATAAACATTTAAACTCATTTAGAGTGACTTAAACTTAGATATAACCTTAATTATCACTATATCTTTAATATTATCTTGATGCTTCATTCAACTGCTCTCTATGTTGTCTAACCTCTTTCATGTGTTGTCAACAAGTAATTCTAATATTATAAGACTAAGAACAAGTCCTATCAAGGTCATCTTTTGAGTATTTCGAACTTGATTCACTCTTTATAAATCATTCATAAATTATTAAGGAGACTCTAAGACCTTACCAATGGTATGGTATTTGTATCCACATAATATTTTTATTAAGGAGACTTTAAGACCTTACCAATGGTTATAAAATATTGATGCTTTCTCTCTTACAAGAACCCATTGAGTCTTAATCTATTAGAGTGGAGGCCTTAAAGGGTGCACTAGGAAAGGGGTGGGCATACCATTGGTGTTTGACAATTTTTTTTCCCTCTATACCACCACTTTAAACCTACACAAGCTTACCTTATAAACTTACATAAGCTTGTAAATCTACCTTAAACACTCCTCCAAGTAATTTCTCACCTTAAACATCCCCTACCTAAGCCAAAAACTCTCTTTCACATTTACTAAACAAATTCCTCCTAGGCCAACCCTGTACTTGAAATATATGAGCATGTTACAATATTAGGTATACCTTGGCCAACCTAATATAGGACTTAACTAATTTTATTAATAAATGATATAGAGTTGATTGGAATGAATCTCTTAGCTAAACTTTTGGAAGGATTTAAGGTTAGATCCAATTATATAAACACATCCTTTTCACCATTTCATTGAGAGATAGATAGAGTTAATCATTCATTTACACTTCTTTACATTATACTCTTCCACAATTCTACTTGAGGATTCATTGTTTAGGGTTTACACTTGGATAATAATCTTGTCTTATGTAAAATTATTTGATGCTTTAGCCAATATTAGTGATATTTAAAAACCAAAATAACCTCTTGTAAATCACCATTGGCCAAAGGAGAGATTGAGTCTTAACGAGTTCATATTCAAGGTATCTCTAACTCTTACTCCATTATTTTAGTATATTGAAGTAGCATAAGTAATGGATTTTGAATGTATTTCTCTCTCATGAATTAGGGTTATATCTACATTAAATTGAGTATATATATTCTCTACATGTTTACTTTTATGTTTATTTCCCCCATTTTAGGCCATAAGATTTAGTGAGCAATAGGTTAGATTTTAATTTACTTTATCATTAACTTTGTGAATAAGAAAATATATGATAGGCCTAGCTAGGGTTATCTCATGGTTTTTCTTGAATAGAGACTTTTCAACCCTATTTAGTGATATTATTGTGGTAAGGGACCCCTTAGTTAGGTCTGGTAGATCGATATTGGTTATGACCCTGAATGTCTAAAAGCACCAACAAGTGGAAGGATAAGTTTTGTTTATATTCTCAAAGCTAGGATTGATATGCATATCAACTTTACTTTCGTTTGTAAACATTCTAGCCAACTAGTTGTGAATCTAAACCTTGTAGGTTTTCATTCATGCATTCATTTATTATCATTTGTTACATATTTTTATTTTTATAGTATTGTATCAAGCCTATCAATATAATCTAAAATTATGTGCAAAGTTTTAACACATTCATTCCTAACGACTATGTATTTATCTATGTAGGTATTCTCCAACAATAGGAAACTAAATCAATCAACTTGACTCTATTCTCTTTTTCAACCACATGTTTGTAGACTTCATCAACCCTAATTGAGTCTATTAGAAGATTATTTTTAGCATACAATTTTATAGACTTCATTGACCTAGTCGACTCTATTAACATAAAAATAATCATTTTAGAAATACATCATAAAAATATCAAACTCACCATCTTCAAAAATTGTCAAGTTCATTATTACCTTCTTAGTCATTTCTATTCTTCATTTACAGTCCTACTTTTCACTGTTTATAGTTTATAAAAATTTAACCCTATAGTGAATTGGGTTGACTAGATCGACATAGTTTTGCAGTTTACTTTCCTATCTAGAAGACTTGGTTGACTTGTTTGACTGTGTTCTTTTGGATCTTGATTATACAAAAAATATTAATACTATCAACTTTATTCTATAATATTTGCATATAGTGTCACTTGAACTGATTCTATACTTAATAAAATAAAAGAACTAACATATTTTTCTAGTAACTAATTAATTTTTCATTTTGGTACTTTCTTGCTTAGAGTGAAAAACATAGACTAAATATGAGGTTTTTAATTTACTAATTTAGTCACACTATTTTTATTTTTCACACACTTTTAGATCACATAACACCAAAAATCATTAAAAAAAAATATAACCAAAGTCCACCTACTTGGATTTCATCACCAAGGGGGAAGGCAACATATTTTTATGTCCAAGTATAAATACATATTGTAAAAGCACCTAATACCCTTATCATTTTAGGATTATGAAGTGAGGGGGTAGTCCACAATACCAAGCCAACACCATCACCAATACAGATCCCTTTCATCCTAAACTACCTAAAACCATCCATAGATTGATTTTATAGTTCCTTATTATAGATAAATCCCTATCACACTAATTTAAATATTTATTATGACTTAAAAACACTAGGAATGACCACATAGATTAGCATTTCTAATTTTATTGATTACTCTTTAAAAATTATATGGTTTATTACAATACTTATACTAGCCAACATTGGTAAAATATTACGCTATGCAATATAATTAAATCAAACACATTAATCTAATTTATTATGTGCTCAATTTAAATTTATTAGTTATTAAATTTAAAAAAAATCCCTATCTTCAGAACACAATCGACCCTATTGACTCATTCTCTTATAGGGTACTTGATCTATTTATCTAAAGTACATAATCAACATATACAACTATGTGTATTTTAAAAGCCCTAAATTTTACCATCTATATAACATGGTCAAGTTTTTTGAACATGTCTTTTACATCATCTTCGATTGACCTTTCCTATAGACTATATCAATTTAGTCAACTCTGTACCTCTTAACTGGTATTGTTAGTATTTGGCCAATTTATTATTATTTTTACCTTTGCTTTATGATATCAGATTCCTAATTAAGGCATCATGAAATAACCTATCAGAATATTTTTGGATAACCTTAATCCATCTAGATGATATATTTGATGTTCTTTTCTTCCTACCTTTATTGCCCAAGAGGATTGTCACTTTTGGAGCACTTTTTCTCATCTCTCAACTATGGATTACAATATGGTCCAAATTAATCCAAATAATGACATTGATGGATAATATACATTTTATACTTTTCAATATAATTTTATTTTTAAATCACCTTATTAAATTATGGGGAAATTAACAAAAGCCTAACCAATAACCCCATAGTAAACCATCTAAACACCAACCACCTACCTCCTTGAAATTTGTCACTTAGCAACCCTCCCCATAATACCAATTTAGGGAATGTTCCTCATATAAACCTTAAAAATACACCTCCCAACACCAATCCAGTAGTCGATACTACTTAGATTATTACACAATTAGTGAAATAAATGGATATCATGTAAACATATAATACTTCTCAAATGATGCAAATGCAACATCATTTGATAAACATGGCTAATTAGAATCATATTATTCTTCCCCAAAATAAGAAACACTTTATCCCTCCACCTGTTAAAGATGCCATAGGAAATATCATTCCCCATCCCATTATACACAAAAACATGCTTCAAAACATTCAAAATGAAACTTTATCCCCCTTCATTATTTTTATTGATATTGGTAATATATATCCAACTATTAAATATTATGGAACTAAAGACCCCACATTTTTCCTTAAAATATTCGATAATATTTATAAAGAGTGGGTTCAAACTAATACTTTTTGAGGTCAACATAACCCCATTTCTAAAAATTGGGACCCTTAAGATATTTTGAAACTTAACACTAAAAGAATGTTTTGAACATTATTAGAATTTGAAGATCATCCACTTTCATAAAGTTGGCCTACTAGTTTGTGGTTTTGTTTTAAGGTTAACTGATGTCACTAATAGTTGCCCTTCATGTGATAAGTTACAAGTTTCATATATCCTTTATGAATAGATCATACTTAGATCCCCACTATTTATCTTCATTAGGATTGTACTAGCCTTTCATCTAAAGAATCTCACTATTGGATTCATACAATGAAACCCTCCTTTTAGTGAACCCTAAATTGAAACCCTCATTTAAATTCAAACATTGGAGGGAACATTTTTGGTGGGATGTTTCTAAATTATTTTGAGCTTAAGCCCTAATTTTCATGTTAAGGCCTGGTCATGTTTCTTAACATGACCAAACCTTATCCTAAAAATTATGCTTAGTCCCCTTTACTTTACCCCTTTTTTTTGTTACCTATATTTCCAACATAGTCTAAATTTTATATTGGTAGGGTCCTTTTAATTTTTCTATCACGGTCCCCTTTATTACCTGTTTGGCCTAAATTGTTAATTTTAAGGCCCCATTCATGTTCATAAACATGAAAGAGACCTTAGCCTTAATGCTTTAGCCTAAGTTTATTTCTAACCAAGTTTTAAATACCTTGATTCTTTGTAGATATGATGGTATACACCTCATCATGAGTGAATAATCTGATAGAACAAAGAAAGATCAAAAAACTTGAGCAATTGGTCTTTTGGACCAATAACATGTAAGAATCTAGATCATGATCGATGGTTTGTACCTCATCAAGACTGAGGATCCAATAAAGTGAAGGCAATGACAAAATGTCAAAAGCCTAAGAAGCCTTGTGGGGTCACTAGATAACACTCCTAATTTTAAAGCTTGATAACAAAGGATCCCACATATTAAATAGAACTAATGACATGTAACTATTTATATTATGATCAACTGATCTCACTTCATCATGGTTTTTAATCAAATTGAGTGAATTGAATCTAAAATCTATGGAATATAGGAACTTCACAAGATTAAATTGGACATTTACATAAACATCATTTAACATCTGTGAGGCCATCATTGATGTCTACAAGAGCATCAAATTCAAGCTCATCTAAAATTTTGTCTAGGAAAATGGATGTATTTTATATCATTCAAAGGGGCTACTTTATATCATGTTTAAAAACTTAGCATAAAATACTTTAATCTAAGTTTAGGGCACGTTTTTTTTAACATGAAATAAACTTAACTTAAAATATTTTAGCCTAAGTTCCTTTCTATAATCATGCATTTATTATAAGTTCATGTACCTTGTAGGATCAATAGCTTGTGTTTTATTGAGGTTGGATGATCCAATGGTGTGAAATCATTGATGACTATTCAGCAAAACTTTGAGAGCCCATGGGCTTGACACATGGAAAATGTGCATTTAATATGTGACTGACATAGAATATCAAGATCAAAAATCTCATAAGGGTGATAAGTGGCACAACCATGAGACTTGATACAAAGATGGCCAATAATAGTTGATGTCTCAAAACATGATCAATGGCCCACATTGATCCATGGGAAATGATCTAATGATGCAAAAAAAGGAAAATTTTTAAATAACAATGACTAGTGCTTTGAAGGCATTTATGAAAAAAGTTATGAAATTGCTAGATATATGCCAAATAAGTACAACAAAAGCACATAGAGACAAAAATGAATATGTTGTGTGATAAAAAATGTAAACGTATAGAGGCAAGAGTTAAGGCCTATCTAGGGTAGATAATAGTAGGATCTTATACATGATCCTTAATGCAAGAGAAAGGATAACTGAGGCAAAAATCATTAAGGAAGCTATGGCTAGACAATATAGGAAGTTAAATTATCTAGCTGACAAAGAAGATGAGTGTCTCTTAGGTCTAGTTGTGGATTTGGGACTTATTAATGAAGAGCATCAAAAGGCTATGAACATCCTTTAGTAGTAAAAAGAAAGTTTCCAGGCACAAGGCCCACCAGCCAGTTATTTAATACTCCAATTTTATGAAGCATTGTGACAATCTAAAAATGTAATATTATTTTGTAAAGGCCTATTCTATTTTATTAGCATATTTACCTCTAGGTTAGTCTATTTTAAAAAAGTAAGTGTATTCTTTAACTTTATAAAAAAAGGATAGTTGTCCTTCATGTATATTTGTATCTTATAACTAATCATTATATTGCCTTATCCTTATATAAAAGGTAGTACTACCATTTTTTAAAGGGGGGGAGTTCTTAGATCTAAAATTACTTTGTAAACTTAGAGCAAGCAATACACGTAAGGAATTTTACAAAGATTGTCTAGTATTTGTCTATGTGTTTGCTATCATGGCTTCTCTCTCATTTGCTTGTTCTAATTTCTAAATTTAAATGGATCTTATATATTCTTGGTGTGTACCTTTAATTTTAGAGTTGTTAACTTGTGTCAATGCTAGGTTGATTGAAATTATTTAGTTTTAGTTTGTTTCCTTTACTCTTCTTGCATTTGGACCAATGTTGTTTGCTTCCAAGGGTAGAATCTTTTAAGTCAACCTGAATCTTATTTGTATTATTTCCATCTTCCTTAAGAGTTTTCTTGATGTATGGTAAGATTTGGGCTCAAGCTATTTTGTATCATACATTTGTTTTAAGTGCCTTCTTGGATGATACTTGAACTTTGTCATGATAGTTGGATTGAATTTCAATATTTCTTTCTACCCTACCTTTTATTTTCTTTCTTTTTTTAACTTTATCACCTTAGTTTAGCTTATCATTCTAAATATCCATCCTAAATTAATTATTAAATTAGTTTTTTTTATCATAATTCACTATTCTTTTTCATAGTTACTATATATTTTACATAGATCTATTGTTTGGATATGGTGGCTCCTAGCCACTAACTAATATAATTATTATGAGAGAGTCACTTTTTCTGTCTCTATTCCACCAATAGGTAACATGATTAACATAACCTACAACTCATGCATTAGATCCTTAGGAATTCAAAAATGAGAAGTGTTCACTAAACACTTTGGGAACTTATGGTATACATTAAGACATCAATAGGAGGAGCTTCATTGGTGATAGGAGGGCCCCTAATAAAATCTTTGTGAATTTGTAGAATCTTTGTTGATTTTTGTGTATTTTGATCAAAGATCACTCTATTATTTACATTTTTGTGTTTCTTTTAGCATAATTATGTAAAGGTTGGTGATCTCCATAGTTTTAGACTAGTCTTTGGGCTTATTTAGACAAATATTGACATTTTTTTAATACATATGCTTAGTTATGGTAAAGATAGCTTTAGATCTATGAATCCAACTAGTTTGAGGTTAGTAATAGCTATTTATGAATTTTTATTGTTCTTTATATGAATCTTAAAAAAAATTTATTAATGTGCAAATCTAATCCTTATTATTTATAAATATTGATTTGACACATCATATTTCAAACATGTTTCAAGGTCACAAGCTAGAATTACCCAAGACAAGGCTTAGGTGAGCAAAATTCCCAAAGTCTCAAACACTTCACTAGTTCAAAGTACTCATGTGTTGAAGGTATGGCTTGGCTAGGTGGTTATTCAATTAATGTGCTAGGTATATTACATCATCTTCCTTAGAATCTTGAAAGATATTACCTTTGTATAGTCTTAATAATGTTGTAACAATTGAAGAGAATGTTATAAGTTTTAAACCTGCTCTAAGATTTCTAAATGTGACTCATGAAGATATAGCTATAGGTTATTTCTATTTAATTTTAAAGATGATACTTATGAATGTTTTCTTAACCTTTCATAGGATTGAATTACTAGCTATAATGACTTTAAAAATATCTTCATTCATCAATTTGGAAAAATTATTGGTCCATATGTCTTGTATCTGTAGTTCACCATAGTTAAAGAATTTTAATGAACCCATCAAAGTCTTTAACACTTGGTTCCAAAAAAAATTCTATAAAACTATAGCCCCTTCTAGACCCAATAAGACTTTGGCCTTAAATATTTATAAGGATGCTATAAATCTCTTGACCTCTATGTTCCTTAAAATATCTCTTCTAGTCATAAGCACATTGACCTAGGCCTATTTTGAAGCTGTAGTCATTAATGAGCGAATGAAGCCCCAAGGTCATATGGCATATTCCATGCCTAATGTCAATTTAAATTGGTCTATCTAGAATTTCATTCATAGTATTCCTACTTTAACACCAACTCAAAACCATTTCCCCTTAAGTCATACATATCCTAACCAAGACCTAGAGTTCTCGAATAACATTGTTAGTGGATTTCATCCACAAAATCATGGAAATCTAGTGCCCATAAAAAATAGTAATTTTCCAATTCATGAGCTTGAGATACCAAAAATTTCAAATGAATTAATATTAGAAATGATCCAAAAATTGAGCACTGATTTTCATTAGTTGCAAAAATAAGTAGAAAATACAAGGGAAGGTTATGATAGAAACTATTCTTTTAAAAGGTTTAATAGGCCTCCTAATGAGTTTCATGATAATAGAAATAAGGTATCATATAAGGACATACACATGAGCTTATGTGATATTCTTATGGTTAGTTATTACAATATTTCTGAAACCTCTAAAATTATGCCTAATTAGGACTTTGGTATAGGTACATCTAGCTTTATAAGAACATCTCAAGGTTTCATGCAGGCCTTTGATTTTTATTTTGAAGATGAAGATGAAGATGAGCCAATTGAATAAATTTCATCTAAGGTAACTTATGTTACTAAATATGTAAAAGATATTGTAATTGAAGATTAAAAAGACATCATCATTGGTATACCTGTAGATGGAGAGGAAGAGTTGTTGGAAGTAGATATGGATCAAGTAAATGATGATGTTTTTAATAAGGTAGCCAAAAAGATATCCCACACATCTATATTTATAAAATAAATAATACCCCTAAAAAATATGATCATTGGCAACAGTCATACCATGATTTCTTGAATAAAATCAAGGAGCTTGAGATGGTGGATAATGGGATAGAACAACACATAGATGCTTCATCCAAGGATTTCACCAATGATCTAGAGTTTCACCAATAATTTTGGAGGAAATAAACCAAGACAATTTGAAACCTAATTAGACGGAAGAGATTCCCCTCTTCATCAAGGATGAAGATGAAGCATGTGAATCAGATCAAGATTTATCATGTGACTTCATTAAGAGGTCAATAGTATGGGACCAACATGTTTCTCATGATGGGATTATAGATGAACATCATTAAATTAACCAGGATGAAGAAACCTTTTGGGATGAATTGGAATATTTATTTTCAAATATTGGTAGCCAATTTCCACCTTAGAATAACCTAATGAAGACACAAGTTGGATGATACAAGCTGAGCTACCATTATTAAGTGAAGATGATATAAGGTAATACCTATCTATGGATGAAGTAGAAGTGGCACTCCTACTACAAAGCAAAAATATTTGGGAGGAATATGGTTAGATTTTAGACTCATATCTTTGATCCATGTACTTAAAAATGAATATGGGAGCCCAAGTCATACCATCCAAAAGACCTAGATGTCTAAATTCCCCTATCTGTAGGAAGATGCCATAAAAAAACACTCAGGTTTCAAGGTTATCTAGTAGACTAAATAATTTTCCATTTGATCCTAGAGGTAAATTTTTTATGAATTTAGTATAGGGCTTAAATTAGTTTCTTCTATCTTTTTTCCTTCTTGTCCCTTGTTTGTACATAGGCATGTATATATTTGTTTGCTTCCTTTTTTGCTTCTTACTTTGCTAATTTCTATTGTGTGTTTGTTTCTTATTGCTTTGTTCCTTGCATCCAATAAGTTCTTTTGATATCCCTCCACTCAAAGATCACTTAATTTTCTTGAAATTCCTTAAGTTTATAAATTTAGGTATGCACCTCATGCACATGTTGACCATGGATTTGAAATATGATCTTGATATTTTGATTTAAAATAACTAGAAAGGACTGATGAATAGGTTAACTATTTTATGATAACTTGAACATTGTTTTGATCTAAACAATGTTCAAGAGGAGTTAAACATGTGGAATGAAAGCTTGAACTATTAGGGCATAGTCATGCTTGCAGTTAACAAACATCCTTATTTAGGACAAATGTCATAGCCATAGGTTATTACTTGAAGATCAAACACTTGACAAAATCCTTCAACCTAGCTACCCTAGTTCCCAACCTTTACTGAAGAGCCTAAAAGATCTAAAAATTAAAAAAAAAGAACTTATTACAAAATCAAAAGATAATTCAAGTGAAGGTGTTTCTAGTAAACTCTACTAGGGATATGGATGCCAAGATGGTAGTGGAGCAAGGCCATGAGTTGAGACAAAGGTATTTATATCAGGGATATAGATGCTTGGCTAGTAGCAGAACAATGCCCAAGCTTTCCCTAAACTAGAAGTATGGTCCTTAAAGGATATCTAAATATGTTCTAAGTCAATTTTAATGATTAAAGGCATAAAAATTAGGAGTTATCCCTTGAATCTCATGGCAAATAGTAAGTGGAATCAAATAGCACACACAACATGGTTATGTCTTAATGTTTGACCATAATTCTACATGTAAAAAAATTATTTCAACCATGAACTAATCTTGGTGATGGCATAGATCAATTAAAATAGGTGATACAATCACTTATCCAAACTAGAGCCTCTGATTTGTAACATATTTCTAGGTTCCCTCAGAAATCACCATCTATTCAGGTTAACATACACCCATTTATAAAAATTGGGACCCTTGAGATATTTTTAAACTTAAAACTAAAATCATGGCTTGTTTTAAACATTATTAGAATTTAAATATCATCTATTTTGATAAAGTTAGCCTATTGGTTTGTGGTTTTGCTTTAAGGTTACCTAGTTTTGCTAGTAGTTGCCCTTCATATGATAAGTTACAGGTTTCATAAATCCTTTATGAATAGATCATGCTTAAATCCCCACTATTTATCTTCATTCAGATTTTACTATCCTTTGATCTGAATAATCTCACTATTTTATTCATGTAATGAAACCCTCCTTTCAACAAACCCTCTTTTAAACCCCTCATTCAAATTCAAACATTAGTGGGAACATTTTTGGTGGAAATTTTTCTAATTTATTTTGAACTTAAGCCCCAATTTTCAAGTTAAGTCCTAGTCATGTTTCTTAACATGACCAAACCTTAGCCTAAAAATTATGCCTAGTCCCCTTTATTTTCCCCCTTTTTTATTCCTTATATTACCAACAATCTCTTAAAACTTTTGTATTGGCATGTCCTTTTAATTTTTATAGCATGTCCCCTTTTTTACCTATTTAGCCTAAAGTCTCAATTCTAACACCCCATTCATGTTCATCGACATGAACAAGACCTTAGCCTTAATGCTTTAGCCTAAGTTTCTTTCTAACTGAGTCCTAAGTTAAATACCTTGCTTCTTTATAGATATAATAGTTTGTGCCTCATCGTGAGTGAATATTTTGATAGAGAAAAGAAAGCCCAATGAACCTGAGCATTTGGTCCTTTAGACTGATAACCTATGAGCATTTAAATTATGATTGATGGATCATGCCTCATTAGGATTGAGGATCCAATAGAGCGAATGTAGTGACAAAAATTCAAAAGCCTAAGAAGCCCTGTGGGGTTACCATGTGGCACTCCTACATTTGAAGCTTGATAACAAAGGGTCTTGCATATTAAATAGAACAAATAGTGTGTAACTACTTAGATCAAGATTGATGTATCTCACTTCATTATATATTTTGATTAAATGAAGTGAATTGAAACTGAAATCTATGGAATACAAGAACTTCATGAGTTAAAATTTAACATTCTCATGAACATCATTTGACATTCATGAGGCTGCCATTGACATCTACAAGAACATCAAATTTAAGCTCATATAACATTTATCTAGGCAAATGGATGTATTTTATATCATTCCAAGGGGCCACTTTATATCATGTTTTAAAACTTAGCATAAAATACTTTTACCTATGTCTAGGGCATGTTATTTTTAACATTAATTAAACTTAATTTAAAATATTTTATACTGAGTTCCTTTATATAATCACACACTAATTAAATCTCATGTACCTTGTAGGATCTATAACTCACTCTTCATTATGTCCAGATGATCCAATGCCATGAAATCATTGCTAACTATTCATTAGAGCTGTAAGAGCCTATAAGCTTGACACATGGTAAACAAATTTAATATGTAACTAATGTAGAATAAAAAGCTAAAAAATCCCATGAGGGTGATAAATGGCACAACCATAAGGATTGATACAAAGACAACCAATAATAGGTGAGGTCCTAAATCATGATCAATGGCCCACATTGATCCATGGGCGATGATCTAATGGCATGAAACAAAAGGACAAATTTTAAACAAAAATAACTAGTGCTTTGAATTATTCATGAAAAATGCCATGAAAGTGACAGATAGATGCGAAATAAGTGCCATGAAATCATAGAGAAAAAAAAATGAAGATCTTGTGTGATCAAAAATGCAAATGTATAGATACAAGATTCAAGGCCAGTCTAGGGTAGATAATATTAGGATCCTGGACTTGATCCTAAATATGAGAGAAAGAATAATTGAGGTGAAAAGCATTAAAGAAACTATGGATAGGAATGATAAGGAGTTGAATGATCTATTTGAAAATTAAGAAGAGTGTTTCTTAAGTCTAGCTATGGATTTGGGACTCGTTAATGAGAAGCATCAAAAAGCTATGAACATCCTTCAGTAGTAACAAGTTCCCAAGTGTAGGGCCCACCATCTAGTTAGTTAATATTCCACTTTTATAAAACATTGTAACATTATGAAAATTGAATATTATTTTGTAAAGGCATATGCTTGTTTTTTAGCATATTTACCTCTAGGTCAGTCTATTTTATAAAGTAAGTGTATTCTATAACTTTGAAGAAAAAGGATAGTTATCCTTACTTCTTGTACATTTGTATCTTATAACTAACTAGTATACTACTTTTTCCTTCTATAAAAGGTAGTACTACCATTTTTTAAAAGGTGGGGGGTAGTTCATAGAGACAAAATTACTTTGTAAACTTAGAGCAAGCAATACAAGTAAGGAATTATACAAAAATTGTCCAGTATTTGTCTATGTGTTTACTACCATGGCTTCTCTCCTATTTGCTTGTTCTGACTTCTAGATTTGAATGGCTCTTATGGATTCTTGGTGTACACATTTAATTGTAGATTTTTTAATTTATGTTAATGTTAGGTTGACTAAAAGTCTCTATTTTCATTTTATTTCCTTTACTCTTCTTATATTTGGGCTAATGTTGTTTTCTTGTAGGGGTAGAATCTTTAAAGTGAACCTGATTCTTATTTGGATTATTTCCACCTTAGGAGTTTTCTTGATGTATGGTAAGATTTGGTATTAATATATTTTTTGTCATACATTGGTTTTAAGTGCCTACCTAGATCAGACTTGAACTTTGTCATGATATTTGGAATGAAGATCAACAACATTTATTTCTACCCTACCTTTCCTTTTGATTTTTTATAACTTAATCACCTTAGTTTAGCTTTTAATTATAAATGTACATCCTAAATTAATTCTTAATTTAGTTCTTGATCATAATTCACTATTCTTTGCATAGTTACTACATATTCTACATAGATCTATTGTTTGGACATGTTGGCTCCTAACCACCACCAACTAATATAAATATTGTGAAATATTCACTTGTTTTACCTCTATTACACTAATAGGTAATTAGATTACTACAACCTATAACTCATGCATTGGATCCTTAGGAATTCAAAAATGATAAGTGTTTACTAAACACTCTAGCCACCTACAGTACACATTTAGGCATCAAAAATACCTTCACCACTACCAAACTTCTAGTTTGTACATTCACAAGTGATATATTAGAATGGTATAACCAACTCACCCAACATTCCATATGGAAATATGAGTATGTAGTCAATCCTTTAGCTAAGGAATTTCAACACAATGATATTCCTGATAATTGTCTTAGCCATTTCATTAATGCTAAATAATACCCTTCAAAATTAGATCATGATTTTATTAAATGTTGGCAATCTTTAGCTCACAAATCCTATCATATCATGACTGATGTTAAGTTGTTCAAAGTCTACATAGATATTTTAACACCTTCCCTAAAATACAAGGTTTTAAATTTTTACTCCCCAAACTCTAAATGATGTTATCGATCAAGCTAATTGGTAAGACTTTCTAATGTAATAGTTTAAAACTACACACTAAAACTACCCATGGATCTTTCAAACACTCTAATAATGCAATCAATGGAAATATTCCTCAAACAAAACTAGGAGTAGTGAAAATGGATAATCCCCAAGATTCCCATGCACCCTTAATTTTTCAATAAATGAAACAACTTTTCGTGCCTTCAAAACCATTCACTTATGCTAATAATCCATCTACATGGTATGATCCTAATTTTTTTTTTTGGTTTCATAGCTAATTTTGGTCATTCTCATGAAACATGTCATGGTGTTATCAATTTTTTTCTTTCTTCTATGTTTGGAGATACATTCAATCATGATGCTATGATCAAAATATGTCATCATGATTATGGTAATTCCTCTCAAAATAAACAAGATTTCAATCCTTATTCCACTAACAACCCAAAAATGTTTTATGCCTCCAACCCATAACATTAAAATAAAGATATATGTATAATTGGTGCTGACTATGACCAATACTATACCAATTATCAATACATGAATGTAGTTAAGGTCAATTTCTAATGTAAACCCACCCATAGAGATCTTATTACAAATACAAAGAAACCATCACTCAAATATCAACTTATTAAAGACACCACTACCACTAACATACCCTATGAAACCAATGAGGAAACATTTCCATAATCAGAATCTCAAACTGCCTCTCTTCCTACCAAAACTATTTTACCTTCCAAGCCTTGTGTTGGTTTTTCATCTTAAAAATATCATTGGAATTTCTTAGAGGAACTTAAATCTATGGATTTTAAAATAACTACCATGTATCTAGTTCACACTTCTCCATATCATCATAAATTCCTTATGCAACAATTACAAGAAATCGAACAACCTCATTCCCTTGAATTGGAAAAACCTCTTCAAGAGCTTTCACTAATAGAATTTCATACTATTTAAACTATTTTTACTTATTATAAACCTTCCATTGAATTCATTTAAGAAGGTATGACCAATTATGAAACTCTTTTTCAAGAAGAAAATCCACCACTCTTCATTAAAATTTCCATTAATACCACCCTTATTCTGTAAGTCCTAGTAGATTAACACTCATAAATTGATGTACATCCCTTTGTAAAATTAAACAACTTAGGTATACTAAAATCATCTCAATAAAACTCATCTTGCATGTCATGGATTTGACAAGACAAAATAAAAATATCTTGGTTATATTTATTACCCTCTCACTCTTAGAACCATGCCTATACATACCAAGCTCATGGTTCTTGACTTACCATTATCTTATATTATAATCCTATGATGCCCATGGACACATCACATGAGGGACATTTCGTCCTTTGGTATATAATTTATCAAGTTTATTCATAATTTAAAATGATATAAACATAAGGATGATCCTAATCCATGGAGCATTCATCTAGTGAACTCCAAATATCAATATTAGATTCCAACCATTCCATGAATCAATAGTGCACATCTACTTGAGTTTATCAACATGAATCCATATCTACAGGGTCACTCTTATTGATTCTCACAATTATGAGCCAAATTAGTATCAAAACACTTGAAATACTAGTAAGTTACCTCCTTAATTTTTAGAGTGTGTCCCTCCCTCCTTATTACCCTATGATCATAACATCCCTCTCACCGATGATATAACTAACCTTCTTCCTCCATGTAATGCATAAGAAGCATATTACATGGAAGATTAATTGAAATGTAATGAATATTGAGTGGCCAAGTTATTTCAAGACCCTTTAATGATGCCACCTCATATAATTTTAGTGATATAGGTGTATTCCCTTCTAATGCTTCTTTAGAGACACAAGCATGTACTATCTATAACATCTATGATGATAACTGCATCATGGCCCAATATTAATCATGAGACTTAGACATTTAACACTATAGGTAAACTTAGTTAAAATACATTCTTCTAACTATGCTGTTAATGTAATTTCCATAGATAATGAGTTAGGACCTAAAATTCATGTACATAACATGATAGATTTAGCCTAGTATTAAATAAATATCATGAAACTTTAACTTGGTCATATGAGGACATGCCAAGCATCAAACCTAGCATCATTTTGTATATATCATCACATACTTAGACACCAAACCTGTCCAACAAAAATAATGAAAATGTCCACCTAAAATGTCCACCCTATGCCATAAAGAAAATATTAAAATCTTGGATGCCAAGTTTATTAAACCTATTAACTATTCCAAATGGGTGTAAAACATTATTTTTGTTCATAAAAATGTCACCATGATCATCTTCATATGCAACGACTTCCACAATTTTAACCTCACATGTCCCAAAGAAAACTTTCCATTACCTTCAATAGATGCCATCCATTATTGGATATGAAATGTTATCATTCATGGATAACTATTTAGGTTACAATAAAATTTACATAACCCCCAAATACCAACACAAAACAACATTCACAATAAAATGGGGCACCTATTGCTATGTTAAATGCCTTTTAGTTTTACAAATGCCAAACTACCTATCAACATGCCATGAATCACATTTTTCATGATCTTATACAAATAATTATGAAAACCTATTTGGATGACCTCATTGCCAAATAAAAAAGTCACACAACAAATCTATCTGATCTATCTATCATTTTCAATTGATTAATCAATCACAAAGTTAGACTCAACCCATACAAGTGTGTCTTTGGAATTACATCTAGTAATTTACTAGGTTTATTAGTCTTCATAATATTTATTCTGATCCCACTAAAATTAATGTTATAGTTAACATGCCCATTCATCAATCTATTTAAAAAATTCAAATTTACCTTAAAAAGCTTTGGGCAATCTAATGATTCATCCCATAAATGGCCTCTTTTAATTACCTTCTTAAGAAAGTTAATGCTCTTGAATGGAATAACCCCTACCGGAAAGCATTTGACAAAATGAAAAAACATTTTCTCCATCTTCCCCCTCTTTGCACACCTTTCAATGATCATCCTTTAATTTTGTACACCTCTTATGTGCCTATATTAGTTTGGGTAATGATTTCCCAATAAGATCATATATGAAGAGAATATACTATTTAGTATATTAGTCAAGGCCTCATTCACTACAAATTTTTTTATACTAAAGTAGAACTTGATTAATTTGTTATCTACTTTATAGTTGACAAGAACTAATTTCAAACAACTAATGTCATTGTCCATTCTGATCTACTTTTTCATTTTTATCTAATGCATTTCTACCTAGAGATAGAATTGACAAATGGATGGTTCTCTTAATGGAATTTGACCTTTAAATCATAACAAAAAAATATGTCAAAAGGCTAGTCATTTCCATCTAACTTGAAATGACACTAATACCCATTAAAATCACCTTCAATATAATATCCCTGATGATAACATTGTCTATATTTAAGGTATTAGTAATGATATATCCTTTAAATATTATTTACATAACTTAATTATTGATTTAGAGGCAAATAATCAAGAAGGTACCAATATCATTCCAAATACTTCTAAATCCAAAGTAGTTATAAAAGAGCTTCCTAAAGTCACCATTGATTTGCATGAAGACACCTAGACCCTTGATTTTGATGGCAACAAATGCCTCCAAAGGGTTGGGACAAGATATATTAGAGTTAACCCTCATGGTAAGATCATCCCTCTATCATTCAGGATAAAATTTAATGTCACTAATAACATGGAAAAATATTAAGCTTTAATATTAGGTATCAAAGAAACACTTGACTTGGATATCCCATATCTACATGCTTTAGTTAACTCTCAACTTATCTGTTGCTAGGTTAATGATGATTACTAGTGTAAGAGTGAAGAAATTATCAATTATCATCAAATGGATAAAACACTTACCAAAGAGTTTTCATCTTTTACCATTGACCCAATTATAAGAGAGCATAACTCTATCATTGATTATCTTGCTTCTTCAACATCTCTATTTCATCCTCATCAATTACTTAATGATTCCCAATTTCTTATTTAAATAAGAAAGGCACTAATTTCTATCTAATCATAGGATTCACTCATCTATCACATTGAGGCTACCGCTATTTGATGAAGTTAATGGTATAAAAACAACATCCAACTCCTCAAACATCAAATCCATCCTCTAGACATGGATTCTCATGAAAATACTAGAATACATAAATAAGCCTTTAAATATGTATTTTGATACAACACCCTTTATTATCATAATGAAAAAGTCACCCTAATATATTTGTGTAATGAAATAATATCTCTCTCCTCTCCTTGAACAAGAACATGGGTCATTTTTAGTGGTCACTATAGAGAACATGATAATACATGCAAATGCTTATGTATGGGATACTTTTGTCCTACTTTAGAAAATGATGCTATTAATTTTTCCAAAAAGTGTAGTCCTTTCCAATTTTATGATAATTTAATTCATTCAAAAACATCTCAAATCCAAACCATATAATCTCCTTGGCCATTTTCCATGTGGGGATTAGATCTCATTGGAAAATTACCTCAATTATACGATGTTCATGTTTTTATCATTATTGATACTAATTATTTTAATAAATGGGTATAATCCATGCCTATTATAAATGTCACAAAAAAAATTATTTATAAATTTATCCTTAAACAAATAATTTGTCACTTTGGATTTCCCCTTACTATCATTTTTGATAATGGTGGTAATTTCAAAAATAATGACATGAAATAGTTGTGTAAAATTTAAAATATCCCACAAATTTTCCACACCTTACCATCCACAATATAATGGCCAAGCTACAAAAACTAATAAAATTATCATTAAAATCATACAAAATACCATCATAGAAACCCAAATTGATTTTCATATTCGCTTATATCCCACACTTTGGGCCTATCCTAATAGTATACGTACTACCACTAGGGAAACACCATTCTTTGTAGTCTATGGTTTCAAGTCCATGTTACCATTAGAATTTAAACTCCCATCCTTAAGTATATTTATTCATGGTATTATTCCCAATGACTAATTATGTGAATATCACCTTCATCCCCTTGATATTATTGATGAACGCCATTTATCTACGCTTCAACATAACCAACAATCTAAGTCTCACATCGTCAAACAACATAATAAAAAATTTAATGTTTGTACTTTAAATCTTTGTGATCTAGTCCTTAAGTTAGACTATAACCATTATAAATAAGGAAAATATGACCAAAAATGGTGGGTCACTTATTTAGTGAAAAACATTATTGGTCCTAGCACCTATTTCCTACAAACTAATGAAGGCCATGTTTTTAGAGAACCCACTAATACATAATTTTAGAAGAAATACTTTGCTTAAATATTTACCTTATTATCATACTTATATATATATATATATATATATAGTCCTACTAACACTTTTTGTAGGATTTATAAAAGGATCTCACCGTCAGTAGTAGTCTCTTTATACACAAACCTTAGCTCCTTCCCTTAGTACTTTGGTTTATTTATTTCATGAGTTAAATTGTAATACCATGGATATGACCCAGTTTTCTTCATGAATTAATTTTTATTTCATAAATTTATTTTTCATGTCAAGATTGGTATTTTACAATACTTTTTTCACCCACTTAGGTTTCTCTTTGGTGAGTTATAGTGTAAGACTATAGATAGGACCAAACTCTCCTCAAAAATACCATTTTCATCTATTTACATCCAATTTGGTTTCTATTTTATGAGTTACACTATAAGACCATCAATAGGATCAGGATCTCATCATAAAATCAACATATTATTTCAAAACACCTTTACTAAAAAAAGAGCTATTTTAATAGAATGTTAGGAACTAGTTACAAGTTTCTAATCCCATACTCTTAGTTTAAGTTTTTATTCCTTTTGTAGATAAAATTTTTATAGAAAATTATGTTAGCATGTTTCCCTACACTTACATACATTTGTATGATAAAGAATCATACTTACCTGTTGTTGTACCCCTTTTCATTTTATTGCTTTTTTTTGTGATTTGAGGTAATTCAAATTATTTAATGTTCATTCTCATTGATTTTGTTTCCTATTATTCCACTTTGGATAAAACAAGGTGAAAGTCAAGATAGCACATTTATTTCACATGAATAAACAATAATCTTAAACACCACACTCTCTAAGTTATCTTTCTTAGAAATAAAGTCCAAAGTTTCCAAATGATAGTAATTTTAAGCACCCATGTTTGGTTCTCCAAATATGTATGTAGGAATAATAGGAAAATCCATCAAAATTAAATTCCAAATCATTTAAAGTAAAAAGAAATGATCAAAAGGAAATTCAACATCACAATAAAAGAAGTGATTTATAAAGCATATCCTATCTCCAATCAAAGCTCAAACTCTATATTTGGCCTCATGATATAGATGAGGTCCATTTGGGTGAGCTAGGCTAGTAGATTAGAATAGGATAATTCAAAATAATTTATAGTTCTACCTACTTTCTCATGCAAGTACCCAATTTTTTCAATAAATCGACAACTCTATAAGGGTTTTGAGAAATGGGGGAAATGTTGTGGGAAGGTAGGTCCATTTTAATTTGCATGCATATATAATTAATGGGATGATATTAATGCTTCATTTGATAACCCAATATTTGTTTGGTTACAAGAATTTATTAAGAGTCCTTAATTTTAAAACTCCTCTTGTTTTGATAAACTTAATTTTAGTGTTTTGACTTCAATAAAGAGTTTCTCTAACTTGATTTTTCCTTCATTCCCACACCACCAATTTTATTTGCCCCCTTAACTAGAAAGTTTGATTATAAATCTATTTCTCCACTTCTATATTCCATATTCTTCACACCTCAGTACATGTTAGCACTAATTTTTTTAGATTTTATCTATCTTTAAGAGAGATAAAAAAGTATGCTTTATTGACTATGGATACCATTACTTTACATTTATATAATTTAGTTTTTTTTTGTTATCACTCATTTTTTTAGACAACTATATCTATTTATATATTTTTCATAATTCTTTTTTTATAACTTCATACATTTCTATTTTTTAGTACTTTTTCCATTATTGACTAAGGTTTAATTGTTACTTCTCACTAACCAATGTTGTTTTCCATTTCATGTCTTTTTACATTGATGATTGAGTAATGTGTTACTTCTCACTCATCAATGTTATTTTACCATTTACATCACATCTTTTTTTAAGTAATTATTGTTATTGCTTTCACATTGATGGTAGATACCATTTTTAATTATATCCTTAAGTTTGACTTAGTTTGTTATCTCTCTTATTTAAGGTATACTCATTTGAGTTTTTTAGTCATTTAGTAGCCTTGGATTTTTTGTTACATGATTTAATCTAATTTTTGGCTTGGTTATTTTGTCTTAACTTAGTGTTCTCACTTGAACTTGCACCCTTTAAGGAGATTAAAAGTCTCTTCTCATTCAAGTGGCACAATGGAACCACCTCTATCTAGGCTTTGGGTGACCCAAATTTGGGGTGGATCTCTAGATTAGGGATAGCTCCCCTGATGTACCACTATAGATCAAACTACTAATAAATTTTGGGGGGTGATAAGGAAGAAGGATAATTGGAAAAAAATATAATCTAGGGGAGGTGATACACCAAATATATGGTCTAATCACACCACTTACAATGCACTTAAAACCAAAGAGAATCCTACATATACACTTCAGTCAATTAAACACTCATCTTCTACATCAATGTTTCAAGCATGGGGTCTTGAAGAGAGCTTAGGCTAGGAGAACATAGATAATAGGTTTTCTACAAACACTAATTAATTATCTAATCACCATTCCTACAATCCACATTAGACACCTCATGTTAACCTTGTAAAAGAGAGATTTCAATCCACACAAGGCACTAAGAAGAGTAACATGTGAAGGTAAGCAAAATACACTTGCACAAGACCAAAAACCATAAAATACAGTTAGTGAAATCTTGGATGAGGTAAAAAAAATTATTTATTAGTTCAAAGAAAAAATTTGGTAGGGATTCACCATAACTAGGTGGAGAGATCCATACAACAGCCAAAAGGCTAGAATTTATAACAATTTTGAGAGGAGAGAGAGAAAAAGGGAAACTCAAGAGTCACTAAGACACTTGTCAAGAAAAGAAAATGAGTTAAAAAATCAATGGAATATAGAATGAGATAGGTCCTAAAAGGAAAGTAAGGACAAATTTCCCTCACTTCATTTAACTCCTCCAAATGTGGCATAGATTCTCTCTTTACTTGCATATAAAACTACCTCCATGATTTATCTTCACAAAACTACCTCATCACTACATAGGGTCAGTTATAATGATTAATATGAAGGTGAGGGGTTACTAACAAGCCTTCACATGCATTGTATTAGTTCCTAATCATTCTTATTCTTTTTACCTTGAGTAATCATTCATGAAAGTCATAAATAACTCCCTCTCATGCACATCTCACAATTAACATTCAAAATCCTTCTAATCCATGCACAAGGAGGAATGAAACATTTCAAGTGTCCAAGTCATTAGGTTTATGAAATAATCATTAAAAGTCTTCTCAATTGGAATTTCACCGTTTTCACTAAGTGTTCACTGCTTGTTCACTATGACTGGTTAAAATGAAGAAGATAGCAGGCATACTTAGGAGTTTAGATACCTCAATGTATGAAAATGAGGATTTATAACAAGTCCTAATATTTATCCTAAAGGTGATTTCATCCCTTGAAGATTCTCTATCCCTAAAATAAACATATTTTTTTTCAAAATAATCCCTATTGTACCTCTTTCATAAAAGTAAGATATAACTCAATTACATGGGAAGGAGCCTTGAAGATTCCTCTATCACCTATAATTAGTTTCATTACTAACTTGTGTCATTTAGATGTTCTAAATGCAATATATTCTCCATCAAGTTTGAGAGAGTGTTTATGAGGGTTTTAGAGAGGTATTTGGTCTTATCATTTTTTCTTGAGGATACCATATAGAATTTATGTCTAAATACCATTAAGGTATTATTAGAGACCCTCCATAACTCCCCTGATCATGTTGATGTCTGATGAGTCAATTTTGTACATTCTATAGGGTTTGAGAATCTCCAAGCCAAGAAATGGATTCTTGATGAGTTTATATACAAAAAAAAATCTTAAACACCTTTATCAACATCCTAATAACATGTTTAAAATCTCAGAATAGCTCATTAAGAGGTAGAATTGAAATTGGACCCCATTAGACAATAGGCTTAGACCTTGTCCAATATGTCTATCTATAACTTAAGCTCAACCTAACTCCAAAATGGATTCCCCTATAAGGTTATGGCTTAAAAACTTCATTTATACCATCATGGAAATGATCTAAATCATTATAATTCTTTCTAAGGGTTAAAATTGGAAATGACCTTTCATTTAGGGTTTGGCTTGCACTTTGCCTAGCTACCCTACCTGTAAACCTTGTTGTATATACTACCCTATTTGCCTTCAGGCCTTATATATTTTTCTAACACGTTTATCTATGTTTCCCAACTCTAACAATATTATTTCAAGGTTCCTTGAACTTCTAGTCTGTGTTCTTGCCTATTTTTCAAGATTTACAAGGTTTGTGCACCTAAACCCCTACCATTGAGATAGAATAGAGGCATATTTACGTATTTATTTAGTTAATACAAGTTTTGGAGGGTATTCTAAAATTCACAAGGATTACTTCTACAAATTTTTATCTCCTAGTGATGAGTCTAGACCTCTTTACTTGCTTCATTTTGCCTTGGTAGACTTTTAGGTATAGGACTATGCAGGGTATTGAATGTTGACTATGTTTGATTTATTGAAATCCATTTTTTACATGAAATTAAATGTAAAAAAGGATTTTTATATTTTTATTGACATTATCTAGTGTCTCTAACTCCCATTTAACACATTGATCACTCAAGGACCACCATGATCTCACTTGATCTCCACCTTCTTGACCTTTAATGACTAAGACAAACCTATATTTTCACCATTGTAGGTGTCTATTGGTCTTTGATGAGCTCCAAAAAATATGTATAGAGACCCTAACTAAACCTCTTTATGTTTCCATATATATATTGGCACTAACATCCCCTTTCAAATCTTGAGGCATCATTGTAGCATCATCCTTATTAGTCACTACCTGCCTGACTAATGCATTGTACCTCTACCCCTTCCTATAAGTTAGTTTGTCCTATCTAGAGCTCCTAAAGCTCATCTCATGTTATTAGACCCCATTGAGACCTTATAAGGTCATCAAATTCCTTCTCTAGTAATATCTCACTTAAGAATGTCATAGTTCTTATTATATTTCATACTAGTTCAAGACCAAGACACTCTTTTTGACCCTTACCTATAGGGTATCATGGCCTTTATTGGGGGAATCATGGTACCTTAATACTGCTCTTGAAATGCAATAGAGGTTAGACAATGCATACTCCACTTTCACCTAACTTTATTATTCAATGGTAACTCAAACTATGTCCTTCCCTGATTGAGACCAATTTTCCTCAAAACCCTACTTATAGATGCATGTTTTCTAGCCTATGTATAGATAAGAGACAGGCTTGGGAAGTCATCACACAAAGTGTTATATTTTCCTATGACATCTCAATAAGTACCACTTAAACTATTTATAATTACTCCCATTATGGTAGCTTATTCAAGTTGCAATATTTGATGACAAAGACCTCATTTTTGGTCTCAAACCTATAGATGACACTATTGGGAGCCTTAAAAACCCTTATGAGCATATTGGGAGCCTTAAAAACCCTACATTCTCTTAATTCAATGTGTTTATGAGCATATTAGGAGCATTGAAAAGTCTTTGAAACTATGAAATATGTTATTTACAAAATGCTTATAGACCTTTATTTAGTGTTTTTTAGAAGATAGGCCTGAAATCATAGTCAACACTCTTGGATGTGTTTTCAATTTGAAATAGCCATATTACACCTTGGATGGGTCTATCATGTACCATTTCATCATGTAAGTGTTCTAAGTTAGATCTCATCTCACTTCCACATTCAAATGACTATCTCAACTCCTACTTAGGCCACCTATAGGTGGAGATTTGGTGCACCATAATGAACTATAGTATAACCAATATAGAGATCTATTATAACATAAATGTTAATGCTTTCCACTAATAACCTGATACATTTATATCAAAACCAAGAGTTTAAAATTCACATTCATCCTTCCATACACTAGCATGATGTAAGCAAGGGTCCTGTAGATGCAAATTCTGAGTTCTAAGGTAGTGAGGGTGATCTTGACTAATAAAAAGCCTAGAAGAGGCTTCTTAGGCATTTGATAATTAAAAAATAAATAAAATTATTAATAATCCTATAGATATTCCTTTAGACACATATGAAATAATTAAATTCATCAAACCAAAGCAAACTATTTTGAAACTAGCTCAAAAAGGAGACCCCTCATGGATGAAGAAGCATAAAAAGTTGTCTAGCTTCTTATCAATTGGTTCATAAAGGATAAGCCATGAAAAAAAAAAAAAATCATATATTTTAAGCTAATTCAAATTCCTTTCAACCCCCAATATCACTCCTCCCAACTTCTCCTATATGGACTGTACTATGCATCCAAAGTTGACCCTTCTTGGCTTGCAAATGTAAGAAGAAAGGAGTAGAAGAATAATTTAAAATTTATGAACTTATCTATGAAAAAAATAATGGTAAATATCACATTTAATTTAAGTGACACTTTTCCCATGTTTTATTTGAAGGTGAGCTCACCAAGTTTGTACAAGTACCATTAATGGCCTATTTTCAAGGAAAAACTACCTCTTTCTGAATGAAACTACTTATTTAACTGAATATACCCAATTATTGACATATTTTAACTTATCCATGTTTAAAAATTTCTTGGTGACAAATATTCTTCTTTGACAAACCATATAAGTCATTAAATGAGCTAAAAATGTGACCAAAAGGCCTATTTTGCACATGAGACATGGTAAAGGACCAATTTAAGACTTATGAACACCTTAAAACATCTAAATGACCACATTATGACATTTATAATATAATTTGGACCATTAACCATGTTTGACCAAGGTTGAATTTGGTTGACTAGACTAGTACAAGGAAGCTAGGCTTAGACTAAGGCTAGATGAGGGATGGGTGAGATGTTTAGACCAACATGAGACCTCTATAAGACATATAACAACCTTTTAAAAAGTTTCAATATGTAAAGGTTGACCAAATTTGACTAAAATTCAAATTTATTCAACACTTTTTGTAACTCCTAGGGGTAACATGCTTGCCTATATTAAGGACTAGTAGCCTTATCCCATCCATTGGGCAATGGGAGTCATTTGAGGTGTATGAGAGGGAGCTATTTGTGACTATCATGAATGATTTCTCATGTTAAAATTAATAGGAATGATTAGGAACTAATCAAATATATGTGAGTTATTGTTATTAACCCCTCCCCTTCTGATTAATCATCAAACCTAACCCTATGCAGTGATGAGGTAGTTTTGTGAAGGTAAATCATGGAGGCAGTTTTATATGAAAGAAAAGAGAGAATCTACGCCACATTTAGAGGAGTTAATTGAAGTGAGGGAAATTGGTCCTTAATTTCCTTTTAGGACCTATCTCATTCCATATTCCATTTATTTTGTAACTCATTCTCTTTACTTGAAAGTGTCTTAACGACTCTTGAGCTTCCCTTTCTCTCTCTTTCCTTTCACAATTTATATAAATTCTAGCTTTTTTGGATGTTGTACGGATATATACACATAGGTATGGTAAATACCTACCAAATTTTTTCCTTGAACTGATAAATAATGTTATTTTACCTCATTCAAGATTTCTATAAGTTCATGTTATGGTTTTTGGTCTTATGCAAGTGTATTTTTCTTAACTTTCACATATTACTCTTCCTAGTGCCTTATGTGGATTGAAAGCTCTATTTTTAGGTCAATAAGCAGTGTCTAATGTGGATTTTAGGTATGGTATCTCATTCATTATTGTTTCTAAAAGGCCTATTGTCTAAGTCCTTCTAGCCTAAGATCTCTTCAAGACCCCATGCTTGAAACATTGATGTAGAAGAGGAGTGTTTAATTGAATGAAGTATATGTGTAGGATTATTTTTAGTTTCAAGTGCATTGTAAGTGATGTGAGTAGACCATCTATTTGGTGTATCACCTGCCCTATATTATATTTATTTTTATTTATCCTTCTCCCTTTTCACGCCCTCAAAAGTTAGTATTAGTTTGATCTATAGTGGTACATCAAGAGAACTAGCCCTACTCTAGAGATCCACCCCAAATTTGGGTCACCCACATCCTTGAGGTGGTTCCATTGCACCACTTGAATGAGGAGAGACTTGTCTTATCCTCAAATGGTGTAATTTCAAGTGACAATAGTTATAAAGAAGAGTAAGTCTATGAGGTATCCTGAGCATACACAAGATATATTGAAACATAAGAGAGTTTTAAGGTGGAGTCTACAGGCTGGCTATTAGTTTAGATTTAAGGCCTATTGAGACTAATAAGTCAAGGCTTATAAATCACAAAGAGATATGGTGTATAGATGAGGTATTAAGATTATTTTCCATGACAAGGGTGAGTAGGTGAACATTAATAAAGGTAAGTATTGCATTATTTTTTATATTAAAGTTTATAAAAAAGGCTTGAAAACATATTTCAAGGTTCCTTGAGTGCACAAAATGTAGAGTTATCTACATAAAAAGGTTTTATTAGTGTTTTTTATCATGTACATTATCTACATGAGAATTTAATATGTTCATGGTATATTAGGAATGGTTCTATCTAAAATTTCCAAGAATTGGTTTCTTAAAAGAGGAGCTAAGTTTTATGAATGATTGTTAAGAATCAAAGATGGTCTAAACCCTCACAAAACCCTAACAAGGACTTGACATTGAAGATAATATTATAAAGAGATCAGAATAATTTAATATGATCAATCAAGTGATTAGAGGTTGAATTCAACTCTCTTAGGAATCTTCATGTTTGATTGGTTTCTGAGGTGAGTGAGCAAACCCTACATAAAAGTGCTTATTTTTTAAAGATTTTTATAGAAGACAAAGTCGACTGATTTAAAACTATTAATTAGATGAAGATCAAAGTGTGAGACTTGTATATTTTTTTCATAAAGACTTATGGACATGTTCCATATCTCAGGTATGCAAAGTTGTGATCCAAGTTGGCTAGTCTCTAATAAACTTAGTGGTGCAGATATTAAGGAAATTAGACAAAAGTAAGAAAATAATTTATGATGTATTTTCATGAAAGAGTGATGAATTAAAATTCTTGATGATGTTTTTTATGTCTTTAATCATCTATCCATGCTTTTTATAAGATTTAAAGTTAGTGTAAGAAGATGAAACATTGAAGCCAAAATGGCTTATTAGACTGAGTGGAGTCTATGAGAGAGAAGTTCAAAATATTGGTAGTAAAACCAATAATTTCCATTATATCTCATGATATTATTGATTGAGGTTTCTATGATGATATTATAACATCATTTTCATGAATTCAAATTCTTTGAATTTATTCAATCATATGTCATATGTTCATGTTTCCTTGACTTGTTTTCAAGTCAATTGGTCAATCTGAGTGAACATCTTGTAGAGAAGTGTTTGAGCTTGTTTACCATGATTTGAAGCAATATATGAATTTTATGATGAACTTTAAGTCATTATTTTTCTAAATATGTAATTTATTTACATAGTTTTTTGGAAAAAATGAGTATATGCCTCATGTGTTCAAGACAGATTTTGTATATGCACATGCCTTTTATAAATAGTGATTTGAACAAGGGTTCAAGTGGTAGTTAGACCTAAAATGTATTCTGGACCTAAATTAAATTTGTCTAAGGGATATTAGAATGGTGTATGAATTTTTCTTACAATGTGAGGTGTTTGGATATGCTTCAGGAGAGATCAAAGGGTAATGTGTTGTTAAGAAGACCTATTAGGTCTCCATAAGCCTAAAAGAAGAGTAAGGGCTAATTGATGTATGGCCATCCTATTATAGTGATTGATTCATGATTAAGTAATGTTATTTTTAATATTACAAGACCTATTAATGGATGACCTAAGTGATTTTAATATATAGGTGACCTAGAAGTATATGATCAAATGACTTGTATAAAATTAAGGTAGTTTAGGCCTATTTTGGTATGCTTAGAGGATGCTAAGAGAAGGATATAAAAAGAGGATAATTGAATGATATATATAATTTTTAGTAATAAAAAGGTCATATGGAATATTTTATAAGTGTCATGAATATCTAACATAGGTTCTACATATGAAGATCAAAGTCAGAAGTCTTAATCAAGCCATGAAGAGGGCTAATTGAGCAAAGAAGACTAAAGGTCAGTTTGAGAGGGACTAGATTAAGTGAGGAGATAGATTAGATCATCATATATTATATAAGCAACAATGGTTTATGAATTTGATCAAATAATTAGGTGTTTATGTTGGTGTTAAGTCATTTATGGGGTTAGTTCCTCTTTGAAATTAGGTGTTTACTAAAGCCTAGATGAGTTGATACTAAGCTAGTTTGGGTTGGTTTCCATGTAAATTTGGTTATTTAATAAAGATTGATGTTTTTATTATAGGACTATAGTCCATTTTCTTCATTGGTGGCTTTTCTTTCCCTAGATAGTTTCCCATGTATATGTTATGTTCATGTATGTCATGCTCTTGTGATTTGATGCTTATGATTGTTAAGATGTACATGAATGTTAGAATGTTTCATACATAGTCAAGTGTAATTGATTTAAAAGTTTTCAAGATTGATTCACACCCACCTTTAGTCATTTCCAATAATTGGTATCAGATTAGGTCCTCTAGATCATGATTAAAAACCTAAAGGAGATCCTAAGAAGAAAGGATGACAAGTCAATAAGCTCAAGGTGGTTTCTTTATTAGTAAGGCTATGTCATTAAATAGATATAACTACACCTTTTGGAATTTCATAATGAAGATATATATGATGTCACAAGTACATGATATTTAGAAGTTAGCTATGGATAGGTATATTTCACCTCTAATTCCATCAATAGATGAAGGACATAAAAATGTTAGTGAGAATAACTCTAAGGAAATGAATGCCATTTTGTGTGGCCTACCAAAGGTAGATCTTGTAAAATTAATGCACTATTTCTTATCCAAATACATATGGGACAAACTGAAGACTATCTATGAAGGAGACACCAAGGTAAATATGGCCAAGTTGTAGACCCATAGAAGATAGTTTGAAAGCCTAAAGATGAATTAATATGAAACTATTACATCCTACCTATTGAGGGTTGATGAAGTTATCAATATCATAAGAGGATTGGAAGAATTGAAAGACTCTACTATTGTTCAAAATGTATTAGGATCACTAACTCCTAATTTTGAATCTAATGTGTTTGCAGTAGAGGGGATGCATGATTTAGATAAGCTAAAGATGGATGGGATTCATGGCATATTGAGTTCTTATGAGATGAGAACAAATGAAGGAAGACCTCTCAAGAAGGAACCAGCTTTTAAGGTTGAAAAGAAGTCAAAGTCCAAGAAGGTTAAAGATGAGGTATGTTTAAATATTGATGATGATGAACTCATAGCTATGTTTTCTAGAAAGTTGAGGTTTGGATTAGGAAAGTACAAGGGTAAGTTACCCTTCAAATGTTTTATCTATGGAAATATTAGTCACTTTAAAACCAAGAGTCCTAAGAAGGATAGATCTGATCATAATTAATAACATGATGAAACTCATAAAGATGACAGAAAGGCCTATAAGTATGACAATAAAAATAGAAAGTTAAAGAAGGATGAATGAAGGAAAGGATCATTAAAAAATAATAAGATCCTTTATACCAAAGAAGATTTATTCATCTGATGTAAGTGATTCAAACACATCTGATAGTGATGAAGGTAGTAATGAATTTGAACATGATAATAGTGAAAATTTGTTCATAGGCATAAAATTAGATAATGAGGGTTGATTAAATGGGAAAGGCCTCATGATTGATGTAGAATCACATGATGAGGTATATATACTATGAAAATGAAAAAGGATAGGTTGAAGTGGATCTTGAGGTAGATATGGTAAGTGCCCTAGAGGAGTTGAAGATTGTGAAGAAGAAATTAAAGTCATTAACTCAATTACGAGGGATATATTGGATTGTTTGAGGAAAGGCTGAGAAAAACTTCCAAGGAATATAAAGAGATAATCCAATAAGTTTAAACCTAGATAGATGGTAATAATTTTAAAGGCTAAATAAGAATATTAAAGAAAATATGAAACTAAAATAGAATCTCTAAAATTTGAGTTGGATCAAGAATTTATAAAGATAAAGAGCTTTGTCAAGTTTAAAAAGAGCACTAAGGCTCTTGATGATATCTTGAGTAGTTATAAGTCTTTAAGTGACCAAACAAATTTTCTAATAAAAGAATACCAAAATTAGGCACTTTAAGTTGAAAATAAGACTATTTAAGACAAGAAGTTAACATGAAAAGACCTATTATATAGCCTAATACTACAATGTATGATAATTTTTTAATGGTTATTGTTTTACAGGTAGTTATTTTGGTCATAGAGCATGATATTGTAGAAGACCTTCCAATAATAATTACTCATGGAATTATGGAAGGAGAAGCAATTGGTCAAAGAGATATCATCATCATCATCATCAATCAAAGGGTATATATAATGTGGTCTATTACAACTATCATAATATAGGACATATTTAAATATCATTTTTCCAAATAGAGTTAGAAGATAATTAAGTCAAAGTAGGAAGTTTGAACCTCCTAGAGTGAAATAAATAAGGAAAAAAAATGTATGGAAACTAAAGGTAGTAAATCAAGTCATGATCAGTCTCCAAGCTCAAGTAGACTGCTTGCTGAGATAGAGCATACCTCAGGTGAGAAATTAATTAAGGAATGTCAAGAATACTTATTGTTTGCATGTGTTGATAAGGTAGTCAAAGAAAATAAGGATGTTAAGGTTGATTATGAGATCAAACCTATAGTTCTAGTCAAGTCTAGAAGAATGTTGAATATTATTCAGTCCTGTGAAAAGGTGATGGTGATATAGGGATCTTCCAAGTTTATCTTGTTTTAGATACCTATGAAAAAGGGGGTATCTCCATTAAGCTTCATGGAGATGCTCAATAGAAGCATGAGGATGTAGATAAAGAAGGTTTCTTTTTATAATATTCCACGTTATATATGTTAAAAGTGTTAGGATATAATAGATAATGCGAAAATATCCTCCTAAGTTGTAATGAGAGTAACTATGAAAGCATAATTTAAACTTAGAAAATTAAAATAACACCAATGAAAATCATAATATAATATGTACATGGTTCACCAATTTATCTATGTCCATAAATAATTGATCAACTATTATTTTAGAAGCACCTAGAGAATATACCTATGACAAAACCCTATCACTAACACTTCTCTAACTCTCACACTCTCCTTCTATTCAATTCATACAATCTTCTATAGGAAAATAAAATTATACCAAAGCTTAAAATATTTTACCAAGCATCAATCCAAGCATACAAATGTTTAACCAACCTTAAACTAAGTTCATATCTCTTACATGACCAAGTATGCATCTCATACTTAAATCCAAATTACAAAGAGAAAATAATAAAAGAGAAAACAATGACAGAGAAGTAAATTTCACCACATTCTAAGTGGATTCATAAATGGTCACTAGATAATGTTTACCACTTTATGCATAGTCTAAAACAAAGTGGAAATTTTTTATACAAAAGTATCACCACCTCCAAGTGGTAATCTATATTTTGTCATCCACTTTCACATTCAACAAATTTAGTGCTACACTCACCAAATAAAGACCAATAGATTTCAACTCATCTCTTTTCCTTAGTCAAGCACTAAGATAGTGGATCCTCCACAAAATTTCACCCCACACATCCACTCACTTATTCCACTCAAGAGATACAACCCACATTCTCCCCACTTGAAAAGGTAAAAGGAAACACATGTGCCTAGTAGATAAATTAATCCCACATCTCTATGATACCTTTCCAACAATGAAATATACCTTGTGGGCCATTCCACATCACCTAGGAGCCACCTCACCTACCCAATCACCATTACCACCTCATCCATGAATAGTGACCCATGATTAGTGTCTTATGAATAATTTTTTTAAATAGGGACTTCACACTTAACAATTATCCCACTTGAAGTTAGTATTCAAAACTTCCTATTGCTGCATCTGCTAAACTAATTCCCATCCTAATCTTCTTCATCCATGAAGACAAATTGAAGTTGAACAAAATTTAAACTTCACTCTTATGATCATCTTGGTCAACATATCTATAGGGTTTCATCCATATGTATCTTCTCTAGCTTTAGTTTATCCTCCTCTAATACTAACTGAATGATGTGATACCTCAATTAAATGTGTTTTGTCTTGGAGTGAAACATTAAGTTTTTTACTTTATTGGTGTCCCAATTCCTCCATCAGCCTCTATAGCCATATCATATCCTTGATTACTTTTGTAGAAGAAACATACTTAGCCTATATGGTATAAAGTGACACCACTTTTAATAGATGTGAGATCCAACTTACCATTGTACCCCACACAATGAAAACATACCTAGTAGTGTTCCTCCTAACATCCAAATCACCTACCATGCTAGAATAAACATATCCTTATAAATTAACTTTTGATCCACCATAACATAAAACTACATCTAAATTCCCTCTAAGGTAATGAAGATTCCACTTCACTACTTTCTAGTGTTCTTTTCCTAGATCACTCATAAATATACTCACCACTCCCACTGCATGGGCAATGTCTAGCCTCATACATACCATTACATACATTAAGTTTTTGACCACTAATGAGTAAAGGATTGTAGACATATGAATCTTTCCTTATTCTATCTTATGACATTGCTCCTTTGTTAACTTGAAGTGGCCCACCAAAGGTGTCTAAGCTAGTTTAGCATTTTACATGCCAAACCTCTCTAATACTTTCTTTATGTACTCTTCCTATGATACTGTCAAACTCTGATTATTTCTATCTTTGGCTATTCTCAGCCTAAGGATCTATTTCACAGCACCTAGATCCTTCATAGCAAAAAAATATCTCAATTATCTCTTGAATACATTTATATCCTACATCTTAGAACCTACCACTAATATGTCATCCATATATAAAATTAGGATAATGTAGTTGCCATCTTCAAATTTATTAAAATAAACACAATGGTCATAATGATACCTAGAGTAGCCTTGATCCAACATAGAATTATCAAAATTAAAATACCATTGTCTTTGAGATTGCTTAAGGACATACAAGATCTTCTTTAATTTTCACACAAACTTCTCCTTACCCTTGACTTAGAAATCTTATGGTTTCTCCACATACATCTCATCCAAATCCCCATTAATGAAAGTAGTATTCACATCCAATTGTTATATATTCAAGTCATCCATTTCAACTAAACTCAAAATAGTTCTAATAGAAGTCATTTTAACCATAGGAGAAAATATTTCATGAAAATATACACCTTTCTTTTATGAAAACCCTTTTACCATCAATATGACATTTCATTTCTTTTAACCTCCATCTTCCTCTTCATCTTATATACCCACTTGTTTGAAATGCCTTTTTTCCTTTTGGAAGCTTCACTAAATCCCATGTTTGATTCATCATGAGAGATCCATACTCCTCATCCATAGTTTGCTCCCACTTATCCTTGGCATCAACATGTATTACTTATTTAAAGCTATCTATCTCACCACCATCAATAAGTAACAAATAATTAAAATAAGTGGAAAAACTTTTAGGTGGTCTACTTACTCTAATATATTTCCTCACAATAGGAGTTTTTAGGTTCTTATTGTTCCTACACACTCTATACTAGTACCAATGGATACTTTAATTTTTTATGTCCTCTAACACTATGTATTCTTTCTTGGCTTCCTCTTACTTATTATATAACAACTATTCCCTGTACATGAATTTATAATTAAAGATACATATCTACTCCTAATGATTTTTTTATCTTCCTTATTTGACAATCAAAATCCAAAGTCATTATTACCATCTTAGCTAATGGAAGTAAATTTCTAAGATTTAGCCTCTAACTTGGACCTATTATTTTATCAATATGTGAAAAATCTTCACAACCAAAGACTTTTAGAAAATAATAGTCAACCTTATTACCACTCCATGCCTCCTCTAGTATACCACCATATAATGATTTTTAAGGTCCTATTTTTATCAGGTACATGAATGTATCAACTATATCTACCCAAAACTATAATGGTAATGCTGCATGTAACCTCATGTTCCTAAAACATTCCATGATGATTTTTTTTATTCTCTTTGACACACCATTCTATTGTAGTGTTTTAGAATTGTCTTTTCCCTATGACTTTTATTAAGTGAATAGTAATTACCAAATTCTTTGTTGCAATATTTTGTACCATTATTCAACTTG
This sequence comes from Torreya grandis, assembly GCA_037957365.1. Taxonomy (NCBI): domain Eukaryota; kingdom Viridiplantae; phylum Streptophyta; class Pinopsida; order Cupressales; family Taxaceae; genus Torreya; species Torreya grandis. Next base: position 1,467,075 of record JARHVA010003334.1, on the reverse strand, counting down.
AGGCACTTGAGCTTTAATCATGTTTCATTTTCAATGAAATCTCTCCAACTCTTAAATGTATCAATTACATTATATTTATATTTAATTCAATAAACCCAAACTTTTATAGTTGCATCATCAATAAATATAACATAATAATTTGAACCACCAAGTGAAGATACACATTTATATGTATAAGCTATAACTTCTTTGTCTTCTTGTCTGGTCTAACTTTGAGAAATTATACACATTTATATTTACCATACACATATTACTCAAAAAATTCCAAGTCTATTTCCTTTAGACCTAGTAATTTTACCTTTGAGTGAAGGATATTTATTCATTTCTCACTCATGTGGCCAAGTATGTAATTTCACATAGCTACATCTCCACCTAAAGTAACTAAATCACAATATGCATTAGTTATAATAGTGGATAAATATAAATTACCCACCTTCTTACCTCTTGAAATAAATATATCACCCTTTGTAACCTTCCATGAATCACCAGTAAAAGTCACCACATAATCATCACTTCCTAACTATCTTATAGAAATTAGATTCTTCTTTAAACTTGGAACATTCTTAACATTTTTAAGCACCCAAGTGTTCCCATTCTTTAATTTAACACTCAAACTACCTTTTTCAATAATACTAAAATGTTCATCATCACCAAGATACACATGTAAAAAATCACCTTGAACATAGTCTCTAAAATAATGTTTGTTAGGAGTGGCATGAAATGAAGCTCCTAAATCTAAAACCCAAGTTTCATTCATATTATCTAAAGAAATAATTAAGGAATCTTGTAGTACATCACCTCCTACATTTTCCTCCTTATGACCTTCATGTTTATCCTTGACTTATTTTACTTGAAGAGCCCAACATTATTTCTTTATGTGATCTAGATTCCCATAGTGCCAACACTCCATCTTTCCTCTTGATTTTGATCTAGAACCTTTCCTTGATTTCCCATGGTTTCCTCTTTCTCTATTCTTTGATCTTCCTCTAGTATCCATGTATAATGCATTTCCTAATGTGTACATTTCACCATTGATTCTCCTTCAAAAAATTTTGTTTAGGATAACACCCACCACATCCTTAAACTTGAGTTTGGATTTGTTTGAGACTGAGTTACTCACCACCATGGCCAAGCTATTCCAGCTCTCAAGAAAAGAACATAGAATGAGAAGAGCCCTGAATTCATCATCAAAGTCAATATTAACAAAGTTTAATTGACAATTTACCATATTAAGATCATTTAAATGGTTATCAACTGAACCATTTTTGTCCATTATCATATTAAACAATTTATTCATAAGAAATATTTTCTTAGAGGCAAAGAGTTTTTCATATAACTCCCCTAATGCTTTCATGAGACTTTATGTAGTCTTCTCCTAGGATATACTAAAAGAAACTATAGATGCAAAACATAGATGGTTCTAAGTGATTTTATATATATATATATTAGCTCTTAACTCTCATCTGACATTGACATTGGCTTGTTGGCTAAACCTCCCAATAGTAAGTAGAGGTCCTTCTAAAATAGGTAATCCTCCATCTAAATCTTCCACAAGCAAAAATTTTGTCCATTGAATTCTCCACCTTTATTTTTTCATTTTCCATAGATCCCACTCAATATATAATCCTTAACTTCTTATAAATTAATACTCAACAATAAACAAGCTTGATATGATACCACTTGTTATCACATAATAGATAATGCAAAAATATCATCCTAAGTTGTAATGAGAGTAACTATGAAAGAATAATTTAAAATTAAACAAATAAATGAAAAGTAATTCAAACCATAAGATAGTATGTATGTGGTTCATCAATTTGGCTATGTCTATGAAGAATTGATAATCTATTATTTTAGTAGCACTTGGAGAATACACCTATGATAAAACCTTGTCACTAACACCTCTCCAACTCTCACAATCTCCTTGTCATCAATTCATATAAAATTCTACAAGATAATACAATGATACCAAATCTACAAGATTTTCCAAAGCATCAATCTAAGCATACAAATATTTAATCAACCTTAACCAAACTCACCTCTATTACATGACCAAGTTTGCATATCATACTTAAATCCAAATTATAAAGAGAAAATAATAAAGGATAAAATAATGAGAGAGAAGTAAATTTCGCCACATTCTAATTGGATGCATAAGTGTTCAATAAACAATGTCTACCACTTTGTGCATAGTCCAAAACAAAGTGGAAATTCTTTATAAAAAACATCAACTCCATGTGATAATCTATCTTTTGTCTTCCACTTTCACATGTAATAAACATAGTGATCCACTCACCCACTAAAGACCAAAATATGCTAACTCATCTCTTATCATTATCTAAGAACTATGATAGTGGATCCTATACAAAACTGCACCCCACACATCTACTCACTTATTCCACTCAAGAGATCCACCCCAAATGCTCCCCACATAAAAAAATAAAAGGAGACACATGTGCCTAGTGGATAAATTCATCCCACATCTCTATCCTACCTTTACAATAATGAAAGATACCCTATGGGCCATGCCACATCACCTAGGAGCCATCTCGCCTACCCAGTCACCATTGCCACCTCATTCATCAATAGTGACCCATGAATAGTGTCTTAAGAATAGTGTCCTATGAATAGTGTTAGTGAATAGTGACTTCACACTTAAAAAGAAAAAAGGAGATGAATATGGATATTATACATTACTATATTTATATCTCTATGGTTTGAAGTGTATAACGTATCATGATGAGAAATATTAGACTAGTATCAGGTATCTGAAGTCAAAGTGCATAAAATTGATATATAAGAGGTAAGCTTCTAAGATCTATTTATAATGAGTAATTGATATAGATATATGAAGATAAATAGGGAATACCTTTTTATACATTCGGTATCTAGTATGGGATAGCCTTATGTGTGGTCAAGAGTTTTATCTTCTTTAGCCCTATCAATAAAGGTATGTGATCTTGAGTTCCTAGTTATTATAAAGAAGATATGCTTGGTCTAAGGGGGAGCTTGGTAGCTTTAAGTGTTTTGTCAAGAAAGTGATTCCTCTTTTTTATGCATGGAGTTAAGAAGATATTGTGACTAAGATTCTTCATATAATTTATTTGTTGAGCTTTTGATGAATTAGCTGGGAGAGTGACGTAATTGTAAAGTTTTTGAGAATAGTCATCATAAGTGGTTGACATTGTTTTCAAAGATCATGTGTCATATAGTATATTTGAGAGATAGTATCATCTAAAAGGGAAAAGAGAAAATTTTAATTAGTTACAAATAATATTTGATGTCTACTACTAATAGAAGCATGGTGGATGCTTGGTTTGAATGTGAGTTATTCAAGTTATTGACTAAGCTTGATATGTGTTGAAGTGATCTTATAATATGAGTTCATTATAAAAGAGATGGTAGTTGTGGAAGACCATTGTAATTACTATCAAAGGGGATAAAAATAAAAAATATGAGAAAGAGAAATATCATAAAATATGAGAAAAGGGGATAGATCAAAAATGGAGAAAGAAAAGGCAAGAACTAGGCCTACCAGATGATTGCCATCAATGACAAAGGGATATGTTTTTGAACATTTTAATTTATTAAGGGATAGTGTGTTGTGTATTTTATTTGAGTGTTAATCTTTGATGTTAAATATTGTCATTGATGTCAAAGGCTCTTATGAAGATGCATGGTTCTTTCATTGATGTCAATCTAATATCATAGATGTAAAAAATTCTTGTAAAGATACTTGGTCAAGTAAGCCTTGAGGTTAGTACAAGAAGTATAAATAATTTTTTAATTATTTGTATACACCTTATGAGATGGTATTTGAAAGTGGCAAGATGAAATGAGTAAGCTTTGAAGAAGAAGCAGTATGCTCCAAATATCTATGTATGTAGTTCCAAAGATACTTTAAATGATCTAAAAAGATGAGAATGCTTTGAAGAACACTTGAAAATTCTTGAGCATGAGAATTTTTTTTGAGTTTTTACATGATGTGTTGAGGACCTTGAAAATGATTAGAAGGTTATCTCTAAAGTCTATATCTACAAATCTGAAGATGATATGAAGATACTACAGTTGAGCTTTGAAGATCTATAAGTAGCTTTGAAGAAGTTATATTAAAGCTCTAAAGAAGAGTAACTGTATGAGGTTTCTTGAGAATACATAGGATAGATTGAAACATAGGATAGTTTCAATGTGGAGTGTACAGGGTGGCTATGAGGTTAGATTAAAGGCCTATTTAGACCAATAGGTCAAGGCTTAGAAATCAAGAAGAGATATGGTGGCCAAATGAGATAAAAAGCGCATCTTCCATGACATAGGTGAGTAGGTGAACATTGAAGGAGGTGAGTCAAGTTGTTTTTTAAGTATGTTCATGATGTTTTAGATCAAGGTTTTTAAGAAAAGGATTGAAAAAGTATTTCAAGGTTTCTCAAGTGCATAAAATGAAGAGTTATCTACCTGAGAAGGTTTTCTTGGTGCTCATTGGCATGTGAAACATTTTCATGAGAACCTAATCTATTCATGGTTGATGAGGAAGGGTTATATCTCAATGTTAAAATCATTGGTTTCTTTAAATAAGAGATAAGTTTTATGAATGATTATTAAGACTGTAAGATGGTCTAAACCCTCATAAAACCTAACAAGGACCTGATATTGAATATATTGTTATAAAGAGATAAAAATTGTTTGATATGATTATAAAATTAAATATATGTTCAATTCAAATCTCCCAATACTCTCTAGATGTGATTGGTTTTTAATGTGAGTGAACAAACCATTCAAAAAAGTGATTGTCTTTAAAAGATTTATTGGATAAGATAAAGTTGATTGATTCAAAGTTGATAACTAGATGGAGATCAAATTTTGATACTTTTAGTTATTATTAATTAATATTATATCATACTTTCCAAATCTCAAGTGTGAAAAATTGGTGATCCAAGTTGGCCAATCGCTAGTAGACCTAGTGGTGCAAATAGTAAGGAAATTAGATAGAAGTAAGAAAATGATTTATGATGTGTTTTCATGAAGAGTGATGTAATGAAATAAATTATTATGTTTTTTGGGTATTTAATTATCTATCCATGCTTTTAAAAATATTGGAAGTGTAAGAAGTCGAAATATTGAAGCCAAAATGGCTTATCTAGTTGAGTAGAGTCTGTGAGAGAGAAGGTTAGAAGATTGGTAGTAAAACCAATAGTTTTCATTAGATCTCATGTTATTATTGATTTATGTTTATTTTATTATATTATAATATACTATTCATACATTTAATTTTTTTTAATTTATTCAATTATATGTCATATGTTCATGTTTTCTTTACTATGTTTTAGAGTTGGCAAATTTGAGTAAACATCTTGTAGAGAAGTGTTTGAGCCTATTTACCTTGAGTTGAATAATTATATTAAGTTTTTGATGAATATGAGGTCATGAGGTTTCAAATATATATATTTTTTCCATGGTTGTTTTTAAAATTGAGTATATGCCCTATATATTCAAGACATAGTTTTTGTATATACACAGGCCTTTTATAAGTAATGATTTGAAGAAGGTTTCAACTAGTAGTTAGACCTAAAGTAAATTTGGATAATGAATATTATAGTGGAATATTAATTTTTCCTTCTTTTTAAGTTTTTTGGTTATGCTTTAATAAATATCAAAGGGTAACATGTTGTTAAGAAGACCTATTAGGTCTCCATAAACCTAAAAGAGGAGTAAAGGCTAATTGATGTATGGATGACTTATTGTAGTTATTGATTCATGATTAAGGCATGTTATTTTTGAAATTATAGGACCTATTCATATATGAACTAATTAATTTGAATATATATCTAAAATAAAATGATATGATCAAATGACTTCTATAAAATCAAGGTAGTTTAGTCCTATTTTAGTATGCTTAGAGGATGGTAAGAGGATAAGTGAATGATATAGATAATTTATTAGTATAATAAGGTCATTTAAACATTTAGATAAATTTAATTGATATATAATATAGGCTATGCATATGAAGATCAAGTTTAGGAGACCTAATTAAGCCATGAAGAGGACTAATTAAGCGAAGAAGGCTGATGGTCAGTTTGAGAGGGACTAAAGTGAATAAAGAGCTGAAGGAGTATATATTCATCTATTATAGAATCAATAATGGATTATAATTTTTATCAAAAAATTATGTGTCTGATTTGGTGTTGAGTTATTTAGGGGGTTGGTGCCTCCTTGAAATTGGTTGCTTGTTAAAACCTAGCTGAGTTGGTGCTCAACTAGTTGGGGTTGGTACTCCATGTGAATTTGGTGCTTCACTAAAGATTGATGTTTATCTTATAGTAATATATTCAATTTGCTTCATTAGTTGGACTTCTACCCCTAGAGATTTCTCATGTATATGTTGTGTTCATGTGTTTCATGCTCTTATGATTTGATGCTTATGATTGTTAAGATGTACATGCATGTTAGAATGGTTCACACATAGTCAATTAGAATTGAATGAAAAATTTTAAAGATTGATTCACCCTACCTTTTATTAATATTTTTTCCCACACAAACACCTTTAAATCTGATTATGACCCTTCATTAGACCACACTCTCTCTTTTTGATCTCTAGACCTTGATCTACAAACCATAATAGCCCTTCAAACTAACCTTAATGACTCTTTACATGAATTCTCCACAAAACACATATTCTCAACATCTCACTCTCATGCCATAAAACTCTCTCATACTTAGAAACTACCATACATCCTTCACATGCCTTGATAAAAGATCATGATACCTTATTAGGCTAGGTAGGGTCCATGTACAGACCAAGATAGAATTCCTTAGCCTTAAAGACCCACATTACAACACTTATGAAGGATTATATACCTAACTCAAAATATCATAAAATTTCAAAAAAAATATCACTTGCATGAACTCACTCACTTCACCATGCTACCTACACATACCTCTTCATGTCATGACTAGGCTCATGACTAGGCCTCTTATATAACTTGACATCAATTACCTATATATTCATGTAACGATAAAACATTAGTGGAATTAAAATTCTATTTCATGAAATATTTCAATGACAAAACTCTATTAATTCCCCTTGTCACATCAAAAAACTACCAACTAGGCACACTCTCTTAATGACATCAACCACATGTAACCACTCATGCTTGTGTGCACTCATCTCACCAAGCCACTATGATCATACCTTATCACAAGGTCTCTTCATGCCATGAATAGTATTAGGCTACTTAATCACTTGATGCCTTTATATATTCATTCCATGTCATGACCTACAAAAAATCAATCAAGTATAAATAAGACATTACACCTCACTCATCACTACACCATTCTCTTTCTAATGATAATAGTCTCCCATAGCCTCATATAGACCTAAAACCACATGACCAAGCATCATATTAATTTAAATATCTCTTTCATACCCTTGAACACCATTGACACCTTGACTTATGACTTCATGCAACCATAAGATATTAGTTACCTTCAAATTCTCTCTTGTCATATGTCTTTATATGTAGACATTATTTGTCTTCAAATATATTCCATGACCAGTACCTTCCATTCTCACACCACTCATGAAAATTCTCATTAATTTAACATTTTTATGTGCCTTGACATATCACATACTACCATATATCCTTAGACACCTTCGATGTCAACCTTGACATCAACCTTGATAGTACAATCTTGGCATGATACATATTTGACATAAATGACTATTATGCCTTTGCATGATGCACCCTTTTGACATCAATGACAACAATATGCCAACATAATACTCATTTTTCAGTGCGGAAAACATATTGATGGAAAATAAACTACACAAACTAAATCACTTTAAAATGATACTTTTCCCATCTGCTCATTCTCCCCCATTTGACATGAATGACAAAGAGACCTATATAAATTGTCATCTATTTCTTAGACCTAAATTTTAATGAAAAACATATAGAGATGCTGACAAAAAATGACTTTAGGATCATACCAATTTTTGTAGATAACTTATGGAATAGTTAAACTGTACCTCAAGAAACCATGCTTCTTATTAGTGTGTTGACATTTCATACCATAGATATACAAAGCTCCCCCTAACACCATACTCTCCTCTTAAGACATAAGATGGAAGCAACATCTCTAAATAGGCTACTTCTCCCTATTTTTATTTGTATCCCTTTCTTGGTAATAGGATCATAGAGTTTATGAAGCATTATATAAACATGTTCCCCCTTTGTCCTCACAGCTTGGGCTCAACATATTAGTCATCAAGACTTATTGACCTTTCTCAACATCCTTCAATCATATCTCATATACCAATCAGATACACAAGTTTTCATCATACTTATAGATCTATCAACAACATTCAACTTATCTCTATGGTAATATTGGTCTTATAGACCAATCCATATTCCATGTCTCAAGACATAATCCTATTCTTAGAATTGCATTTCATACCATGAATCCTTATGAACTTATCTCTAGAATTAATGTCAAAAATCCTTTCAACTTGTCATATACATACAATATATAATGAAAACAAATTATATATTCCAATATAGGCAACCTGAAATCCTTTCAAGATGAGTCCTTCTTTGACTACAACCTCATGTTTATGCAGATAGAAGAGTGTCTCCATGAAGCCTACTGGAGTCACCCCTTTCCATACGGGTCCCAAAAATCCATGAACCACTTTCCTCAACTCTCTTACAATCATGAGACTAATAAGCCCGCATTAGAATCCACTTAGGCTTGACTAAATCATTTAAATAATCCATCTTGTCTTCCTTTTTCTTTTCTTTGACTACCTTATCAATACATGTAGATAACAAGTGTTCTTGATATTTCTTCACTTCTGATCCTTTCTCTATCTTATAAAATAATCCATCTTGATCATTTGGCTTGATATGATTAGTCTTGAGTTTTTTTGGCTTCCATACCAATGTTTGACTCTTCTCATACACTCTAGGAGCTCCATATACCTTGTTAAGTCTTGAAGACCTTATAACTACATTAGGATATAAATATACAATGTGTCCCATATTGTGACAAATATAAAAAATAACATTTTTGTACATACCTCTTGATTGATCACTCCTCTCATGGCCCCATGATAACTCATTCCTTGAGACCATTCAATAATTACTTACTCTATGACAAAAGTTATGACAAATAAAACAATAAGCATTGAATGAATTGAAATATATCATTTCATTAAGATTCTTGATTGGTCTCTTTATGTTGACTTTCATGGTGGTATTACTTATTGATAATCACTATGAGTCTTAGATTTGAGAGTTTTTACATAGGTATTTTAGATCTAACTCTTCTTGTTCTCATTTTGGTCAAATTTGAACCCAAAACCTATCTTGTCATGTGCATACCTTTGACTACTCAAAATATCACCAAGAACTTCAATACTCTTCTCAAATCTTTGATGTGTCTTCAAAATGACTAACACCAGATCTAGTTCTACCTTCAAAGACTCCATTTATATTCCAAACATAATGCATTCTTCTTCCTAGGTCTTAATATTTGTAGTGACAATTTCAATATGAGTTATTAGCTATTTGATGATCTCCTCATTTTCATTGGTGTTGATGCTTAGTATATATTTAAATAGATTGATTTGATCCTCATAATTTTAACTAATGATCTTATTTTATAATTCTTCCTTATTTGTAACTTCAACTCCTTTAGAGAACTCACCAATTATACCTAAAGGTTCACTTCAACCTCTTTTTCATTTGATTTTTCATCATTCATTAGACCTTTCCCTTTTGTCAAAACCCTATTATCTATTTTTATAGCCATTAATAAGGTTTCATTATTGTCATGTTCATTAATATCATCATCCTTATAAGATCTAGATGTGTTACTTACATTAGATGATCTATTATCTTCTTTGGTATAAAAACTTCTCTTGTTCTTGAATGGCCCTTTATTGACTTCATAGTTCTTGATTTTGTCAAGATTGTAGACATTCTTATCATAAAAATGATGTTCATCATGTTATTCATCATGCTTAGTCTTATCCTTTTTAAGAAACTTAGATGCAAAGTGACTAATCTTATCATATTTAAAAAATTTGAAAGGCAACTTACCCTTGTACTCACTAGATCCAAACCTCAATTTATTAGCAAACATGGTTGTCAATTCATCATCATCAATTTATAAAAATAATTCATCATTGACCTTATTTAATTTTGACTTATTATTAGCTATAAATGCTACTTCCTTCTTGGGAGGTCTTACATCATTTGTTATATTCTCATAGGCTGTCAAGATGCCATGAAGCCCATCCATTTAAAGTGTGTCTAGATCTTACATTTATTCTACTACAGACACATTTGAATCAAATGTATAAGTTATGGATCTCAATACATTTTTTATAACTATATAATTTTACACTTCTTCTCTGAGACCTTTGATAACATTGATAACTTCATCAACCCTTAATAGGTAGGATGCAATGTTTTCATCCTCCTTCATTCGCAAACTTTCAAAATACCTACGATGAGTCTAAAACTTTGACAACTTAACTTTGGGGTATCCTTAATAGATAGTATGAAACTCTTACCAAATCCTTTTGGTTGTATCAAAATGAATGACCTTAACAAATTATTATTCTAAAAGACCACATAGGGTGGCATTCATTGCCTTAGAGTTGTTCTCACTTGCCTTTTTTTATACTACATTGATTGGTGGTGTAGAAGGTGGAATGAATATATGAAAAATAGATTAAAATATGTCATATTCTAAATACATGAGATGGGTCTTCATTCCTATGCTCAAAAATACATAGTTAGTCCCATTAAAAAGATGAGCCTTATTGGTTGAGAAACCTCCTTGTACTTATTGACTAGACATGTTTGTGCTTTAAATATCTCTTTCAAGTTGTTAAGTTTGATTCATAAGACCAATAAATGTTACAAATTATTATAATTAAAATGACTGATAGTTGATATGAATCAATCTTTAAAAAAAATTACTTCAATTATACTTAAGCAGCCATGAATCATTCAAATAAACATATAGATCTATTAAGCGTAAGTAACTATCCGCATAAGCATGAAAGATAATAACACATCACATATGTGGTAAAATGTCAAGGGGAAAAAAACACATTGATATTTATAAATGGAATATAGTCCTATAATTAATAAATCAAATTTAGTGAATCACCAACTCCACATGGAGCACCAATCCCAACTAGCCAAGCACCCACTTGACTAGGCTTTAACAAGAACCCACTTGAAAGAAGGTACTAACCCCCTAGATAACTCAGCACAAAGTCATCCACCTAATTGATTTGATAAAATTTTTAACACCTTATTTTTCATATAATATATGATGATCACCATCTTTATCTCTTCACACTCTTATCCCTCTTAAACTGCCTACTAGGATTTTTTGCTCAACTAGGTCTCTTCAAGACTGATTAAGTCATATGTCCTTAATTTTCATATGTAGACACACTATCATATATTAATTATATTTCCTATACACTCATATTATGGTATACAATACCTAATTATTCTCAATAATATGTTATTTCATTCACTTGCACTTCACTCACACAAATAGGCCCATAACTAACTTGTATATATACCATTATACTACTTAATCAAAAAAACACCCTTAACCTCTTATTCATGACATAAAATATGTTATAATATATATATTTTTACATGAATAAAATCATATTTTAGTCCCTTTTTGGTTTGGCATGACTCAATTAGGCCTCATTTCACTTTTAGGTCTCTAAGAGACCTAATTTCATTAGGTCTATATCTTAATGACAAAACATGATTATTTTGGGCCCAGATGGATTTATAAAACACTTTAAAAACATTAAAACAATTATTAAATAAAATTTTATGACCTCATCAATGTTTTTTTAGATTTTATCCTTTGTTTATACCTTGAAACCTTCTTTAAGACATTGCCTTATTAGGCATGTGTGCCTCAACAAACTATCTTGCAATAATGAAGCTCAAAAATTTTGAAGACACTAAAATATGATAAAATAAGAATATATATAGAGTATAAATGAACTAAAGGTAATAATAAAATCAATTAGACACCTCCACTCATAATATAAGGCTTCAAGAACACCTCTACACCTCACTCACTTAGAACTGCCAGATTACCTCAAAACATAGTCATGGTGACTTAAACCTCTAACACCTATATAGAAATTTCATATGAATTATAATTCATATATATTATTTTATGATATCATTATATAATTCTTAGATAGAAATATCATATGATATAAATGCAAATTTTGGTCTTACAGATTAATCTCATGACCTTATATCTCACTATCTTATCTAAACCAAACATGTCAACTTGTGAACAACTTTTTCACTATATTCATTTACATCCAAAACTTATAAAAAAAATTAAATATATTAAAATTCCTAAGAAATATATTTATGTACTTTGTTTCATTATTCTATCATGAAAACACATTCCAATTCATCTTCTCACTACTACTTGGGTTTTTCACTATTTACACCATTAGGCCTATTAGCAAATGGCTAACTTAGATGACAAGTTTAGCACATTTGAGGACTAGAAACTATCCAAAAATATTAATTTAAATAAAACATGAGTCTATGACTTATTCTTCCATCCATTTTGTTTACTATGTTTAATTCAACTTTTGACTTCTACAATAACTTATGTAGAAACAAGCCTATAACACAACATTTTATCTCCCCTCTCTCTAACCAATATCATCTAGAGGTACCGAGGAGATTAAAATAAAATATAAAATATGTTACTTTATAAATTCAATCCATCCTGATAACTTTTTAGTAACATCTTTAACATAGCATCTTCATTAGGGTTTTAACAAAGTTTGAACTAGTTTCAACTTTTAACGATCGTTCATAAGGCATATCTCCTCAAATAAAAAACTAATGAATAAAATTTTGAGATAATGAGAGAGATAAAATGAAAAGTATTTATGAGATAATGAGAATAATAAAATCCTTCTCATGTAGAGAACCTTTCATTCTGAGCAATCAAGAGACCTCCAAACAACTTTTCATGCCTTTTACTTCAAACTAGACCCTCAAAATTCATGTGCATTCCTAAAAAAAAGTTAATTACCTTTTTAAATGTTTACATGAGATATAATTCCTTGAAATTTGATTATGACCCTTCATTAGGCCACACTCTCTCTCTCTTTGCTCTCTATACCTTAACTTCTAAACCACATTAGGCATTAAAACTGACCTTCATGCCTCTTTACATGCATTATCCACCTAACTCACATGATAAAAATCTCACTCTCATTCCATAAAATCTCTCTCATTCTTAAAAAATTCCATACATACTTCAAATGCCTTGATAATAGATCATGATACCTCATTAAGCTAGGCAAGGTCTAAGTATAGACCAAGATATAATGTGTTACCCACAAAAACCCACCTTACAAAACTTATAAAGGCTTATATACCTAAATTTAAAGCCTATATAATTCCAAACAACTTATCACTTTCTTGAACTCACTCACTTCACCATGCTACTTACACATACCTCTTCATGTCATGACTAGGTTCATGACTAGGCTTCTTATGCAACTTGACATCAATGAAATGTATCTTCATGCAACCATAGAGCATTAGTTACCTTAAAATTATCTTTCATGATAACATAATTAAAAATAAAAACACTCCATAAATTCCCCTTATCACATCAACACACTTCCAGCTAGGCATACTCTCTTAATGACATCAACCTCATGAAACCACTCATGCTTATGTGCACTCATCTCACCAAGCCTCCATGATCTTACCTTATCACAAGGTTTCTTCATGCCATGACTAAGATTAGGATACTTAAGTACTTGATGCCTTGACTTATACCTTACATGTCATGACATAAAAAAAAAATCAAACAAGAAGATATAAGACATTACACCTCACTCATATCACTTCACCATTCTCTTTATAATGACAATAGTCTTCCATCGCCTCATACAAACGTAAAAGCACATGACCAAACATCATATGACTTGAAATATCTATTTCATGCACCTAAAAACCTTTGACACCTTGAAATATGACTTCATGTAACCATATGACGTTAGTTTCCTTCAAATTCTCTCTTTCTTTCAAATTCTCTCTTGTCACATGGCTTCTTATGCATTCATTAGTTGTCTTCAAACATCTTCCATGACCTGTACCTTCCATGCTCACACCACTCATGAAAATTATCATTAATACAACACTCTTATATGCATTTACATATCATATACTACCATCTATCCTTAGTTACCTTTGACATCAACCTTGATAGTACAATCTTGACATGATACATCTTTGACATCAATGATTATTATGCCTTTGCATGATGTACCCTTTTGACATCAATTACAATAATATGACAATAGTGGTGATTAAGATTATAAAGTGTATTAGGAAAGAATCCATTGAGTGTTTTATAAAATTTTTATATTGATAATGACTCAAAAAACCTAGAAAGGTAATGGGTATGACTAAGATAGTAGCAAATGGTTATTATGTCCTGAACAAAACATGAATATATGTTGAAAAGGAGATCCTAGGCTTTGGAAAACATGAAAGATATAGACTCTAAGGAGTTGTTTTAAGATGTAAAATGGATGATAAAACACTATGGATATTATAAATTTTAAAAGTACAAGTTCAAATCTCTCAAAGAAGCATTAGATTTTGCCCTTATTAAATGCCATTTAGAGAGGTGTAAAATGAATTTCATATTGAGTATCTTAGTGAAAGTGATCAAGCATGACCATAGTGCATATTTAAGACCATTCTAGACCACAATGGGAGTTAATGTTTTTAGGAGGTTACTTGATCATCATGTGGATACTCATTAAATTCTCATTCATGAATGACAACCATGATCTACACCTGAAAATGGCATTAGAAATTGCATTCAAAGAGTTAACTCTCATGAGCCCAAGTCAACCATGTAGCTAAATTTTATGTGAGCATTAAAGTGGGATGAGGTGAATTAAGGATATAAAAAGAGTTAAATTCTTATGGAATATATAGTTGACCAAGTAATCCATGTTTCACCACTTAATAGGTAAGTTTAGTAAAGTCAAGGTCCTCTCTTCCACTCCTATGCCATGCTCTCAAGGATTTATTCATTATAACAGGTATGATGTTGTTAAAAAAGAGATAGTGGCCTAATTTTTAGTTTATTTTATTAATAAATAGGCTCAAATATGATTGTTAAA
Organism: Torreya grandis; assembly: GCA_037957365.1. Classification (NCBI taxonomy): domain Eukaryota; kingdom Viridiplantae; phylum Streptophyta; class Pinopsida; order Cupressales; family Taxaceae; genus Torreya; species Torreya grandis. The sequence continues at coordinate 1,451,840 of JARHVA010003334.1, read as the reverse complement.
GTTGTATTTATGCATCTAATTAGTGCTCTCTCATATAATTTTCTTATAAAAGTGGCTAAGAATGCCTTTCATTATATCCCTCCATAGGGTATGACAAAACTCTACCCCTCTATAATACTATATTCAAGCCTTTAATCAATACAAATTAAAATTTAACTTCTTCAAGTTGATATATTTATGTGAATTTAATTCTTAGCTGATCTACATCCATTATAGAATCTATTTTTCCTCTTGTATGTCCTTTGTTATTTACCTTGTTATTAGTGGGCTGAGTTTATATAGGTTATATGATATGTTAATTTGGTTTATGTTGGTGAATTTTTATGGAAACTAGTTGGTTGTGTATGATATAAGGTCTTGTAGTTATCCATTCAAGTATTATGTATGAATCTTGAACTCCATATGAAATGTTGATGTATGAATATCCTAGTTTGGAGAGTGTGTGAAATATTTTAATTCCACATTGAGTCATATAGTGTTGTAAATAAGATAGTATGTGGAGATTAACATTATTGGTGAATCACCTTTCTTTGTTCTTAGGTTAAATTTGTTTCTTATGTCTCCATTTTAATTTCAATTTCATTAATTTATTGTTAGTTTTATGTGATTCATCAAAGGAGCCAACCCTCTCTAAAGTTTCAATCCAACCATAGGTGACCCACAACCATGGAGTGATCTCATTATGTCAATTGAGTGAGAAGACCTAAAATCCGTCCTCAAAGGGTAAAACTCAAAGTGAGAATGGTTACCTAGACATTGGCTTAGTCTAAAGTACAATGTTTATCATAAAATCAATCTATTTGAGTGGGGGCATGCTTGGTGTCTCATTTAGAACATGTCAAGAAACTGCCATAGAATGGTATGATCATATAATGAAATCATATATATATATATCCTCCTATGAGTTATAAATCATTGTGATGGAAAACATTTTACATCCCTTTTTCATCCTCCACTTAATATATAACACATAAACTATATTAATGGAAATGGATCTCTTGACCTTGGTGAAAAAAATGTTAGACCCAAGATCATTCACATAATTGATGATATTTATGTTATAGTCCATATTTTGTTTATGATATGTGATAAATACATATGTAAAAAAACTCCATGAGTCCCTAAATGTATAATTAATAATACTATAGTGGTGGTAAAAAAACCCATATATAGAACACAACAACTCACTAGTCAATTAACATATAGCTAGTCCAAGTACCTGACTCTACCTCCCAAATCTCATGTTGTTTATAAGATAAGACACTAAAATTGTCCATGATTAAAATGGATATAAAGGATTATGAGGATAAATAATATAATAAAATTGTAATAAAAACTCCATGAATCATACAAGTGGTCTCAATGATAATATTTGTGTGCTCTACCTATTGGTTATCCATTGTTGTATACATCTGGTGGCCTCGACCTATATCACATACTATTTGATCTGACATGGGAGACTTATTCCTTTTGGTATATAATGGTATCAAATATGAGATGATAAAAAATTAAAATAAAAAAATTTGGTTCGGTATCACATATATGGGAATCTCGTGATCCTCTACCAGATTGTTATTATAGACCTTAATGTTCCTACCTACATAGACTATTGAAGCGATGCTAACCTAGTTTGATGTTTATATAGTTTTATAAAATAATTATGTTCATAGTGGTTCTAGTTTTAATTTTTCCTTAAATTATTTCATCCATAGTGGTTACTCTCATGCTTCTACTGATGTTGAGAGGGTCCTAAAGTTGACTAGGTATGTCTCAAACCTCCCCTAGATGTAGGATACACACCATGTGATTTGACATCACATAAAAACTCCATCTTACCCAAAAAAATATCTCCAACCTCATAGGATTTCCTCTAAAAATAATTTAAATTATAATCCTTATACAATGTGACCATAAAGGTTCATGGAGAGAGTATGTACACTACACCATCTAGGTCTATATTAAGACCTATAATAAATATATTTTCATGAATAGATTCATCTGTATAATTATCCAAATATTATAATATGTACAAAAATGATACTCATACTAAGACACTATATTAATATCTTGGTGAAGATATTATAACTCATCCACACATACTATCCAACCATACCTCAACTAAAAAACCCTCTTATATGCCATAAAAATTTAGTGGATAAAGCTAGATAAAGTGCTTTACTAGACGCATGGTGCTAACTTTAGAGGGTGGGAATAGTCTCACCTTTTCTAGTGCTCTAATATATGATGTGACTTTATTATATCTCCCTTCACATAATATTGTGATGAGATAAATGATATTATCCTTTATCCATCACCATATACTCTCTATTGTGTTGAGATATGATTCCTCTTCCTCTCACCCTCTCACCCTCTACTAACCTCTATCCATCTAATGAAGTTTATGGAAAATGCCTCTTTGATATATCTTATACCCCTAATAACCTCCTTTTAAGAACACCAAACATATGTTACATGGCCTTGATTATTTTGGGCCCAATGTTTACTCACCCACATATAAATAGTGATGGTTCTCAAACCTAAGGGGGGTCTACAGACTCATCGATGTCATCAACATCATGTAATAGTCTCCATCCTTGCATTCTAATACGTAAGTAAATGATAAGTGTTAGGTCATAAAAAATTTGAGGATCTCAAATTAATATGGTAATAAGTCCTTGTTGACCACTTTCTAGTCTTAGACCTAGAAATGGATCAACCTAAATTATTAGAATCCTAATCCGCCATTATTTCTCATGGTTGTCATACACCTTTGTGATATGGGGTCATTTAAATAGGTTCACTATATTCTCATGTTATTATAAGATTGATTATTATCCTCACATAATTTTCAACTTTTACTAGATGTATTTAGAATGTTTGATGAACATGTATGAATGTCATTGGTCAATTTTGATGAGGCCTTAACATTTAAAGGTGTCATGGTGAAGGTGAGTTGATAAGGTAGCTAGCGAGGAATCATGAACATATTTGATCTATTCATCATGAAAATATGGTTATTTTTCAAGATTTTGATAACATTATGAAAGTGTATTGGTGTATAATTGAATTCCTTAATATATTCTAAAGATATCCTCATATGTGATATCATGATATTTATTTTTATGTCTCCTTAAGGTCATCATGTATGTGTCTTAAAAGCAAGATTTTTGACCATAATGAGATCTCATTTGAGCTTTATGTGACACTAAACCAACATAAATTCCTCCAATATACTTTATGGACTTCATTAGACCATGACTAAGGCATTTCATGCACTATTGAACCCCATTCCCATAAAGGTCAATGCTTAATTACCACCAATGGGCCTCACACATGCCAAATTATGTTTTTTCAACTTCTCCAATTTTTACCTTGAACTATAATACATCACCTAACTCTTATTTTCCCTCCATCCTACCCATTGACCAGGGCTCTTAGTCTAAAACATGAGAAAACCTAGGGAAGTTATTGGTTTCATAGGTTTTTTCAATGGTATGGATATGTATAGTAAAAACTTACTCATGTAGAATAATGGATCTATATGAGGAAGTCAATAATGGAATGTTTGGAATAAATAAATGTTTTTAGTGCTTGAGGATATACAAACTAATTTACCTTCCCATCGAGCTCATTAGCAGGCTTAGAGAGCACTTCAGGTTTGTTTTCAAACTATATAGAGGAGAGAGAAAGAAGACCCAAGATATTAGAAATAAAAATTATAATTTACCACCTTTCATTCATGGTCATTGGCTAAAATATTTTTTCCTTGAGATAAATGAACATTCATTAATAACTTAAGGGGTATGGGCATCATTCACATCTGTACAAGGCAAAAAGAGCAAGATGATTTTGATGAATTTTTGGTATGTTTGACTAAATTTATGGGTGTTACTAATTCCTAAAGTCTTGAAGGGACTTTCCATGAATTATTTAGCATTTTTACCACATGTGTGAGCTTATATAAATGATAACCACCAAAATTAGCAAGGTATATAGTCTATAGGTAGAGCTGGATGGTAAAGTGGAGTGTTGAGTGTTCCCACCTAAAAGTTGATAGTATTAAAGAATTAATATGATGTTCCAAAATTTACTATCTATTTGATCCAATTTTATGTTCACATAAATCTATTATTATCTTAGGGTTTCTTCAAAGGAAGGCCCACATACACATATGAGGTTCACTATGTGGAAAGACTGTGTGTTATTTAATGGTACCCTCAAATCTTTCAAACATAGTCCAAAACATGAATTGGATTGTTAAAATCATGATAACTCACTATTATATCCTTATTTTCATGTTTTAACCTCCATTATATCACTATTTTCCTTGAAACAAACTTCTTACCTCTAAATCTTTACACATTCACTTTAGCAGAAATTGAGGTTTTGTAGTTGATGTTAAGGTTCTTTAAAGAATCATAGGTTTCATATTATCACTATTTATGTATTTTCATAAACCTCCAAAGTGATATTCCTTGATAGGTATACATATTAGGTTCTCTAATGTCCTTTTGGGCTATCTTATATAGGTCATCATATCTAATTTTAGGTCATGAATAGACCCCTACCATTTCATGATTCTTTCACTACCATTTCCCTGTGGTTTAACCCCTACACTTCATGTTCAAATATCATAATAATTCACTCTCATCCCCATATATCCATACACCCATATTTAAAATCCTAAACCATATGAAATAGGCCTAAATACCCATTTTAACTTTCAATAACCATAACTTCATGATATTATAGACCTACATGGCCATATACCATGTTGAGGAAACAAATAGTCACTTACATGAAACCATTTTGAGCCTACTAAGCAAGAACCTTCAAGATCACTTTGTATGGGCCACACCCAGGCATATAAAGTGGATATATCAATGAAGTGGACAATAATATTGTAGATAGACATTAAATATTTCAAATAAGTTACAAACACCCTCTTCCATTAGAAGATTATCCTACGCACCCATGTAGATAGTCAACATGTGTAAGTTAGTACTTACAACACTATGGATGTGTTTGGAGACCTAAATATTTCTTAGAGTAAGATACAAAACCTATTCATAAGAGGGTAAGATTCATAATGATTAAAATTAAAAAACTTGGTGATAATCCCATCCAAATAGAAATAGGACACCAAACACATATCTGAGGGTAATACAGGCCTAACTGGACATAAACCATAAGCCTAAGAGGGACAAAACATATAGAGGAAAAGGATGTTGAATGGTTGATATCTTAGAATGTACCTAGTCCTAAATTATATGATCAACATTGTAATTATATGGTCATATCAAGATACAAGGGACAAAGGCTTACTTAGAACCTATCATGTTATCAATCACCTAGATTTGTAGTTAGGCCTACAACCAGTCATGAAAAAGTTATTATTTGAGGCCTCTATATGTGTAATAAAACCTTAAAATTGGGTTAAAATGGTAACTATGATTTGATAAAGGTGTCTATTCTGCCTTTTAGGCTAGACAAATAATGGGTATACCCAATGTTTTGAAGAACTCACATGTAGGATAGACTTAATAAAGATTTATAAAAAAATATAATATGATAGTGAGTGCCTATATACACCTTATAGGGTATGAAACATTCAAGGTTATAGTTATATACCATTGAGGGTAAGATAAAGGTGATAGACCTCAAGCCTCATCTTAAACCCTACTTTTATTTTTGAACACATCCAAGTCCTTACAACAAGATTGATGACCATGAAATATTTAAGAGGATTTTTTAGATCCTATACAAGATATTTTAAGAGGAGGTAAAAATATAAAGGGTCAATTTGGTCTTAAAACCCTACATGAGTCATAAATCTCTAGGCATCAAACTTGAGGTGCACCTTCAGACATTCATACCCTTCACCACAAAGAGGGTTATGCTTGGGGCTCTTTGGGAAATTTAAATATCCTTATGGACTTAAAATACATAACATATTAATAGTCATAAGGGACTTAGTTTTATTAATGATCCCTAATAAGTTAACCTACTAAAAATGGTCAACATAAAGATTAAGAATCATCTTTGAACACTCCTATCTCAACACACCTTCTGCATGGGATCCCAAGCTATTAAGGGAAGATGGAAGGGTCAATATACTAAAATTTAATTAAAATTAGTTCTTGTTTGGACATACATATTGTATGAACCATCTTTAATATGGTAGATATCCTAAACCCTTATTAAACCCTAGATAGTACTTAATGGTGTATTCTTGCCTCAAAATGCATCTAGATGGAGTTGTTTGATTCTAAAAAGTCTTTAAGCTCCCCTCAAGTATTTTGAGCATCATAATTACCCAATGGTTGGCATGTGTAAGGATTAATCTATACAAATTAGGCATGAGAAGGCTAATTTAGACTTAAAATTAAAAAAAATGGAAATTATTTATAAACATCCTAAGGATAAGGAGAGATAATGGGTCATAAAGCCTCCAAATAGTCCTTTAACATCCATCTACATGAACCTCCATGAATGGTTTTTCAAGTAGATAGACTTGGGTATTGAGATGAAGGGTTGTATCCATTTAAAATGGGTGAAGTGTCTTAATCAATCCAACATTTATACTCTAGGGAACCTTTGATGTGATCTTCACATTGAAAACAATTTAAATATGTATCGCAACCCCAATGTTAGAGCCAAGACTTAGGAACCATGTGTTTAGATGGATTGGTTTAACACCTCTATTAAATAAATGCCCCTAGAAGGTGGATCAAAGGTAAAATTTATAATCAAGGGTACCTCAAAACTTCATGGATAAGGTCATCATGATGTTTAAGAACCTTTTGGTCACTTTAAGTTCCAAGGGAGTTGTCATAGTTAGTCCTTTTGGCCTGTAGACACCCAAATGATATCCAAGAGGAATGCTTCTCATGTGAGGAAAATTTTCACATGATAATAATTATACATAACCTCTATATGGGAATATAAGAACTTATTAGAGATAAATGGGTTTGTCATCATGCATTTATTGTAATTTTTTAAGAGGTTTAGGCCCTAACCTCTATAAACCATCATTAAGAATCCTAGACAGTCTTAAACCCTCCTAAAACCCTAATAAGTACTTGATTAGATAAATTTGATGATAAGTGAATCCAAATAGGTAGGAACCACTAGTGAAACACATGAATCATGATTTCAACTTAGGAGAGGCCATGTCTATGATATTTGGTTATATGGATGTTGTATGGAGACCTCCAAAAACTATATTTTTTCAAGGTTTTGAATAAAAATGGGGTGAGACACCTATTAATAATTTATAATTCATGGGAAGTGTTATCTTGAGAATTTTTTAACCCCTAAAAATCTAGAAGTATTCACTCATCTACATGTAAGTGCCTCTTCTAACTTCTTCTAATCAACCAATTAATGACTAGTATAAATGGCCTAGTCATGTAAGGGGGATAAATCTGTAGATGAAGTATTTTTGAAGGGTCTAATTAATGATGTCTATGTTTAATAAATTATTAATCCAAGTCTCCATGAATGGTTTTAGGGTCTAGTTCAACTACCCAAATAATCTAAGTAGAGGCTGGGTAGAAGGTTGGATTGATAACTTCTTAGGCCTACTTAATTATTAAGAATAAAGTATTAAAAGGCGTATAATGGCATCATTAAGTTAATGAGCCACCTTGGTACATGTTTAATTGTCTATTTATTTAATAATACCCCATTAAAGAGCATAATGAGGATTTGGGTAGTTTCTTCATCAAAATCAACATGCAAGCATACATAGTCACTTAATGCTCATGTAAATGGGATCTATTAAGCCACTTTTAATGTTTTTAACCAATTTATAGAGAGGTATTTGTCTGAAGGTGGTGTAAATTTCTCTCTAGAGGTCAAACATTTCCAAAATTAGGCACCAACACCTCATGTGGCACATTCAAGACACCCATTCACTCAAGCAATGCATGTGGAGAGTAATGGAGACTGAAGTAACTATACCAAGTACACTTTCACCTCTTAATGGAATCTATTGTTCCTATATTTTTCTCTCTCTCATTAAAAATTATATATATGGAGGCATTATACTCTTTTTTCTCATCCCTCAGTTGGGTATAGTAAAGCTCTACCAAAATTATACCCTATGCCTTAAATCAATAAAGAAGAATAGTTGCAAACCTTTTGTATGAGTGTTAGTGTGTATTATAATGTTTGATTTATATAATGTATGATATTAACCTTCTCTTTTAGGTCCTTTCTTTCACCTAATATCATACTTTCAATTTATGTAAGTTGTATTAAGTGTTGATAGGTAATAGTAGCGTTGAAGTGTTGATGTGCTAGTAGTGTCTTATACAGACCTATATCCTTAACCTTCAAGTTTAAAAATTTATACTTTAATGTCATATGAAGTATTCATGCCTAAGATTTAGTTAAGAGGTTTTATTAGTTGTTAGCCTTCATTAGATTCATTAGTGTGTCTAAGGAATATTCAAAAGAGGATAGTCAAGTATTGGTCCATCACTACTCTTATTATAGATTTTATTTATAAGTTTTCATCTTTACCCTTTTTATCCTAATATAAATTTTTATTAATAGGATAATTCAAGTTGATAAATAATGGGATCTATCTCCATAAGCTAGAGGTTTAACCTAGACTATAGGTAACCTACAACCTCTAGGTCAATCCCATTTTAGTCTAAGTTTGAGGTAGATTTGAACAATATTTTTCAAGAGGGTGAAACTTGGGTTGATAATAGTCCCTAGTGTTTAAATTGTGTTATTATGCCAAGATTTCATGCCCAAAAAACATGGCCTAACTAAAACCATACAAAAATAGGGAAATTTTGTATTTATTTTGAGAATGTCTAAATCACATTCTACTCACTCACCCTACCAAAAATTGGCCAACAACATGGCATAAGACACATAATGAAATGTAAAAAACATGAATGCATAAATAACTTATATTATAATGCACATGTGGTGACATGGTAGATCACACAACCATGTTAACCCCACTCACTCAAATTAGCCTATATGATCTCAACAAGCCTAACACTCTCTAAGATGACCTAATAGGCCCCTCAAACCCAAGTCCCAAAAAGGATACTCGAATAAGGTGAGGTGTATTAGAGAAACCATTGAGTCAAATTATTCCATCAAACTCCTTAAAGTGCTAAAAAAATGTCATTGGGTGAATCTGGTCTATCTAAGGGTTCACTTCACACTTAAGTTTTAATTAAAATCTATTTTGAACTTAACTAAAATTCATTGACAATGATAAATAAATTATCATATAGTTTCCATATGACCACTAAAGGGGTCTAAAATATCTCAATTAATCCCCTTAAGGATGGAGCAACCTCCATCCACTATTGGATCTATAACCATTAGATATAGATAGGGATAGGGTGTAAAAACCATAGGAATCTTTATGGGATCACATAAAGGTTGTTAAACACTCATTTCATGTTTAAAATTTATTTTTTAAGGGGTGAGGAAATGTTGGAGAATTACATATTCATACTCATCCCTCTCCCCCTTCCTCACCCTTAGACAACTTATATTAATGGTCTCTCTAAGATTTTATGATAATTAAAATTATTTAATTTTCAAAACTTTGATGTGATACAAAGCTAAATGGACTTGTTTTTCAAGTAATAAAATTAATGGAAAGTATATTAACTCCCATAGTTTTCAAAAAAGGGTTTGGGAGCTTTAATATCCTCTACGGTCATTAATGTTTTCTAAGTAAGGTTTAATGTAAAATTATTTAAAAACATAGTTTTAGGTTACAAATATCATTTCAATCAATAAAATATAAAAAATTAATTTGGGTCCATTTTTGGATCAACCCATTATGGGGCTTCTAACAACCTACACTAGATAAAAGGTGAAAAATTAAATCTATTTGAGAAAGATGTCATATTGAGAGAAATATGTCATTCTAGGAATTAAAAATTATTTCATGCCAAAGAGTAAAAAAATTAAGAGGGGTTATTTTTTGTGTTACCCCACCCTATTGCCTTCAATATTAATGAATCTATCATAAAAAAAACTTATATAGGTTTGGATTTAGTGTTTGATTTTATAAAATAAAATACATGTAACTTTAATATGGTAAGGTTCTTAAAAGCATAAGGCTTAAATTAAAAATAGTTTCTTTTATGCTAGCTACATGGTTATTTTAGTGGAATTCAATGAATTTTTACTTACCTTCTCACATAGCTGATGTGGTGGGATCACCACATGGATTATAAGCTACACATCTCTAAACCAAACATTCATTATCATGGGACTGCTTTGGACATAAATGTTCACCACCACCACTCTATGAATAACATACCCAATAAACATTTAATAGTCACATGAGTGACAACCAACCTAACACTAAGATACCCTATGTAAAGGATACAATTCCCTTTCCAAGGGCTTGTGTAGTCACAAATTACCCTCATAGAGTAGAATTTACCAAATTCACAATGAGAAAACCTTAGACTAAAAAATTATGAAATGAGTAATGTTGTGTACCATAATTTGTCATATTTAATATTAAATTATTTAATTATAAAATTGACCTCATTTTTTTGCCATCATTTTGTGTACCCATACATTACTCTAAATTGATCAATTCTCCTAAGCAGTTTAGGTACAATTAGGAGTTTTAAATTAAAACATTTGAATATTTATATTCTTGACACCAAAAATTAAAGTATAAATTTATAAGTATTATTGGTAGAGTCTATTTTATGAAATCATTATTTATTGGAGTTTCAGGAAACATAATTGATGCATAAAAAATATAAAACTATAATAACATCTTTAGGGAATACCTAGGAACAAGGCAAATATAACTTGTAAATCCAAATTTTCACATTTATTCAAAAACCTAAATATATAAAATGGAATAATGTTTCATGATAATTAAATTTCATCAATATTTATTATATAAAATTCCATTAAAAATATATATTTTATTGATTTATTATCTTTTGACTATAACTACTATGAGGCAATAAGCATGAAAACTCATAAAGTTTACATCAGATTTCCTTCCATATATTTTCACCATAATTACAACTAAATGTTACATTATAATATATTTTAAAATATATATTAAAATTATTAAAAATAATTATATAATTTTTGAATTAAAAAAGTATTTATGTATGATCCACATATAACTAACAAGGCCAACCAAAGGAGGGGCTCAACTCCCATACATTTTCCATCATACGTTAACTACACAAGGCACCTCTGAGCCTAGTAATCCCATATGTAATCATATTGAGAATAAATTATATTAGGTATGTCAACATTATTAGGATTTTATTTGGTTGGTGGATAAAACACTTACCTAGGCTAGTCAACTAGAAGGCTATTGAAAATAGCACTTACCAGGCAGAGCCAAAGGATTTTACATAATAATTTTTTCAATTTCAAAAAGACATTTTATTAATAAATAAAATTACAAATATATATCAAATGTCCTATAAATATTCTTCTCAATAATACATTTTTTTTTCTAACAACTGACAACCAACCTCCCTGAAATCTCTCTCTGTTCTATATTAGCGTGTGGTTGTAACAACACACTAATAATACAAACTAATATAAGTGTATATTAACACCTTTATTTTCTTTCAAAAATAATATTATTCACAAAATAATCTCAATATTATATTTATTCACATATGTTAGGACTAATTCCTAACATTCCCCCCTTAGTTCTAACTTGGGACAATAAACTTGAATGTCAGTTTCAATTGATAATGCATTCAATTACAACCCTATGATTTTGTTTTACATTGAAAACCCATTTTATTGAAAGCTACCTTTCATGATTTATTTTATAACTTGAAATTTTTATTTTAAAAATGACTTGACTTAGAAACAACTATAGACTTAGATTTGAAAAACATATTTTATTAGACTCAACAAAAAATTCTATAAATGACTCAAGACACTATAGACTTGGTTATAAACACAAAAGACACTTGATTTTTGACATAAGATAAAGATGTATGTAGAGATAAAAATAATGACTCTAGACACAAATAATTCTAAAAGTGACACAAACTATGATAAAATTAATTATAAAAACTAGACATACAGCTTAAATAAATACCAATAAAATTAATTTAGATAAACTCATAACATGAAAACAATTTGATAAAAAATACAAATTCAAATTTTATACTTACAATCAAATAATAATAAAAACGTCTAAATCATAAAATTACTAATTATAATGAAAACCTAAAAGACACTTTCAAAACTAAGAAGACACTTAAAAAATATCAAACACATACAAAACACCCACCTAAATAATACAAAATAATATGGATTAAATTCCTAAAGTAAATGAACCATAAAACATGATACTCAATACCATGAGTTTTATACCAAACACCCAAAACTAAAAAAACATAAAAATAGAAAAATGTGGTCAAAGGTTGAAAATTAAGGATCTTGGATGATGGTGATGGAAGAATAATGGAATGGAAATTGGTGGTGGGTTGTGGAGAGGAATGGAGACAACAAGGCTCAAGGTGAAGGATTTTGAGGTTGAAGATAGGGTCACCGAGCTAGGAGAGAATCCGTGGAGTATATGAGTGTAGAATGATGTCAATGTGGAAGGCCATCCTTGAAGAGAGTTATTGTATCTAATAGATTTCAAGATGGCCCTATAGTAGAATATATTTTGCATAAATGTGAATCCCTAAATTAAGTTAGATTATGATCAAGGTAGATTAGACTCCACACCTAAATGATGCAATCAAGGTGTGGAGATGTTAGAGGTTGCCTTAGATATGTTGATTAGGATCTAGTTGATATTTATTCTTCACCATGGATAGGTGAAATGTTGAGCTCATGTCAATTTCAAGGTTAGTACTTTAATGAGTCAGAATATTTGATGCCAAACAATATTTTGAAAATCTCTTATAGAGATGTATGACCAATAAAGAAACAATACAAAGTGTATAATATTTGATCTACGTCTACCCACAATAGCTCTAAGGCCCAATTAAAGAATCAATGTTGTTACAAAGGAGTTTCACCTAGGTATATCATGTGGTTATGCTTTGAAGATTGAATTCTTCATTTACTACAAAAATAAAAACTTATATATATATATATATATATATATATATACATACATATATCCATTCTTTAGGATATATCATAATGCAAATAATGAATAGAGTGGGTGAAAAATATTTTGTAAGGAATGGACAAAATGAAAGCTTTGAAGAGAGATCAAAGGTGCATGTGGTCTTCACTACAACTAGTTGCTAGAGTGAAATCAAGAGTGAATGGAATATAATGGATTTTGCAAGTGACATACACTTGAAAATTATAATTTTTACCATTTTTATTCATCAAACAAGTGATTGGAAGGTATAGATAGGTCCCATCAAGGTTCTTATTATGATACCAGATATTGAAAATAACCCTTATTAGGCATAGCCAAAGGCTCTTACACAATAAATTTTAGTCTCAATAACACATTTTATTAATCACCAACATTACAAATATATAATACATGTCCTATAACTATTCCTTTCAATAATAGGTTATTTATTGACTAACAACCAACCTCCCTCAAATCTCTTTATGTCATATATCAATGTGTGGTTGTAACAATGCACTAATAATAAAAACTAATCTAGGTGGATATTAACACCTTTATTTTATCTCAATAATAATATTATTCACTAAATAATCACAATATTATATTTATTCACATATGTTAGGACTAATTACAAACAAAGGCAAACCAATACATCTTCCTTTAAAGATCTCCATAACCCAAACAAGAACATTGAAAAATATTAAATACACCATTTTATAACAAATACGATAAAAGGAATCTAAAAAAACATTCCAAAATAATAAGGATTTATTCCATATAAAGAGAATTTGGGGATGCCTCCTTATTTTCCTACACTTATCCTGTCCATGGGAAGATCTTAGCCTAGTAAACCATGCCAAAAAGCCACATAGGAGGGCATGAAACCTGATTCCACTAGTGACTAACACTATTAGAATAAGAACTGCATAGGAGGTAATGGGATCATGGTTCTAATAGACATTACCATTATGCAAATAAGAACCACATAAGATATCATAGGAACCTAATTCTGATAGCCACTACCATTACACAAAAAGAGTAAAATAACAAGTAATTAAATCTTAAATTGGATGCCTAACTATGTCAAAATTAATCAACAAATGGGATTTAAAAATATACAAACTTAATAATAAGGATGGTGCATCTCCACGACTTATATGGGTAGTAAAATATACATGATGGCCATATGTAGAACCATGGAAAGTAGAAGTGAAAATATGATCAGTTGAGTAACCTTACACATCTTTAAATCAAGAAAATAATAGGGATACATTTCTATTTCAAATTAATAACATATATAAAATAATACAAATGAATATGGAGGCCTACCTTAGGATTTTTACTTGGTTAAACATGATAATTCATCTTTAAGTGGTTTTTCTTGCCTCATGTTCTCACAAGAAAGAATATCTTCCTTCTTATTATAGATTTTCTTTCTCTCTTCTAGCTCTCCTCCCACTTCTCAAATTGAAGATATCCAAAAAAAGGTCTTTCCAACAAAGGCTTTCCTAACCTCATATAAGTAAATCACTCACATTGATTATCTAATGGGAAGGTCACCTGTGTCCTACACCATTCTTTGGATCTTGGTTTAAATGTCCACACAAGAATTAACTCATCTTAAAAGACCATATGGTAAATAAAGGTAATTTCATGCCTCTTAAAAATTTCCACTATCCCATACAATAAATGGGCACATGAGTTATCCTATGGCTTAGTTCACACTTATTTTGGTGGAGTATCAATAGATTATTTGAGCATTTTCATCTTCTTATTCACATTTACTTAATTTATTCCCACTTTCATATATATCACTGGATCAATATCTAATGATTATTTATCTAATTATTTTTCTTCTATAAATCTCTCTCCCAAACAAATATCATATGTTATTAATTATCCTAGAATATATTTATCCATCATACTCACATGCAAATTTTATCATGGACTGTTTTCCTATCTATAATGTTTGGATTCAATGTAACATGTAGTTTCCATATAGGATACCTTTATCCATCCATTAATATGTCCCTATTGGTCCTTCAACCTTACTAGTGTCCTATTTACATCATAAACCTTTGTGATATTGTATTTAATCCTCCTATTTTTTCCCAAAGAATAATTTATGGTATTGTAATATTTTATAATCTATTATTGTTTTGTATTATTCATATATTTTAGGCATTTATATCCCTTACACATTTGATGTTGTGAATCAGAATGGTCAAGAAATATGCACCTCATTACTTTCATAACCCAAATATTTAAATTAGCAATAAAAACATGAATGACCCCCATCTAAAAATTATTTTTAACAAAATGGCCTTCTTTAATTCAAAAAATAACCCCCTTTATAATTACTTCTAAACATTATAATTTATTCAAAATAAAATCAACATCTTTGATGTTGCATACAATATACTCATAAGGGTTATATTTTGTATACTATTTGCACTAAAACCATGATTTATAAGTTGGTGATACCATCCAAATATAGCATGTTGTCTCCATGACTCAATCATATATTTTCACTCTACATTTATGAGCCTCTAAGATTGCTATCACATTGTCGATCATATTACAGATCTAGAAAGGCTTCCACTTTATTGTGCATTTATTGCTGATTTTCCATTTAGGTGGTATGGGTTTCCCTAATTTTAATGCCCACCACCACTATCTTTGCATCCTTAGATGCATGGAAATATATAATGAATGAGACTAAATATGGCACTAAAACAAGTGAGAAAATTCATTCTAAAAGTATTTCATGAGGTAAGGATACTAATCCAAACACTCCATTAATTGATGTTATTATTTATCTACCTACATTTGATAAACTTATAGTTTTTTTTAGAACTTTACTCTGATAACCTATTTTGTGGGAAGAGTCCACCCTAAGATCCTTTTGAAATAATGGGATCATAACCATTAGCAAGGCCATGGTGTAAAAATGGAAAGAATCTAGAACCTTATGAAAGGATTATTAATATTTCTATTTAATAACCTAGATCACTTTAAATACATTATTAATCATGGTCCCTTGTTTATATGAAACACTCTAGTTGTATTTTCTCACTAGACCCAAGACTTTCAAGTTTTAGAACAAGCAAAATTAAAAATCCCAATCTAGGTTTAATTTCTTAGCTTGCCTCTCCCCCTATGGAGTTTATTGACCAACTTATAAAACCCATAGGGTGCTTCATTTTTGGTGACCAAATCAAAAAATATGCATCTCATCCACAAAAAAGGGGTTGTGTGGAGGTAGATTCAACATAGGATCTCAAAAAGACCATTGACATTCAAATTGGAAATAATCATTTTTCTAAGTGGGCACTATATTGATTTGACAAACACTTCTTTTTGGTGTCAATCCTTAGACCATATGATCTAGGAATGTCACTTGATGGTGTATTCTCCTCTTGATCCTCAGGAAAAAAGTGGACCTGAAGCCCACCTAGTAATGGTACCAATGATGCTAAAACCATAGTCACAAACAAAAACCAAATCCACAAAATTTGGTGGTAAACTTAAGCCATTTTCATATCACCCTATCATAGTTTCTAGTACCTCAAGCTTAGGTGGAAAAACTATTTTGCCTAATAAGGATTCTCCTCCAATTTTGTGCACACCAAAATCAATGGATACTTTGGTAGATTCACCACCTTCAATTTAATTATCATAACCCCCCATGGGCTGAATTCATCAGAAGAAGATCAAAATCTCATTACCCTATACCATAAAGTGGTCCTTCAAAGTTATAGAATCCCCTCTCCTCATGTAGAGGAATATATGGCCTGTAAGATATAACTATTATAACTAGGTGATTACATGGTGTACAAACCCACTTTCAACAAGTTCTCTTACCTTAAACATCTCCAATATAAAATGACATGAACCTCAATGTTTCCCAATGTTAGTTTATTCATGGAATATTTAGAGCCTTAATGATCCACCATGTAAGTATGCAGTTATGAATAGTTGTCATCTATTTATAAATATGGAAATTTATTTATTTGAAATAGGTCAAGCTCTCTAGATTTATCTTATAAAATGATAAATGAATAATTTGGATTGGATACATTTATCAGAATACCATGCATGAGGTTGGACATGGTGAGGCTATCACACTTTTAGATCTAGAGCTTTATCAATATAATGTTTCTTGGGGGTTTGACCCCACCCATTGGGCTGTATGGACTCTATTTGACTTTGATAATTGCATCACTGGGCTTTAAAATTTATATATATCTAATGATGTTATAGAGTAGGCCTCACTTTGGATATGGTTGGTAGAATCACTCCCATATGATCATTAGATCCTCTGTGGGGACTTTAACATGTTTTAATACCCAAAGGATAAAAAATGTCATCTTCCTAAGTGATGATGTCTTGGTGAATAAGAATCATGGTTCTATATGCACAACAAATTCTGGGTGTTTGATCCAAACCACTACCATAGGAAAAAATTAGAATCATCCTAGGTTACTTGGTCTAATTCTTGATAAGGTTAGTATTAGATCCTTCAGTGGCTGGACCAAGCTCTATTAGCTAAATAAGATCTATTAATTTTTTATCATACTCATGATAGGCCAATTTTGGTGCTTCCTAAAAATTTTTTTTTAGATTACCACCCTATCTATTTTGATGTGGAGTGGTTTACTCCTCATGTGAGTCTAAATTTGACCCAATTCTACCATAACATTACCCACCTTAAACATGAAAGAACTATTAGGTACATCATCATAATGTGGGATCTTATTCTCTAGACTAAGGGGGACTCTAGATAGATATAGTAGTGGATAGATGATATTTCTCCCACTACCACCTCTCTGTATTTATGATAAATATATTTTCTCTTTTTTGGTAGAGTATTCATAATGCCACAAAATATGAATACATATAAGTTGTGTAAAAGATTGAATCCTCCCGTGATAGAATTTTAGTGTTATTTTACAATCCCAAGTCCCTCATTGGTTTCATAATATACAAATTGAGGAGATACATAAGGCTAGAGGGGCTCACCTATGAGATTGAATCCATTAGCTGAAAAGTAGAGAAAAGTTCACCAAATGATATAGGTCTTTATGCATCATTATCACGGGGTTTTATTAGCCTAAGCTAATTCCATTGAGCATGAAGTAGCTCTCACTTAGTGTCTCCAATATGTTCCTTGTAAATTTTATGATGCTCAATGGGTTACCTATGATAGGTCTCTAACCCTTAGTGACCTTCATGATGTAGTTATATATATATATATGTCTATTGACAAATCTTCAAACATTGATGTTTTCCCTTGTGATTTTTATCATACTTTATGGGATATTATTGGTCCTAATCTTCATAACATATACTTTGAAGTAATGCTAATGAATTCTTTAGTACCTATCATAAATCAAGTAACATTAAATTCATCCCTAAATCTAGTGATTCTGAGATTATTACCAATTATCAATTGGCTAATCTTCTCAATTTCTCTTACAAGATAATTGTTAAGGTGTTGGCTCTCAGGCTTAAGCATCTTCTTCCATTAATTTTTATAAGTAAACAAATAGATTTATCCAACACCGATACATTATCAACAATGCCATTTCTATTTGGGAAGGAATGGAATGGGCTTAGGTGTCCAATAAAAAGGACTTATTTATGAATATTGATTTTGATAAGGCCTATGATTGCATTGAGTGGACTTTAATTATATCCATGCTTCAAACTTTGAGTTTTTATCCCAAGTATGTAGAAATAGTTAACATACTTTTTCAATATGCTAGGGCATGTGTCACCATCAATGGAGCTTAGTCCTATCAATTTTAAATTTATAGATATATCAAGTAGGGGTGACCTTTATCCCATTCACTTTATGTATTATTAGCAGAGGGTTTTATATATTTGATTTCTAATTATGCATTTCAATGTTTGGTGAAAGGCATATCTTTCCTTCAATGTAACCACCAATTATTAAATGGGAATTTTGATGATGATTATTTTCCTTCTTTTCAAGAAGAAGAATGTATGCAATTAGAAATGCATCATGTCTATAAATCAATCCTAACTTGAAGAAGATAGAACATACATACACTTCTTATTGGGAATACATTTGTTAAGTAGGGGCATGACCAATATGGGGATTCTTGAGACCTGATTAGGGGATCACTTGTCACAATACCCCATGCCAAGAAGGGTTATAAATCCTATAGTATAACACAATCATGAAACAACCCTAAAAGAGTCCTAGGTTTAATGTTCAATCTCTTCTAATAAATAATAAAGTAAATCTAATCTAGTGCACACCAAAGATTGTGGTACAAAGTGGGGGTTAGAAACAAAAAAAATTAAACTAAACATGCATATAAGACATATACTCACATCAAAGTATATGGAATTATAATGCATGGGAGAGAAGCACAACTGCATTATCTATATACTCTTATAAAGGAGAAATATAGTTAGGAATACTTACCTTGAAGATGAACCCTTTGAGTCTCAATATCTCCCTTGGCCAAGGTGTTTCATAAGATTTTTGTGTTGTATGTAAGGATAATAAAGACAAATAAGCTCTAGGCTACACAACTTATATATGCATATAAAAGACTTCTCCATAAGACAATATTCATATCTCTAAAGAAAGTATGGAACCCTAAGCTTTATTACTCAAGTAGAATGGAACACTTCTTCTTCTTCACTTCTCTCTTCTCAAATGGTTGGAAATGAACTTGTATATATAGGTAGATCTTGCCCTAAATCCTTTTAAATATGTTGGCTATATGAGGTCGACCTAGTCAATCCTATATGTTTTTAGGAGATAAATCACTAGTCCCAAAGATAGGTTGGAAAAATGGCTAACAAAAATCCAAGTGAAAAATACCCTTAAACAATACAGGGTCAACCTAGTCTACCCTATACAATAATCAGAGGCTAAAAACTATATAGGGTCAACCTATTATATTCAATTGGGGTCAAGGCCAAAAAAGAGAGGATAAAACATGAAAAATGATTGGAATGGGTAAAACAAAGAATAATAAGCTTATGGTGAATGGTTCTAGGAGATAAGTGTGTATATAGAAAGTGGCAAAAGGGACAACAATATTATGAAGTAGTAATGGTTTTCCCACCACTTTTCTAGTGTACCCCTTAAGGCATGTACTCAGAGAGATTGAGACTTGATGGGTTCTTACAAGATATAAAGTGTTAGTATGTAATCAAAATTTGAAAATATTATGTGTATACATATTCTCCACTCGAATCTCATCATGTGTCAAATGAGTGAAACATGGGATGGTGCTTCAAGAAATAGAACATGATAACACATAACATTAATGCTAAGTAAAGTGGAATAAGTAGAAAATAAGATAAAGAAAAGGACAAAATTGAAAAACACATACCTTTACTTATATTAGTTTTGTAGATAAAGAAGTAGACTACAAGATATGTGAATGTGTAAAATGTGAAGAAAATTAGGTGAACCTATAGAATTTAGTGCAAAAAATAGCCAAATTTTTTTAAAAATGGAATATAAGCATATGATAGTAGAAAATATTTTCTATGCCATCATGAAGATAATGCATTTTATGGTTTTAAAAATAGATGATTAGAAACAAAGATATAAGCAAAATAAGGAATCTGCTTGAAAATAATTGAAAGTTTTGAATTGCTAAAAAGTGTTTTTAAATAGGGGAAAGACAAGTCATTTGGTTATTTTGACTTTTGAAAGAGAGGAAAAGAGTTCTAAAGACCAAATGAGCTAAAATGATGAGGAAATGATGTGTTAGATGAGGGGGAACTCCAAGAGTGGTAGCGAGGGAAAAATAGGTATATGACTATGAATCTTAAGTCAGTTTTGGAGAAATTTAATGCATTAAGTATATTTTTACAAAAAAAGTAATTTTAGCATTTATAGATGTCAATTTGAAGCCAAATTATATTCTATAGGTAGGAAAAACTAATGAGGCAAATAGGTTTGAAGGAATTAGGGAAAAAACTACAAAAGTCACTTTTTAAGGAAAATACAAGGGGCCAGTAGTAAAAAATAATTGGGTCAATCTAGTCAACCCAATAGGCTAAAAAAGAGAAAAATCTACATTGCTAACCTAGTAGGTATGTGTCAACCCTGTATGTTTTATAGACTGCCGACCTAGTACAATTTTGCCAACTAATTTGAAAAGTCTAGAATGACAATGCATTACTAAGAAGGGGAAAAGAAGAGGGTTGACTTAGATTTTTAAGTCAACCAAGTTAAAAATAGGGAAATTTTAGTCAAATTAAGTTGACCAAAGAACTAGAATGGTATGATAAAGCATGTGAAAAGTTGAAAGAAGGTTAAAATGGCATGAAATGACCAAGTAAGGGGAAAAAGGACTGAGTAGGCTAAAAATAGGAAGAAATGAATAAATTAAAGAAATTTAAGCTTGTTTTAGATTTAAATTATAAAAGGAAGGTATTGTGATTATACATGACATGTAGGATCTAATACATCTTTTGTTATTTATTGGTTGTTGGGATGACCCAAGTTCTAGATATTAGTAGACACATTGTAGCTACCAAATCTAATAGAGCATTTGTTAATAGGAGATAGAGTTAGACTAGTAGTTGTAGGCCTAAGAGGGATAACTGATATGTGTAGGATTCCCCTGAGTGTGAATTTATTAGTCATGTTCATTAAATGCTAAGAATAATTGACTAACACCTTCAAATGGGAGGTGGATGGGGATGTGGTATAGGTAGCTATGACCCTAGAGGATGTACATGCCATCTTAGGGCTACCAGTAGCAAGAAAACTAATGACTACATGTATACCAAACAATATGGAAGAGAAAAGAGCCTTAGCCATGTAGGCTATAGGCTTGGAGATGATATTGGTAGGTAGGAGAGTTATCATGTTTGACATATATGCATCATATACTCTAGATATCTAGAAGGCTATGATAAGACTTATGATAAAGTGAATGTTATGTCACAAGTCCGATGATAAAGAACCATTATTCATGGTAGTCTTGAGCAGGATGATCCTAAAGGAGGGAGTACTATATGATCTCAATTTTGTCATCTAGGTCCAGTTTGTACATGATCCCATATGAGGTGATGGTCAGAGGACAAAATCCAATATGATTGATCATATTTCTAATGAATTATATATATGAGAGGTTTTCCATGTATTAGTCAACTGGGTTATCCCATGTAATTGATGATAGGTTGCCTCAAGTTTAGAGATGGAAAGAGGACTAAGTAGCATGTGACATGTACCACATGCCAATACTAGACATATGGGCACATAGTGACTGCATGGCCAAGTTAGGACACAATTACACTAGCTATAATAAGGACATAGGTGGTCAGACAATATAGAGCTAGTAGAGAGAGCCATATTAAATGGTATAGGTACTAAGATATATGGGCTTACCTCATCTAGTTAAACTAATATTAATGTCTAATTAGTGGGATTGGCATGGGAGAGAGCCATGAGGAAGGAGGGGACTAGGGCCACCAATGATGAGGTTGATTCTTATACCATGTCATGAGTGACCATGGACTAGGCAAGCACAAAATAGACTAGAGTAGGAGGAAAGGGGTGTGAAGGTAGGAGTACCAGAGATACCACCACCAATTATATAGTGAGATTATAAATGAACACTAAGGACATGGTGTTGATAGAGGTAAGAGTAGGAGAAAGTGGGTAATATCACCATACCTAATGACCTAATAGGTGAGATAGAGGTGAGTTGGATGATAGAGAGGCCACTCAAGTGTAGGCCTAGGTAGATGTGAGCCATGATAGCCAGATTTGAGATGATAAGGTGACCTATAAAGGAGGTGATAGGAGGCCATGAAGATGGAGAGATTATGTTAGGTGGTCACACAAATAACAAGACCATAGTGGCCAATACATAGATAGGTAATAAAGATGATTAAATTATTGGTTAAGTTTTAATTTTCAAATAGAGACTAGAGATAGATAGATATTGTGAGATATAATAATTATCTAATTTCAATCTAGGTGTGATTTTTAAAATGTAACTGAGGATGAAGAGGAGAAATGGGGGTCCCTTGTCAGATGATCACTCCATGACATCTTATATGAGACTCTATGGTTGTTTGACCCTACTACATTAGAGGATCCTATGAACCATCTACCCCAGCTCAAGCAAGTTAGTTCAAATTAGTAGGGGAGGTAATGAGGTAGATACAAGTATAGAGAGAGAGGATACCACCACTAATAGAGATGGGTGTAGGTGAGATATAGACATAGATATCTCTGATATAGGAGAAAGCTAAACATTTAGATACAATGATGTAGATGACATAGGCACATATAGTGACCCTAACCCATATGATAGGTACAAGAGTAGGAGAGAGTGACACACATGGTGACCTTAGCCTAGTTGATGTAGGTATAGGCACATGTGGCACATCTATAGGGACAAGTTAATGGATTTATATCTTGGATGTCCTCTTTATAGTGTACTCTTTTAAGGAGTTAAACTAAGGCCTTGGTAGGTGATGTGGCTAGGCAATGAGATAGACAAGATGGAGCCCAACCATAGAGCTAGAGGATTGTATATGGTTGTACTTGTTGTATCAAAACCCATGATATATATATATATACATACATACATATATATGTGTGTGTGTGTGTGTGTGTGTACACACACACACACACACATATACATACATATATACATACGTACATACATACATACATACATCATACATATATACATATACATATACATAGATACACACACACACACACACACACACACACACATGTGTGTGTGTGTGTGTGTGTGTGTGTGTGTATATATATATATATATATATATATATATATATATATATATATATATATATATATATATATATATATATATATATATATATATATATATATATATATATATATGTATATATACATACATACATACATGTGTGTGTGTGTGTGTGTGTGTGTGTGTGTGTGTGTATGATGTATCATTTTGGCATATTAATGTTGATTATGTATGTTGTCATGATTATGGTTATGGTTGTAGATGCTTTGGATATATTTCTTTCTAGAACATGTATTTAACTATTGTTATATATTCTATAGGAAATATATGAGATGTGGTTTCTTTTCTATATTCATGTAAGACACATGCATGATTTTAAAAACACACAAAAAAGACTTGGTAAAATATAATCAATCAAAAATGTACTACACACCATGTTAAGTTGAGAAATGTGTAATAAAAAGAAAATGACTAAGTATAAACAACCAAGGGATGGTAAAACAAGATGGTAAAAAGGAATTTGTTTTTAAACCAAAGTAAAAGATTTTTGTGCCAAATTAAAATAAGTAAAATCATACCAAATCACTTTAGGAAGTATAAAAATAATGTAATAAAATGAAAGGTATGTAAAAGGGAACAAATGGTATAAAAATAAATTAATTAAGTCAATAAATTATAATAAATCATGTTGGGAAGTATAAGAGAAAAAAAATTGACCAAAGATTGGTCTTAGATTTATCACACTAATTCAAGCTGAGAAGTATGAAAAATTCACAAAATGGTTGTATTATTACATGCACTCAAAAAATAAGAGAATAAAAGTGAAAGAGAAATTAAGTAAGCATAAAACACACTAAATAAAGATGGGAAGCATTTCAATTATGTGTAACTTCATAATCAATCACATCTTATCTCATATTTGACACATGTAATTTTGTTTATGTCTTATATTATTGGAAAATTTTATGAGGAATGTCAGGTCCTATCCATGGTCTTATACTAAAAATCACAAAGAGATCACAAATGAGATGGAATAAATAGGAAAATTGGGTAACAAAGGATGTGGCTAATAAGAAGGATAAATGTGGTAATTTGTGAGGAATGTCGGGTCCTACCCATAGTCTTATAATGTAACTCACAAATGAGATCCTAAGGGGAGTGATTAGTAGACAAAACAATATTTCTCAAGAGGAAATATGAAGGATAGAGGGAATGAAAAATGGAATGTAAAAAGCATAACTTAGGCATCTTAGGAGAAGACATTAAGAGATAAGAAGCATAGTAAGGACATGAGAAGACACTAGGTGAATAGTGAGCATCAATGTAAAAAGGAAACCTATTCTCTATAGACATAGATCTTTGTAGGAACATAAGTGTAATACTAAGATCAACTCATGAAGATATATTGGTGTAAAAAATGATAAAATAAACCTACCATCCCATGATGTGTTCACCATTCTTTCAGACCCCTTACAGAGCCATCAGTTTACTACAAAGATTGGATAAATGGATGAGAAAGTAGGTAGCACTAAGAGATCTTTTATTCTCCTTTTATAATATACTGGCCTACCACACCCCAAAGGTCCTTGACTCTAGCATGAGGCCAACTATGGACTTTGAGTTTCAAATAGAAGAAGGAGATGTGATTTGAATCATGTATTTTAGTGTGATTTGACTTTTAAGAATATTTTTACCTTTAATATCATTGAATTTTGTAAAATTATTTGGCTTTTAAAAATTTATGGATTTTTAAGATTCCTCCTGCATATGGATTTGGAATGACCAATCATGAGAGATATAGTGATGCACATGAATGAGTTATATAATAATGATAAAGAAAGCTAAGTAACTAAAGACAAAAATTGACTAGGACACTTAGGCTTAAAAATGAACTAACATGTGATCTCAAGTCTCAAATATGTATATGCTTAGTTTATGAAAAAATAAAAATGGAAAAAGGAGATCCAAAGGTAGATTGGTAAAAGTAAAGTATAATGAGATACATTATTTACTAAATGATCACATGGTAAAGGGAGACAAAGACCAAAGGGAACATGGTTTGTATAACCAAGTCATAATGATAATGATTTGTGAAAAATAGAGATAAGAAAGCAAACAATCATGAAGGCAAAATAAGAGACTTTTTATAAAAACTCAACAAATAAAGAGAAGATAATGATAAAGAAAGAAAATAATATGCAAATATAAATGATCGTATAAGCAAGATATAGTATAAAAAGTAAGATCGTTAGATAATAAAAATATGAATTTGACATAGTGTCAAATGATATAATAGATATATAAAAATAAAATTAGAGCACGCATCCAATCAAAATGTAAATGTAAAGGCACCATGCATGTTCTCATCAGTACTATTAATTATACCCACACACATTATCCAAGACATTACATAAATCTCTATGAAACTGGATATGAATTGTAGCTAATGTCTCATCAATATTTAATAGAAATTGGGAAAATACTTCTCTTCTACTCTCCTCAATTAAAAAATTAGGAATACTTAATGAATCATGTTGAGAGAAATCAGGCAAGGGATGATTAAGAGAATGCATTATATCAGGCTCTATGGGAGATGCAGGAATCATTAGTGGAGAAGGATCCATAGGTGAAGGATTCACAGGTGGATAAGGATCCACAAGTGAGGAAAAGTCCATAGGTGAAGGAATCATTGGTGGAAGAATAGAAAATGAAAAATGGACCATAGGAAGGGATGAAACCACTATAGGTATATCCATGAAAGAATAATGAGAATCCTTATTATAAGGATGACCTATGGAAAGAATGGAAGAAGGTCTAAGAATATCTATAAGGTGATCCTTAAAGTGTTGTTGAAGGATGCAACAATGAATGGTGTGATGGGTGACACATTGGTGCCATAGACAATACACCTCACCATATTTTAGTATATATTTAGGTAGAACCTTTAGGGAAGGCATGGATTTGTTTGAGGAAGGATAGTAAGGATGAAAAGTATCAATATACTATTGAAACATATAATAATGGGTAGCATAATGATTATCAATCCCATAAAAGCAACAGATACACTTGTGAGTGGTATTAGGAGAATCACTCACATAAGGAGGTGTAATAAGAGTGGAATAAGTTAGAGAAGACTCATTGACCCATTTGGTGGGAAATGGAGCCATCATAGTCAAATGAATTAAACCATCACAAAGAGAAGGTAGTGATGGAGGAGGAATGGAACTAGGATCAATGAAAGGAGCAATGGGATGAGAATCATTGGTAGGCTTAGCAATAGTAGGAGTGAGAACATGCTCAACTATAGTAGGATCAATAATGGGATCAACTATAGTAGGAGTGATAATGGGCTCTAATAATGGATATATTAAGGGAGGAGAGAGATATATAAAAGGTCTAAGGAGGGTTGCACTAATCTTAGGAGTAAATCAACTATGGTGATCAAGGTACAAAGAAAAATGGTAAGGCCTGATCATAACATGATCCATGAGTATACTCCTATGAGGCTCCTCAAAAATTGGAGGTGTTGGCACTATCTCTACCCTATGACAAAGAGGAAAAATACTAAAATTAGGAGCTGTAAATGAAAGAAAATGGGAAGATATGTGAAAAGATTCAAGTAAATAAGAATGATAATGGATAATATTGACATCATAGGCCTATAAAAGACTGCATAATAATGGATCGTCTAAGGAAACCATCATCATAATCTGGGGTGTGAAGATCAATGATGCAAGTAGGGATAACCTTGTCATCTAAGTAAGTGTGGTGAATATACTGTCTAGTCTTGGTCAAGACTATGGGAATATCATCACAAGTAGGCTTGCAATAATGAGGCTTTAAGGAATCAAGAAGCTATGAGATAAGGTGAGGTTAGAGATCAAAAGTAATAATATTTAGGTTAATCTCATCAGGCTCATCATCATCAAAATCTAAAGGTTAGGAAGAATTTTCCCAATTATCTTGGGATGCCCATTATAACCTTAAGTTGAACTAATGGGAAAATTAAGATGTTGAGACTCACATAATGGAACACTAGGCAAAGGTTCAAGAGAAGAAATATTGAAAACACCATGGTCTAGCCATTGTTTAAAATTCTAAGGGTTAGTGTCACTTTGAATCCTATAAATGGATCCATTCTGAGGGAATTTAATGCATTGGTAGGTGGAAGAACCAATGGATCTCATACAATGAGTCCATAGCCTACCAAGTAAGAAGTTATAAGAAAGGGGAAAGTTAAATATTATCACCTTCATGTGAATGGTGATAGGTGGGATGGTAATGGGAATCCACACATAACCTAGAGGAGGAATTTTCTTTCCATCATATCCTTGGTAGGTGTTGCATGTAGACTTGATATTGCATTTTGAATATCTAAGGTTCATAATGATGTTGAGAGAGTTAACGTAGGTGATATAACCCTCATTAATCAATGCACACTTAAATTGGATATCACCTATTTAGACACTAATGAATAAGGGATGTTCATTTGCATGAAGCAGAATCTTGTTGAGAATCATAAAATCTATAGAAAAGTTTAAGGAAAGAGAAGTGTACATAGTTTCATCAACATTGATAAACATTTCTTCACATTATTGTAATATACTATCATTAGATCCATATAAGGTTTCCTCCCATCCTTATAGGGGAGGATGAGGGACATTAATCTCAAATAATAGTTGCATAACATGGTTTATATGACATGGAAAAGTCCTCATAATCTCAAGGATTAAAATTTGGGATGGGATATTAGTGAGTTATGCAATGAGATCCCACTCATCATAACCCATAAGAAGGTTTTTAAATATAGGTGCATAATTATTATGGAGGTCCTCAAAAGGAGAAGTTGAAGTGCATTGGAATTTTTGTTGATAAGAAGAAGGTTTAGAATAAGGTTGTAAACTATGTTGTGATGAAAAATTAGTTGGTTCAAGTTGATTTTGAGAATTGGTATAAGAAGTGTTAGTAGACATTTGAGTGTGATTAATGTTAGAAGATGACAAAAGAGTGGTAGAAATAGAAAATGAAGTGTTATCCAAGGGAGAATTAGAATTTGAATCATCAAAAGTAATAAGGTCATCTTGCCTCAACTCATTTAAATGAGTTAGAGAAGAATCTTGGATAGCATGATATGTTCTAAATGAAGGAGTATAGATAGGTTGATAATATATAGAAGTAACCACCCTTCACATATTAGTCATGTTAACCACATTCTCTTCTAAAGTGGGTTCAACAAGACTTTATACATTATTGGTGGAAGGGGTGGCTTTGTCTTGATTGTCTTGGATAGATTTATGATTAGGAAGAGGGTCTTTATAAATAGCTAAATGATAATTTGCTTGGTTCAAGGCTTGAGTTTTATCATGTGATTTAAAATCTTTGAAATCACTTTAATAAGCTTGTTGATGCTTTCAAATTATAGAATCATGATCAAATTAAGACCAAGAATAAATTCCATAAATAAATTATGAATTTATCTATAGGTCTCATGAGAATAACCCCAACAAGCATGAAACCAATAAAACTTGTGAGGATCATACTATGATTTCATAGGATGGGTAGGGTCAAGTTATTATGGAAGAAGCCTAGGTAGATTCTTAATAAATTAAGCTAAGGAGATATATTTATGAACATTAATGTTTTTTGGTGAAGATAAGCGAGGATTGGTATATTTTTGAGGAGTTAGTTATAATGAAGGGGTAGGAATGAAAGATTGAAAATTGTGAATGGTGTCATAAGAATCAGTAACACCATCATTGGTAGCATTTTGATTTTTGTTCTTAAGTAAGATGAGGTCCTAGAGAATGCTGGGGTATCTCAAATTAATGTATAAGGAAACTTTATCATTTATATTGGTAAATATCCTCCTCTAATTTATGTGGAGGGAGATTGTGGACCTAATATTGAAGTTTAGGAAAAGGGGAATTCATAAAGAGATGGAAAAGATTCTCATCAGCCATGTTATGTTCACATTTATTTGAGAAAGTTTTCCACCTTTTAAATAAATATTGAGTGGTTTTGTTTTCAATTTTTTTTCAATTTATGAAGAGCGCAAAAGTTTTTTTGGGAAGATCACTAATTTGTAATTCTTGAACTAAATCATTCACTAAATACTCCAAACTAGTAATGGAATGAGTTATAAGTTGGTTGTACCAATCCAAGGCATCACCTATGAGAGTTTTGGCTAAGAGTTTGGTAGTGGTAAAGGTGTTCAATTTGACCCAATATTTATAAATATTTCCAAATGTTTTAAGATGAAGGGTGGGATTGGTTGATCCATTATAAGAAATTATAGGTGTGATACCTCTTATATAAATGTTAGAAATTTGAGTAATGAGAGGTTTATTTTGGAGAACCTTAATTGTTTTTTTAACCAAAGGAGGTTGATGAATTATATTTCCATGAGAACATAGAATAGGAGGAGGAAAATTATTTTTATGAATTCCCCAAGCCATTGGTTGAGGATGAGATTGAAAATGGAGAAGGTGGTTTTGCATTCACATTATTTGATTTGTGTTATGAGCTTGAAAGGTATTCATTTGATTGAGTGTTTTTAAAAATAGTTGATGTGTTTGATTAACATTTTTAGAATAATTAGATTTGGATTTCATGGCTTGGGTACCAATATTGGTGTTGGTAGGAGTTTAAGAGGAACTATGAGAATGTGAGGCACTAGTGGTAAAATTTTTAATGTCGCAAAAGATAGACTAGTGAATGGTTGAGAATAAGAAGCACTAGTAGCATGAATACATTGGGTAGAAAATGATGCACTAGTGGAAGGATTAAGGATATTGAATCTTATGAGAGGCCCACTAGATGTAGAGACTACCATGTTAGTGGATATACTATGCATGGAGGTGAAATAAGTTAGAGAAGAAGATGTCATGGTATGTGAAGGGGTCATAATTGAAGGAAGAGGATGATAATAAAATAAATTAGGTCCTCCAAATATAGTTTATAAAATAGGAGTAGGTGAATGAGGCTCTTTAACATGACCACTAATCATAAGATTGTAAATGGTAGAAGGATATTTTCCTTGATGTTGAGGAAATTTAGATATAAAGAAAAGCATTTTTGGGGTATACTCTATTTTGGGTTGATCTTGTAATGAGAAGAGAGAATTCGACTATGAAGATGTATTAGGAGTGGTCCGATAGTTCATTTTGAGAGTGGAAATATGAACATTACTAACATCCAAGAGAGAAGCCCTACTCTATCTATGGGAGACCCTATGAGGGTTGGTAAAATTCATCATGTCTGTTGACTGCAACTCAATATTATCATCAAGTAGAAATTCATTGATGATAAGAAATATATATAGATGAAAAATTATAAAAACAAGAAATGATATAAATATTACATGGTTGATTGGGTCAACCTAGCATAAAAATAAGGTCTATAAATAGTACAGAGTCGACTGGGTCAATCAAGTATAATGAACAAAAGTTGGAAAAGATAAAATAGGGTCTACAAATATTACATGGTCTATAAGGTTGATCTAGCATAGTTAATAAATGTTATAAAATATAAAATAGGGTTTATAAATAGTACAGGGTTGACTAGATTGATCCAATACAGTGAATAAAGGCTAGAAAGAGGTACAGGGTCGACTGGGTCAATCAGTATAGTATATAGGGAAAATTAAGGAGCCTATAATAGATTTTGAATTGAAACAAGATAATTTTTGAAAAATAATTTTAAAATAAATAATATAATGGAAAAAATAGAGAATTATATTAATGATGTCCAATCTAATTGAAGCACACAACATAAAACCTTGCACGAACACTAGCTAATGCAAGTTTTTGCTATACAATACATGATTGAGCAAAGAGAAAGATTCCATTTGAAAATTAAATATCTAACTAATTATTCAACCTAAATTTTTATTATAATATTAAGATATGATTTTAAATGTGATGAGAAGTTGGCTATAATCAAGGAACTACTAAAAAGGCAATCTAAGGATGGTTTTAGGTAGTTTGGGATGAAAAAGATCTATAGTGGTAATGATATAGGTTTGGTATTGGGGCCTACCCCCTCACTTTACACATTTTAGTGATAAGGTTTTGGGTTCTTAGCCATAATATACCATTAATTTGCTTTATACTTGACCAAAATATCAAGTCAACTTCCCCATTGGTGATAAAATCCAAGTAGGTTAGCCTGGGGTAGACAAATGTTAAAATGCTTGTTTAGATTTTGTGATTTCATTGTGTGTTAATAAAATAATAAATAGTGAAACTAAATTATTAATTAAAAACCCCATAATTAAATTATGTGATCTATTCTAAGCATTCAAGTAACAAAAAATTAATTTGTGAATTAATTTACTAGCATATAAGGTTAATTCTAACTTTGAAATAAGGTATAATGTTGATATAGTCAATAGTGTTTGCACATAATATAGAACAAAGTTGACAGGGTCGAATCTATACTATGGAAGTAAGGTCTGAAAATGAATAGGATCGGCAAGTTGACCAAGTTATCCAGACAACACATAAAACATAGAACTAGGTCTACAGAGTCAATCCAGGTAACTATGCAAGGGCAGTTTTGAAGACTACAAACTGTAAAAGGAAATATTATAAAGAAAGATACAAAGAGATATAAAGGAACCTTGGTGGATTAGAAATGTAGATAATGAATATTGTTGTTCAAGAACCTTGATATATGTTTGAAAATTTTGCTAACTAGCTCAAGTGGATCGATCAAGCTTTCCAAAAGCTTTCTATTGAGTGCCAAAAAATGTATAAGGTTGACTAGGTCAACCTAGTAGTCTGAATAGGATGTTTGAAAATTTAAAAACCTATAATGGGTTGACAAGGTCGATCTAATAACCTATACATGAAATCCTATATATAGAATTTAGATACCAAGTTGATAGAGTCGATCAAGTATGAAAAATATATGTCAAAAATAATGATGAAAGAATGAAAGAAATGAAATAAGGTAAAAAATCTTGAAAGGGTTAGATTCATGTTGGGTTCACTAAAATACATGTAATAAAAAATACATCATGTCTATAAATTAATCATGGCTCAAATAAAATATAATATACTTACACTTCTCATTGGGAATACATTTTTTAAGTAGGGGCATGACTAATATGGGGATCCACTATACTTGATTAGGGGATAACTTGTCACAACAAACCATACCAAGAAGGCTTCTAAAGCCTATAGTCAACATAATCACACAACAATCCTAAAAGAGAACTAAGTTTAATGTTCACTCTATTCTAATAAATAAGAAAGTAAATCTAATCTAGTGCACACCAAATCTTGTGGCACAAAG
This sequence comes from Torreya grandis, assembly GCA_037957365.1. Lineage (NCBI taxonomy): Eukaryota > Viridiplantae > Streptophyta > Pinopsida > Cupressales > Taxaceae > Torreya > Torreya grandis. The sequence goes on along the minus strand of JARHVA010003334.1, from coordinate 1,418,683 downwards.
TGGGGGTTAAAAACAAAACAAACTAAACTAAACATGCATAGAAGACATATAATCACATCAATGTATATATAATCCTAATGCATAAGAGATCAACATAATTGCATTATCTATCTACTCTTACAAAGGAGAAATAAAGTTATGAATACCAAGATGAACCCACCAAGCCTCAATATCTCCCTTGGCCAAGGTGCTTCATAAGAGATTGCTATGGTATGTAAGGATAATAAAGACAAATCATCTCTATGCTACACAACTTATCTATGCATCCAAAAGACTTTTCCACAATATAAGATCCATATCTCTAAAGAATGTATGGAACCCCAAGCTTTATTCCTCAAGTATAATGGTCAATAAGTAGATTTTATTTCTAAATTATTATTATTTTATTCTCTCTTCTCAAATGGTTGGAAATATATATAGGTGGATCTTAACCGAAATCCTTCCAAATATGTCAGCTATATGGGGTCGACCTAGTTGACCCTATATGTTTTTAGAAGATAAATCACTAGGTCTTGAGCTAGGTTAATCGAAGGGATAACCAAATGCCAAGTGAAAAATACCCCTAAATAATATAGGGTCAACCCAATCAACCCTATATAGTAATCAAAGACTAAAAATTGGATAGGGTCAACCCAGTTGACCTAATATAGTCAAACTAGTGAAAGAGGGTCAAGGTAAGAAAAAGGAGGATAAAGTATGATAAATTACTAGAATGGGTTTAACAAAGAAGAATAAGCTTAGGTTAAATAGTTTTAAGAGACAAGTGTGTAGATGGTAAGTGGAAAAAGGGATAATAATCTTATGAATCACTAATGGTTTACCCATCATTTTCTCGATACACCCCTTAAGGTGTGCACTCAAAGAGATTGAGGCTCGATGGGTTCCTAAAAGACATAAAATATCATTAAGTTTGAAAAGTTTGAAAATATTATGTGTATAGAAGGAGGACATGATTAATAATGATATGGATTGTCTTCATATCTTTTGTTTGGTCTTTGTCTTGTGCATTCAATGGATAAACACTTAGTGTTATCACAAGACTCATGGTCCCAAACTCCATTGGTTGGAGGGATATCAATGTCAATGGATTATTATAGGATTTTAATTAATTTCCTTGGTTTCCCCTTTAATTTTCAAGCCTATCCTTCTGAGCTATGGTCTTATGTGGTTTAAGGATTGATAATTTTTTTAAGATCATAAAACCACTATATTTTATGAGCAAGTTTCATATTTATTCTAATGTCTTAGAGGCTAAATAGATTTACTATTATCATGTTGGGATACTTATAATGCTACCAATAATAGGCTATAATATTTCATAAGAGACTTCCTCTCTCCCAATTCTTAATGGCACATGAGATTTCATATAGTTTCTTGGGACATTTGTTGCATGCATAACAAGGTAGGTGGTTTGTGTCTTCTAGATATTAAGCTTCAAGATCTAGCTCTCAACATTAAATGGGTTATTCATGGGCTAGAAGGTGATGAATCCTAGAATATTATGATTCATCACTATATCTCTCATGGGGTCCCTTAAGTTAGACATGCTTTACATGGAATTGTTCTCCATACTCTTCTTATTCCCCTAGTTCTAGTTAAAAATTAGGGTACCTTTGTCATTCAAAGTATATGGAAAGCTTGGGAATAACTCAAACCCAATCTAATCTAGATAAGGGAGGGTTTTATGAATGGTGTTTCCATTAATTTTCATTCCCTTTGGTGGTATCCTTACCTAAACTTTCATAATATTCCCTTTGATTTGATCCCTTGGATGAAAGGGTTAAGATTATCAAATAAGGTTTGAAAACCATAGGGGATCTATTTTTCACTAGGATACATGCTTAACTCTCTTATTCAATATTTTATTCCCATAACATATTAAATATAGATTTTTCACTAGGATACATGCTTAACTTGGGATTTGGTCAAGAACATCTAGAATATGTGGGCTTCTACCATTGATCTTAAAAAGATAAATTTATTTGGTTCATCCACTATTAGTGTTTACCTATGAGTGATTGGCTTAAGCACATGGGGATTTCAAATTTCATTTACCTATCCTACTATCAACATAATTTCATTAAGCACATTTTATGGTTTTTTTCTCATTCTTAGTCAATGTGGCACTGGATTCATACCCTATTTCATCTATTTAGACCTAAGTTCTTTACATTAAAGATGGTTCTCTTGAGGGAAACTACTCTAATTCCTATAAGATACAATAAATTTTGGAAGATTTTTTATGCTGACATTTTATTTCAAATATAGAAAGCTATGAACTATCCTTTCTTTAATCATGAGGAAATGGAACATAGTTTTTTATAATAATAATAATAATAATAATAATAATAATAATAATAATAATAATAATAATAATAATAATAATAATAATAATACTATCATTTTCAATGTCACTTTATAGATTCAAAACAAAAAAAAAAATTGGATCAAACTTGATCACCTTTAATTCTTGATTGATCACTACTAGGTAAATTCCCCATGTGGAGTTACTTAAGAACCTCTAGAGCTTCCATGTTTTCTTTTTTACCTCCTTTTAGATGGGGATGTGGTACATGATGATATTATTCTAGGAAAAAACATAAGAACCTCTCTCCCTACCATTAACCACCGCATTGGTATTCCCAACAACATGATATACCAAGTGGATCTTCTAGGAGTGGAGGTGATGATAGAGGTTGGACCCCCCACCAACCAGGGCCATGGAAGTGATGGAAGGGGTTGGGATCCCAACCCTTAGAACAAGTATCCATAGAATACTTTTGAAATTTATCTCTATAGACACACAAATAAAAATAATAATGCATAAAATATGGATGGGAAGCATTGCCTATGGATGAAGACCCCCCTTCTCAGGGTGGTTGGGGTGACAATCCATAGGATCTACCTCCTCTTCCACTTCCTTTAATTTCCATGTTTGCTACTATAGCTTAATTGTTCCATTTATTTCTGTGTGATCTTATGAATGCTTTGTTATTTTTTACACATATTTGATTTCATATATTTTTAGTGGTCATTATTGACCCTCTACTAGACTTATTACTTCCTAAAGAGTTTTTATCCTCTATTTTACATTGCTCATAGGGTGTGACCTTTCCACACAAATTTTTGTATGATTATAATTATTATTTATACTATTTTATATTAATAAAAATCTTTGTTTTAACTCATTTCCCTCATCTCCATTTGACATATTACGAAATATATTGACTACTCCATTAGTAAAACATGTTACCTAACTAATCTATGCAAGACTAATTTTTATTCTTATTCTTACAAAGTTTATGTGACCCTTATATATGAACACAATAATTTTTTTTAATAATTATTATATATTCCATATAATATTAACTTATATAACCCTAACAACCTTGTCTTTTTTAGTTTATATACAGCCATTACCCCACTAGAGTATTTTTGAGATCATTCTCAATCAACTCCTTAGAAGCCAATTTTATGTGGTTAAATTATTCAATTATGATTCCATTGATAATTTTTCCAAAATTTATTCTTGTTTAATTTTAGCTTGGAATATTATTAAATCCACAAACACAAGTGATTTATTCCTTAATAGGTTTTTCTTCTTGGATTCCTTCTTTCACTTTTACCATGATACATATATTGAAACATTTTTTATTTGAAAGGTGAAAATTAGTTTTTATAAGGACCTAAAAATCATAGTTAAACATAAAAATGTAGAAAATACAAAGAAATAAAGAACTAGGACTACACGATCTATCATATGCTAAGAGTCAACAAAATTACAGTAAAACAAGAACCAAAAAACAAGACTAAATCATAAAGACACATGCTATATTTATTTAGAGTGGGTCTCTTTCCTATTTCCACCTATCTTCTTTGCACTGCTACTTATAATTCCAAAATTTTGAGTTACATGTCCTTCCACCAAGTTTATTATATGTTTAACTAATCCTTTGTCCTTATCTAACCTCACTTTTTCTTTCTTGGAGTTGGATCTCCCTGGGGTGTTGGTGAGAATGTCTTTCCCTTTTCTATTTGGCATTCCCTATAGATTTCTTCTACTTCCTTCTACCATTTTTAGGTCCCCCATCCCTTCCCTAATTCTATCCAATTATTTCTTTAAATTATTCCATTGTTCTATTAGTGATACTAGTTACCTACCCATTTTCTATAGATTATCATTGAAATATACCAACTTCTACATGAATCCTTGTAGAATTTGAGCCAAATCATCATTCCTCTTCCATACTTATGTAGATTTTAATTCATGGATTTAAAATTTATGGTTTTATATACCCTAGGGGAACTAGATAATTTTATTATCCTTCTTCCCTACACTATAATCTGGAGGATAAGAATCATGGGGTTTCTTTTTGTCCTTCTTCTAGACCTCCTATGGGTGAATAGGTTGGGGGGAAGGAGAAGCCTCATCTTTTCCACCCTCAACTATGTTGTCCTTATTTGATTTATTGTCTTTACTACTATCCAAAATATTAATTTATTGGTTCCTCATGGGGTCCCTCTTTTATTGAGCAATAAAATCAATCCTTGGTGGATTATGTTGAAATTTGGTTTTTATTGGAAGGATATGACTAAATATTCTAGTGACATGAGGAGATAATATGTTAAACTAATATGAATCCATTTATGATGGTTTAACAAAAATAAATTTACTAAAAATAGATGAGTGAACTTTCCTTCCAAAGTCAAATAATGCATTACCTATAAGCATATATACGACCATTTCCTTGGAAGATCAGCCTTAGGAAATCCCATCTTATCTATATGAAATATGATGTTTGTCTCTAAGAATGCCTACATGAGCTCATGTTTCCATATTTTATCTTTTAATGCCTTAGTTCCTTCACAAGACATACCCATGATGTCCCTAATGATTTATTTAATGACATCCACTTTGAATCCCTTGAAGAGAAATTATAACTATTTCCAGCCCACCATAAAATCCATAGCCAAAATTTTGTTATGCCCTTCAATTTAGAGCATAAAATCATTGACTCTACAATTTCTCAAATTTCTCAAAAAAAATTGTTTTTCTTGGAATTATGTATAGTAAATGGGTTTACAATGGTCTCAATTTCCCCCCTTATTATTGATCTTGTTTATTCTTATATGATGAAATTTATAGAGGAATAAGTAGTAGTTCAAAATCATATATTTTTTATTTTATCCAAATTCATTGATACAAACCTTTTTGACATGACATACTTCACCATTGAATTTTAATTTAATGTCATAATTATGACATAGAGTGTGGTTTGAAATTTTATTAGGAATGAATGTCTTTCTCATGTGTGTCCCTATTGTAAGCTTGAGAGGTTTGATAGTGTAAATCATTATTGATTAAGGGATAGATACATGATGGGATATTGAGGGGTTTGATCCACATGGAGAATTCTAAGTTGAGCATGCCCATATTTTTAAGTGCATCAAAAACTATGTTTCCATCACATTAGATGTGTGAAATTGAACACTTGGCTAAGCAAAGGAGACAAGTAGCATAAAAAATATTTGGATGATAGTGTGGGAAGGTTTTACCATTATCGATAAAGAATTGAGGATGTTGAGTGAATTAATTTATGAATTTTATGTTGGATAGGTATCTATATTCACCATAGGGTATATTTAGCCTCAATAATGTGGTTGGATTAGATATCCATCAACCTTACATAGTCAACAATAATAGTACTTAACTCATCTTTGATGACTCCTCTATCCTCCATATTTATAAGATTTCATTTAGACACTCCATCAAAATTTAGTGTCAACCATCCCATAGGGGGCATTGCCATTTTATGAGGATCCTATCTAAATTAGGCTTGGTGGGAGGGGAAGAGTTTTCATTTGTTAAGAATACATTGCTTAGCCTCAAAATATCTCAAATTATATTCAAGCCTACCAAAGGATATCAAAAGATTAGAATATTTATGGTCAAAGATATGAGTATTTATTTCAAACCAAATAAGCCAAAAAAAGTGGTGTAGGGTTAGAGACCAAAGGAAGACCAAATAGAGAAGATTTCACAAAGGTTTCAATTATATGATGAGGTCTAAGATGGAGCTAGGATTGAACCAAGACAAGTTGAATAACTAAAAGAGGAGCAAAAGATAGAAGACCCAAATAGAAAAATCAAGGAATAGATGGTTCACTAATTATAGTGCTAAATTTTAAAGAGCATGTTAGAAGTATAATCATTGAGAGGGGGGGTTGAATTAGTGATGCTAGATAATCCACTTCAATTACCAACTCTTAAACATTTAGCATACATTAACTTGATCAAGAAACATAAACATGAAATCACATACATCCAAAGCATACATAAGAGCATACATCACATGAATATATCATATATGATTAAAACCCTCTTATGGGATAAAATACATTGAACCCTATAAGATGGACTATAGTCCTATAAAACAAGATCCAACATTTACACCAACACTACTGATTAAAGAACACCCATCCCTTAGTTTAGTGAGACAACCATCCCATAAGGAATAACCAACCCCTTAGGAAACCAAACACCCACTAAACTAACCTAATATGATATCCACCTTTGATCCATTATCTTGTAAACCTAATGATGGACTTATCTTACTTTCACTCTTTCCCTTTTACACTCTCAAAAACATGAACACACAAGCAATGCATCCAAAATACCCTTTTGGATTACTCTTCACTTCTAAGCACATACACAATAAAAAAACCTAAAAAAACTTTGTCACAACATCATCAACATGACCTATAAGTCATGTAGACACTCATCAACCTACTCAGCTCTTCAATCTATCCACTAAGCACACTCACTCAATCAGCCTTTAGGGCTTAATCACTCAATTTACCTCTTCTAGGATTATTAGGTCCAATGACCTATATGCTCACATTCATCAACTTGACCAGATAAACATGACTAATCTTATTTGTTATTTGATGGTGCTCATTAACCTATACCTTTTGTTTCAAAGGCTCCTTCACTCAATGTCACATCTACTCTACTCTTCACTCTCAAGTTTAAAAACCATTGCCTTGATCTCCACTATTTATAGAGTCTTCTTGAATATCAACATCTAGGTTAAAAATAATAATTGCATTAACCATTAATGAATATAACATGTTAAACCATATCTCAATACCATCCTCAGAGGTTAGCCATAGCATCTATGGGTCACACTTAAGTAGCTATGCCTTTCAATTAGACCTTAATATCCATTATAGGTCTCATAGAGACTTATTACCCATATAACACTTCATCAAGAAAATAAAGAACATAATATCACTTTCAAATACATGGGTCCACTCCATATGACCTCTAAGACATCTTCAAGTTATTAATCTTTCCAAAACACTCTTCTACTAAAGTACAAATTGCTTAAACATAATTCTATACATACGACCACCATGAACGAAGATATAGTAAAATTTGAAGCTCCATAACTTTGACTATATAAATATTAATAAATTCTAACTAGATTCTCTAGATGTGCCTTGAAGTCCTCTACAACTTTGATTCTTACTACATCAATAAAGTTGTCCTGGATCAAAAGATATATCTAAAAAAATACAAATTGGTTTTCTCTAATTAATTTTAATACTAAAATTCCAATAATCATTGATAAAATGTTAAACATCAGACACATTGACCTCATCTCATGCTCCCTAGAAACTTTGACCAAATACACACTATCGATCTCCTAAAATTATCCTAGTCTTTATCTTGTAATTCTCACCATTGATCTTTGATCTAAACTCCTATGATTGTGCCACTTGGTAGTTCTGATACCTTTTGCACATTTGACTCTTTGACTCAACCCACACTATAGATCTCTATTTATACGATCACCCATAAACCATTTATCTTATGTTAACTCAATTAGATTGAGGCACATGTCACAAGCATGTTTAGTCTTAAGAACATTTGACAATTTCACTTTACTCATGCCATTGATCTCTATCTAATAAGATCATATGCTCTATTGGATCCTTATATGCTCAAATATATTCCTCATAATTATATATGTGATATAATTATACACTTACCATAGATCTTTGATATCACAAAGTTGGCCAAGTATGGGAACATACTAAACTCTATCTAAGAATCCAACTTTTCACCTTAATAACTTTTGCTATGCTCAACCTCATGACCTAAATTTGAACCATATGATCTCTGCACAAAGGGTAATCCATCCATGTATCAAATTGCTCCTCAAACCTTTGTACATTTGAAATATGATGTCATCAATATGATCACTCAAATTTGTCTATCAATATGACTACCTGAGCTTAGACATTCATATGACTATTCTAATCAATTATTTCAATTCCATAAGCACTCTAAGTAATCATAACATCCCATATGGTTTCTATATCATGTCCGTATCATCAATATCATCCATTAATTTCTTATACAAGTCAAACACTCTCCAAAACATCAAACTAATTAATTTTTCATTAATACATTAGTACCTCATTCTCTCTTTGACATAAATGACAACCAAATAGCAATGACCATGATCAATAATCTCCCCCTTTTTCATTGATGGCAAGACAACCTAAGAATGAATTATTCTCATTTGAACTTCTTCATTATAATCTTTCTCCCCCTTTGACATTGATGATAAAGGGTCTCCTCCTCAACATGCCAAAAATCATTCCTTAATATCATGTATGTATTCAAATACTATTTTAAGATGTGCAAGATACTTACATAATTTCAATAATATGAAAATTTGCTCCCCCTTTGACATGTACCAATTTAAACTTGTACTTATCTAATCCTTGGAACTAACAAAATGATCATAGAGCTAAGAAATCTCCCCTAACATTATTCACATATATTCAAGTCTCTTAAACCATCTGAGTTATATCCCACTAACTCCATGCTCTAACTTAAAAAGATCATCTTTAATAAGTGATCCCAATGAATTAGGTTTGGCAGCAACACTTCAAGTAAAATGGATCTCATAGCAACAAAACAATTTCCCTTTATCCTCTTACAAGCCATCATGGTTTATAACCTTTTCAAAACACTCTCATGGAACCATCTCATCTTCAAAACATTATAAACATCATGAGATATACAACTTTTCATAAATATAACTCTGAGACTTTCTTCATGATATCATTAATATGACAACACATTATTTTCCTATTCCATAGTAACCTTGTCTTCAATCTTCATTATTTGATCAATCAATTTAAGTAATTTATAAGTTCTTACCTTTAGAACTAAAAACCCTGAACACACCTTGAACACATTTGTACAGGATCAACATACCATCCTTGATTAGACACATGGAAACCTCAATTCTCTACCTATAGACCTTCAGAACCAACATATTCATTTTTTAGTATTTGAATAACTAGACCATCCTTCAAATTTGATAAAACCTTTGACTTTAGGATCACTATTTTTAAAAATATCTTATTATGTTCTTATATAGTTAACCAGCATATCTTATTATGACCATTATTATCTTGAAACATTAACCAAAGCTCAACTATCATCCACCATGATTCCTCTTGCTATCACGTGTCTCCTTGAAGCCTAGATAGAGACACCCTAACCCAAAATGTACCAGAACAATGTGAAACCAAGAATTTCCTACAACTCCTCATATTCCTTCTCCTCATTGGTTATCTAATACTGATAATTCTTCTTCTTCTTCTCAAGATTAAGAGAATAAACATGCTCATCCACTATAATATTCTCCTTTTCTTCTAAGATAAGATTGAAAACATATGGAGAAAAAAAAGATTCATGGAATATCATATAAAATGAATAAATAACCTCATCAGTTGGCATTGAAAACTAATTTTATTTGCATGAAACTTGCTCAACAATAGTAGGGTGTTCTCTTAGATCCATATATAACTCAAAACTAGCCTCAATTAGTACTTTTGTCTTTTCCTTAAGCTTGACTTGATCTAACATTTGATTCTCCTTTTATATTTAGATAGATGCCACGTTCTCTTAGAATTCCTAAACCTTCTTCATATCTAATTCTTGTTTTGACTTTTAAGGCAGTCCACTTTGATCTTTTATCTCAAATGAATTAGTTTTCTTGGTCTTCACTTCCTTGGGATTCCATACCAAGGATTGACCTTTCTTGAGCACACTAGGATGTCCATGCACCTTCTTATGACTTGAGAGATTAATTTTATAATATCTTGTAATATGACCAACTTGATGACAATATAAACAAATAACATCATTCATACCTTCTTCTTGATGAATATTATGAATCTCAACAAACATACCATCTTATCTCTTAGGTTCATTATGCTCAATCTTTATTGTCTTAGGTCTCCATACCTATGTTTGTTTTTTACCCATGCATTATGAGGTAAAATCTAGTAATATGTACCATGTCATGAAAATTATAGAAGACTACATTTTCCATACCTATAGCTGACCATCTTCTATTCTTTTTATAGTTTCTTGTCATATGACCAAAAATATTAAATGTAAATTAGTGACCATGAAATGAACTTTCATACCTTATAGTCTTTGGTTGCCTCATAGGTTTTCTCATGCTGAAATTGGTGCTTGCATCCTTATTTTCTTAAGCCAACCTCTCTTTCTTTTTCTCAGTCTTGTTTACCTTGATAAAAAATTACTCATGCTTATCCTTTAATTATTCTAGCTTGGTTTTCAATTGAACACTCTCATCCTCTTTAGCTCTCATACTTGAACTTTCAGCCTCTAACTAAATTTTGAGATTTTGGATGGTCTTTTTATATTATTTAGACCTTTTAGTCATGTCATATTTCAATATACAAGTTTTCCCTTTATGTAATAAATATTAGACTTTAACTCATCATGCTCACCTTACTTTGAACTCAATTTATCATTTTTCTCTTTTATCTAAGTTTTGAGATGTTTGTATTCTTCCTCTTTTGAACTTAGATTTGTCTTTATAACCCTGAATTGATCCTCAAGAGTGTTGATCTTCTCCTTATCATCTTTTTATCTTGAGCTTGCTTTCAATGATTCTATATCTTTATTGAGCTTGATTCACTCATCTATAATAGCCTTAAATTTTGAGGTCATGATCTTATTCTGAGCTTCTTCTTGATCATACTTTCTCATCTTACCTTTATAGTTCTCAAAAAGTGCCTTGACATGATTGAATTTTTCTTCACTTGATTTTATACATCCATAAGTAACCTCTACTTGAGCCTTCAACTCTTGATTCTCTTTATTCAATTTCTTATCTATATTGTACCTTGGATCACCTTCAAATGGTTAAAATTGTAAATAAGGTCATGTTCTGATACCAATTATCTAAGGTATAATCACTAAGAGGGGGGGTGAATTAGTGATGTTAGATAATCCACTTCAATTCCCAACTCTTAAACATTTAACATACATTAATTTGATCAATAAAAATAAACATGAAAGCACATACATCCAAATCATACATAATAGCATACATCACATGAACACATCATATATGTGGTAAACCCTTTTGGGATATAAAACCCATTGAACCCTACAAGATGGACTACTATCCTATAAAACAAGATCCAACATTTGGAAGAACACCCACTAATCAAAGAACACCCATCCCTTAATTTAGTGAGACACCCATCCCATAAGGAGGATCCAACCCCCCAGGAAACCAAGTAACCACTTAGTTACCTTGATCTGATATCCACCTTTGATCCAATGTCTTTTACACATGATGATGGACTTATCTTACTTTCTCTCTTTCCCTTTTACACTCTCACAAACTTGCACACAAAAGTAATGTATCTAAAACTCCCTTTTGGATCACTCTTAACTTCTAAGCACATAAATAATTAGAAAAATATTAAACAACTTTGTCACAACTCCCTCAACATGACCTATAGGTCATGCACACACTCATAAACCTACTTAGCTCTTCAATCCATCCACTAAGCACACTCACTCAATCAGACTCTAGGGCTTACTCACTTAATCTACCTCTTCTAGGCTTATTAGGTCCAATGACCTATATTTTCACATTCATCAAATTAATCAAATAAAACATGACTAATCCTCTTTTATCTTTAATGGTTTTCACTTACCTTTACCTTCTCTTTCAAAGGTTACTTTTCTTAATGTCACATCTGCTCTACTCTTCACTCTCAAGTCTAGAAACCATTTCCTTGATCTCCACTATTTATAGTCTTCATGAATATCAACATCTAGGTCAGCCATAACACTTTCCTTAACCCTTGAGACATCTAACATGCTAAAACATAGCTCATTACCATCCTCACAAGTTAACCATATCATCTCAGGGTCACATTGAAGCAATTATGCCTTTCAATTAGGCCTTAATATCCCTTATAGCTCTCATGGAAACCTATTACCCCTATATTACTTCATCAAGAAAATAAAGAACATAAGATCACTTTTAAATACATCTCCATATGACATTTTTAGGTGATTAATCTTAAAAAAACACTCTTTTTCTAAAGCATAAATTGTTTAAACATAATTTTGTACATACAACCACCATGAATGAACATATAGTCAACTTTAAAACTCCATAAATTTGAAAATAAAAACATTAAAATCTTTTAAATGGATTAGATATATGATCCTTGAGGTCCTCTACAACTTTTATTTTTACTGAATCAATAAATTCATCATGGATCAAAATATATAGCTCAACTACTAAAAATTGGTTTTCCATTGTTAATTTGAATATTCAAATTCTAACGGTCATTGAGAAATGTTAAACATCAGAAACTTTGACCTCATCTCATGCTCCCTACAAACTTTGACCAAATACAAACCACTAATCTCCTTGGATTAGCCTAATCGTTATATTGCAATGCTCACCATTGATCTTTGATCTGAGCTCCCATGATCTTTGATTTGGAATCTCTATGTGCCTTCTACACATGTAACTCTTTAAATCAACCCATACCATTTATATTTATATATACAAACACCTAAAAACCATTGATATTTTGTCAACTCAATGAGATTGAGACACATGTCACAAGCATGTTTAATTTCAATAACCTTTGATAATTTGACTTCACTCACACCATTGATATTTATTTGACAAGATCATGAACTCTATTGGATACTTATATGGTCAAATAAATTATTCATCATTAGATCTTTGATTTGATTAAACACTAAGCATAAATTTTCAATATCACAAATTTGGCCAAGTATGGGAACATAGTAAACTCTATCTAAGAATCCAACTTTGCACCTTAATAAATTTTACTATGACCTCATGACCTAAAATTTTAACCATATGATATTTTCACATAGGTAAATACATCCATGTAACAAAATTCTCTTGAAACCTTCATATGTGTGAAATATGATGTCATCAATCTACTCACTCAGCTTTTTATCAATATGACTACTTGAGACTAGACATTCATATGACTATTTTGATTATTTTCATTCACTTCCATAAGCACTCTAATCATTAATAACATCCCATATGGTCTCTACAACAATTTCATATCATAAATATCTTCCATCAATTGTTTATCAAAGTCAAACACTCTTTAAAACATCATACTTATTACTTTGTCATTAACTCATTAGTACCACCTTTCTCTTTGACATCAATGACCATGCTTAATAGAGCACACATGTTAGGGATGATCATCCCCATTTTTTGTAAGTTTTCTACTGTAAAAAAAAAATGAGCCACAAGCCAAAAAAAATTCACCATAGGGATAAGTTGTTTAATCTAGATATTTTTCTAGTAAGCCTAGTCTTTCAAGTAGTCCATATTGGAGAGGAACCCTAATTTCATTGTGTAATATCTAATTTATTTTGTAGGATATAGGAATACATCATCCTTTGGGAACATAGCTATAGAGATTTATGAATTTGGAAATTCATGTTGGCAATTTCTTAGATAATTTCTATGTTGTCAGTCACAATAAGTAGAGTTATCCACTTTGTTCTTCTTTTAGAAGAATAGTAATCCCTCACATTAAGGCCTATAGAGGCTTTCTAGGACTCCTTAAGGATTTTCCGAGGGGGAGAGGAATCCATGGTATGGGGAGAGAGCTAAGGGTCCTCTCAGAAGCCCACCTTTTCTCTAATTCCAACCTACCATCTACTTTCCTTCTTCAACTAAGATTTAAAGCTTGAGATGGATTTATAGAAGGTAGAACCATCTATGGGGCCCTCTTTCCAGAGAAATTGTGTTTTTCCTAATCATCTAGATATTTATCTTTGATATTCTTGGTCCAGTGATTGTATTCTTTAATAAATTTTCACCCAAATTTAGTAGTCAGATATTGATTCATACTTTTTATTATTTTAATCCCAAGACCTCTAATGGAATTTTGGAGGCACACTTTATCCCATATAACTAATGGTAATTGAAATCTATCTTCCATTCCCCTTTATATTATTTTTATTATATTTAACCGATTTTGTCTACAATATTTCTAGGGATTTCAAATAGGGTGATGAAGTAGATAATGATACTTTGTAAGGAACTTTTAAGGAGTTGTAGATTGCCTAATTGTTATAGGAGGGTTATTTTTCATCCTATCCATTTTTTATATATTTTTCTACCAAGGGATTCCATAATTCCATTTTCATCTTACAATTCTATTTAACTTATTTAGGAATAATGGATTTTTATTCCTATTTTAGATAAGGTTTTGGATTAATAAATTAGTACAAAATATAAAAATAAACAAAGTCCTAATTTGTGTAATTTTTTTATCTTTTTCACCTTTCTAAAAATATCAATAAATAAGAAGAAATATAACTTAGATTCAAAATAGTCTAAGATATCTGATATAGAGATTAAAAATGGTTGTGTAGGACTAAGAAGGTGTCATAAACCTAAATCTATATTTTATTGAGTGAAAGGATAGGAGTGTTGAAAATTAGATGCTTTGGTGTCCAATATTATTATCCATTCCTACCATTATTGTCCAAACTAATCATAAAGACTTTAAACTTTCTAGGTAGTTACATTTTATCTGTGTGAGTGTGACTGAAAAATTAAGCACTAGTTATATATGGAACTCACTTTGGAGATTGCTTGATAAAATTATATTTGAATCACTTGAGAAAGAAGGGGTTAGTGTGTAATATCTACTGAACATGAAATCCACACCCCTTATGTGGAAATGTTGCCTATATACCAATACTCTTAAGATGGATCAAGCCATATGTAGTTCTCCCACCTAGTGTGATTTGTACAATAGTGTGATGCAGATGAAAATGACAAATTGATAGTGTTTGAGGTGGTTAGGGACTAGTATGAGGATTTGAGTATGTTTTTAGCTGTGTTGGGTGACTATGTGCAAAGAATAGGGAATTTTTTCTTAGTGATTTATTTGTATTCTTGCTTGCTTTGTAAGTTTGGTCACCCCCCTTATAAATGATCTTTGAGTGGGATTTTATAGGGAAAAATTGGTCATGGGTCATACGTATTCATTCTAGGATAACCTAATGAAGGATAAGGACCAAATGAAAATGATTTTTAGGGCTCAAAGTGCAAATGGATAGGATGGAAAAAAATGGGACACTTCTCTATGGGGCACTATAATCTAAATGTGGTGCTCTTGTCCTATAGGCTCGAGACTTGGGAGAATATGATTAGCATGGGTAATACTATCTAGATGAGGGGGAATGATCGTTTAAAAGGTTTTGAATGACTAGTAATGATTAAAAAGGTGTCTAGAAGGGTCTCAAGAGCATGCAAAAATGACTTATGGATGGGGTGTCACAAACCACACTCAAATCATCAATTTGGATATTTTATATGACTAAATTTTCCCCCTTTTATTTTAGTAATGTAGCAAAGAGAAATACTAGGATAAAATAAAAATAGAAAATGTACCTAAACTTACCTATAAGGGTAAAGCCCGTGAAGATGTGTGATGTTGAGTGTGTGTAGAGAGAACACAACATAAAACATAAATCTACAAGAGAAAACAAGGAGTAGATCATTTCTTACTAGACATGTTATGTCTAAAAATATATATATACAAAGGCTAGGTAAAATAAAGAGAGAGAGAGAAAGGAATGAATACACATCACCAGGTACATGAACCAATATAAAACTTATTGTGATGTTGAATGATGCTAAGTGATGTTGGATATGTGTTATACTAAGACTAATATCATGAATGGATCTGAGTGCTCAATTACCCAAGGGTGGCTTAGGAATACAAAGGCTATTCTTTTATCTCCATTATCACCCACTATGTAGTGAAGCTATGTGATCATGCATGTGTTAATCAATGTTTTGACTTTTTTCCAATCCCTCTGAGTAGGTGGCTCAAGAATACAAATGCTATCTAGTCTTTTAGCTCCATCATTTCCCACTAAGTATAAACTATGAACTAATACTAGTATGAATGTGTGTCATATGAGATGGCTCATGAATCCCATGAATGCTCTATAATCTAATAATATGGCATGGATATTTGAATGTGTAGTGGAAACTAGGTCAATCATGACCACTTTGAAAGGTGGAGATTAGGATTGTTTGAAAGCCACTCTAAAACTAAGAACTAGGCTTATATGAAAGCCACTTCAAAATGATTCTAACGAACTATAAATGGAATAAGGCATGAAACTACTAAGATTACCTAGGTAATACAATGAAAAAAAAAGAAGGCAAATGTGCCATGCACAATACCCCTAATCATTTATGTCTATAACATGGATTTTGATTTGGAAGTTGTACCAACTACCCAAAATCTAAAATTAGAAGTGAGAGCCATCATATATCTAGATAATATGAGTAAAATTGTATTACAACTACCCAATATAAACTAAACTATAGCTGACAAAACTATAATCGACCTTACCTTTTTATCTATTTTTAAAAATTTTGGGTTTTTAGTTTTTTGGATAGGAGTGCCAAAAAGTATACACTTTGTTTTAGGGTGTTATATTCTGAATAGGGTGCTCTTATCCTTTAATATTTTTTATGACCCTTCTATGTTCATCCTTATTTTTCTAATATATTCTGTGTTTTGAATTTTGAATACTATTCTGAGTATTCTAAAAACTAATTTTTTTGACTGGTAAAGGGATATGATCTTTGTGAAAAAAATCCTATTTGTTGCCCCCTCTTCTAAGGGTAGGAATGAAGACCCTACAATGACTGCCCTCATAAAAAAGAGCCCTACAATTATGTTATTCTATGAAATACATGATATAGAAATGATAATTCAAAATATGTCTCAAGATATAGCATAGTTTATATTGGAGATTGTTAGATCAATAAGGGTATGTCTAGATAGATGGAACAATGTAATAGCATGTACAGTATACTAAACTAAACTAGAAATATGGTTAGTTATCAAAGATGGATGGAGCATGATGTCCATCATGGCATCTAAGAAGGCAAGATAATGCATGATGTGGATCATGGAATTGTAAAAAACTAAGAAGTAAATAAGCACACAAGGCAAGAAACATACAAAAGAGGCCAAGAGGCCAAGAAAACAAGGGACATAGGCACATGTCACTCAAAATAAGAAAATCAAGCATACAAGGCATATTTAAATGCCTACATACACATACAATTATAAATAAGCAATATTGACATGCGGGCCACAAGCACATATAAGAGTAAAAGTAAAGGACAATGTCAAATGTCCTAAGGCACACAAGTCAAAAAATAGGAACTAATAAATACAATCACATCTAGATACTCAAAGCAAGAAAGGAAGGCATTTAAATTCTAGAAATACTATCGCATCTAACTGATCAAATTTAGAAGTGAAAGTATGAAAAACATGTAGTATAAAACTAGGTAGATGCTAATAAATACATAAGTGTTATATACTAGTGAGTGTCTATAGAATAATCTATGTAAGCTAGTAAGTAGAGTGCATGGTTTATGAATGACATAACTTGGATGGTATAGTCATGTAGAAGATTCCCCCGGTGGGTATATATGTTGATGTATGTCTTGAATGTAAAATTAGGATGCCTCCTCAATGGGTAGAGTGAAGTAATCAAGGATTTGGGTTTCATTATGCACACTCAAATAAGATCAAGTGAAGCATGGTAATGTAGATAAATTGATAAACAATATCATAGAATAAAAAAATGTAAGTCTAGCATGGTAGTAAAAATGTAAAGCATGCATAATGCATATAATTAAAAATATTTTGGTGTTTTAAGTTATTTGAATGTTTTTGTAGTTTGGAATGTTATATTATTTTTGTTATTTTTAAATAATCTATGTATAAGTAATCATAAGGAAACTATGTACAAGAAAGTGAAAAGAAATTATGTACAAGTAAGCTGAGAAATTATGTAAAAGTAAGTTGAGAAATTATGTACAAGTAAGTATAAAAAAATATGTACAATATTGTGAGTAAAGTAATATGTACACAATGACGTAAAAAACTAAGCTATATGGGGTAAAGGGTTAAAGGATGGAGCCCATTGGAGATAGAGATGGAGGAAGGGATCATGTCCATCATTAAATGCCTCAAGATCATCATCATAAGTATCATCATATGTTATAGTCTCTATATACATGGTGGATATCTCCTCAGATGTCAGTAAGATCTATGATATTTGTGTAGTTAGAGATCTATCACTCATAGTGGTGCCTTGGGTGTAATAAACCTACCTATCTTCATAAACTTGGGTGATAGCATGTACAACATGATATACTATAGGCATAGAGATGGTAGTAGATGTAGGATAAGAGTTAGGTGAACAAAGTTTGAAGGGAGGAGGAATAGATATAAATGCTAGTGTTTTCTTGTGTCTAATAGTGATAGGGAGATACTCAAAAGTAGCTAAAGAGTTAGATACATCTAGATAGAAACCATCTATGTGGGGTAAAATACATGTAATTGGAGTTATAAGTTATATAGAAATATTATTATTAAGAACATTCCATATGAGATATAGCAAACAAGGGATAAAAAACATGGAATTTTCATTAATGCATAAAAAACTTTGACTTATAACATGACATTTCTAACATGTTTAGCAAAATAGATTTAAAAATTATTTTTCATGAGAGAGAGAGAAGGTATGTAAAAGAAATAATGAAACCTTGTATTAAATAAAGGTGAACATTTCTTTAAAGGAAAGGGATATTAACATGTTTATCAATAAAAATTTTAATATCATCCCATATTATAAAAAGTAAGCATGAAAGGGAAAGAATGAAGCTTTGCATTAACATATAGTAAACTTCATCATTCATATACATGATAGGAATGAGTATGGACTCCTTATTGTTTGCAAAAAATGTTTTGAAATAAGTGAGATCCATTTTTTATTTTATGTAAAATCTGATTCAATTTAAAAACAATTAGAAAGATATTGCTAAAAGTAAGGAATTTTCCCTAGGGTTTCTAAGGTTGTTGTATGTAAACAAAGTAAGTCACATTCACAGAATGATTTGGCATATTTGGGAATAATAGAGTTTTATTCTTATTTTAGTTAAGGGTGTAGATTAATAAATCAGTACATAATATAGCAATAAATATAGTCATATTTTTTCAATGATTTATCTTTTTCACCTTTCTAAAAATAAACATAAATAAGAAGAAATATAACTTAGCTGTAAAATAGGCTGAGAGGCTGATACATAGATTGAAATAGTTGTGCATGAATAGGAAGGAGTCATAAACCTAAATCTAGATTTCATTGGGTGAAAGGATATGAGCAACAAAAAGTGGATTCTTTGGTGTTTGATGTTGTTGTCTATTCTTATCATTGTTTTCAAAATTAATCATAGAGACCTAAATTTTTTTGGGTAGTTGTATTGTGCCTATGAAAAATCAAATACTAGTTGTTGATGAAACTTGATATGGATATGATTTTGTCTTTAAACCCTAAGCCTCCATCATGCTTGATAAAATGATATTTAATTAACTTGAGAAAGAGGGGGGTTAGTGTGTAAGATGTATTAAATATGAAATTCACACCCCTTATGTGGGCATGCTACCTACATACCAATAATCTAAAGAGGGATCAATCCATATGTATTTATACCACCTAGTGTACTTTGTGTAATAGTGTGATGCAGATGAAAATGTCAAATTGATAGTGTTTAAGGTGGCTAAGGACTGGTATAAGGATTTGAGTATGTTTGTAGCTATGTTGGGTGACTATGTGTAAAGAATAGGGAAGTTTGTATTAGTGCTTTGTTTGTATTCTTACTTGATTTGTAATTCTAGTCACCTCCCTTGTAAATGATCTTTGAGTGGGATTTTATAGGGAATAATTGGTCATGGGTTAAATGTATTCATGCTAGGCTAACCTAATGAAGGATAATGATCATATGAAAATGACTGTTGGGGCTCAAAGTACAAATATATAGGACCACAAAAATGGGACACTTATCTATGGGGATTTATAGTCCAAATGTGGTGCTCTTTTAATATAATCTTGGGACCTAGGGGAATAGGATTAGCATAGGTTGAAGTGGAATGATCATTTAGAAGGTTCTGGATGATTTGTAATGAGAAAAAAGGTGTCTAAAAGGGTCACCAGAACATGTGAAAAGGACCTATGGATGGGGTGTCACAAGCCACACTCAAACTACCGATTTGGAAATTTTATATGACTACACATTAAATAATGGCATGCTGAGGTAGGTTAAGGGAAGCTTATTTATTTTGCATCCTATGATTTCTATCAATCATTTTTGAAGCAGAGGTGATGTGTTAAAGAAGAAAGCATAACTTTTTTTGAAATTGATGCATTACCCTAAAGCTCTTCCATAATTCATAAGGATACATTTAAGAGTTAATATCTACAAAAATGATTCCTCTCCTAGAAGAAAAGTATCATTTTTAGAGTGTTCATGGGTAACAAGGACCATGTTTTGTGCCTCCCTTAACCCATAAAATAAGTTTTGTTCTCTAGCAGCTAGAAGACTTCTACCTAACATTTTAGCCATATAAATAAATAGATATAGGGAGAGGGGGTATCCTTCCTTAATACACAAATTAGATGAGAAGAATCCTTTAGTGACTTCCTTAATCAATATGGATTACATACAAATAATAATGTAGCTATGGATTAGACCCTTAATATTTGATTCAAATTTAAACCTATTTAACACCTTGTCTAAAAATATCCATGATACTCTATCTTAGGCTTTATTCATATCAATTTTAAGAAACATACCTACCCTGGTCGATTTAGCCACTAAGTGTAGATTTTCTTGAACTATTATGATGTCATATGTGATCATCCTACCCACTATAAATGTTCCTTGTTGTTATAATATATCCCCTTCTAGTAGGGGTTGGAGATGGGTAGCCAACATTTTTTTACAAATTTTGTAAGCCATGGAGTAGAGGCATATGGGTCTAATGTCCTTCAACTCATTTACACTTGGTTTTTTTAGTGATGAGGAATAAAAAAGTGTTATTCAGCTCTTTTAGGATAGTTCTCACCCTAAATAATTTGCATACCATGGCCTCCACCTCTAGGTGAATTATGTCCCAAAATTTTGGAAGAAGAGGGGGAAGCCATCCAGGCTAGGGCCTTGTTTCCTTCCATTAAGAATACCACTTGAATAACTTCCCCCAATAATGGAGGTTTGTATAGTTATTTATTATCTATCTATGATATGGTAAAGGAGAGGTTATTCAATAGACTCTACACCACTTGTTGGTCACTAGATTCTGTTTATCTTAGAATATTTTTAAAGTGTCAAATAATTTATTCACTGATGACTTCTTATTTTTTGAATTTATATTTATCCTTGAGAAAGAGTTAAAATATCTTGATAAAATTTATGTTTTTGGACATCGATTGGTGGAAAAATTTAGTGTTATTATCCCCTTCTTTCATCCAAGTGCATCTGGACTTTTATTTCCAGAAGGCTTCCTCTTTAGCATCCACATTATGGAAGGAACTTAGAAGGTTCTTCTCAATATTGAACAAATTTTCATCATTTCCATTTATTTACATTTTTTTCTCAAGGATTCATAGGTCTTCCTCTAGGTTATTATTTTGGATGAATATATCCCAAAAAGAATTCTTTGTTCCACCCTAAGTTTTTCTTTGATAAAATTGAGTTTTTTTGTCTAGAATGAATAATTCGTTATATCTACTAGTTCTATCCACTATTTCTTGATACAATTTTGTAAGTTTGGGTGATGTAGCCACATGATTTTTAATTTAAAAGGAAATTTTATGGATTTTGAAAATTTGTCTCCTTCAAAAATAAGTGGGTTGCATGTTGACCCTATTCTTGGTAGAGAAGAAAGAGATATGGAGAAATATAAGTCCTAGTTAAGGTAAACTAAGAATATAATGAGTCTAACTTGAATGAGACTCTCCCCCACCATTTTTTTGGACTAGGTGAAAGGATTTACTTTGAGGTTGAAATACACTAAATCAGAATTGGTGATGAAATTGTACAAATCCACAATGCTATTTATGAAGTTTATTAGAGTAAATCAAATGAGACTCTCCCCCAACCTTTTTTTGCACTAGGTGAAAGGATTTACTTTGAGGTTGAAATCCACTAAATCAAAACTAGTGATGAAATTGTATAAATCCACAATGTTATTTATGAAGTCTGTTGGAGTAAATCATGTAAGCTTGTTTTGGGAGTTATTTGTTTGTGCATATTTTTTGAGGCACTCCTATTTTATAGTTTATTCATGTAATAATAATTTTTTGCATGAAAAAACCTACCTTGCCTATGTTTTTGATTTGGTCATTTTTGGAGACCCACACAAAGATTATGAATACAATTTAGAGAATTTATTGTGTAAATTCTTTGTTATGTGCAATGTCTATGTTTTTGAAGCCTATGGTAATGGTGTGTATGCGTGATCCTTTTGGTTATGATTTTGTTGTAAGATTTTACATGGTATCAAAGCCTTCTTCTCAGACATTACCAAAGCATACACCATTGTTGAAAATATCCTTTACAATTTTTTTCATTGTAGTTGATATGTTGGCACTTCCATTGTGTAATAAGATAATATACCATATTTTATCTCTCATTGACACCCAACATGGCTTAGTTCCATTTGTTGAAATATCTAGTGTCTTTAAATCACATTATAACCATCTGCATGTTCTTATTTCTACATATTGAAGCCTTAGAGTAAAAATACCATATCCAGTGGCTGAGTCACCTTGGCCATCCTCAGATCTACCTACTTATATTCTAGTCATATGAATTAAAATTGAATAAAAATGCCTCCAAATCTTTTCTCATGGTATTAACATAGTATGATGTTGATTTAAATGATGGAAAATTGTATCATATTTTTATGTATGTAGACTAAGGTATTTATGTATTCATATTAGGTATTCTTCTAAATGTGTATTACTTTAGTCAAAATACACATTCAAAATACCAACCAAAGTTGTGAATGATCTGAATCATTTGTGGATTATGGAATTGTTGGAGATGCCTTATTCATGTTACATATTCTCTTAGGGCTATGCTTCATCAATGGCCAAACTTTGATCATAGTACATACACCATCATCTATTCCTTGGTTCCACCTAGATCAACGTCTAGTCCTCATGACCTCACCTTCCTCTTGTCTAAACTTGACATAATGGGATCTGGTAACTTGTTAACTTAGAACTCATGAGTATAGATTTGAGGAAAGTTATAGATGCCTGTGTGTTGAGTTGAGTCCTCTAACTTAATCTAAGAATAAATTATTTTATTTAGTCTCATTAGGTTTTTATGTTGAAGTGGTAACTTTTTTGAATTGGGATTGTATATCGACCCCATTCACCAGCCTCACCTAAAAATTTATTTGACACCACCCAAAACTATTTCCTCCTTTCGCTAGTGGCTCCATAGAGAGACCAACCACAATTTTTAGGAATATAAATATCTAATCAATTTTTTTAATTCACTTGCACCTTCTGCTCACCTTAACCACCTAGTTTTTCTTGACATCACATACTCCATCTAGAACTTTTTTTAAAGGACATCTTTATGGCCATCAGATGGTTCCCCAAGGTTTTCATGTTAGTGTTATCCATCTTGTAGAGCCATTGGTATGGAAAAAATTTTACTGATAGTTACTATAGTGGTAATCATTCATCCTTCATAAAACTATATGTGCTTATCTTCTTCTCAAATTTTGACCCCAACACCTTAACTTTTATTATCTCAATAGAATTTTAATAGAAATATTTTGTTCAACATGCCATTGTCCTTTGAGGTTGGGGGTTCAAGTAGATATTTTTTATTTAATATTGGGCAAGAGTTTACTTCATATAATTTTTTATTGATTGTCTCAAAATGTTGGATTCTACCCAAGTTTTCCAAAATTGAAAGTGCAGTCCCTAATATAAATCCCACTTGTCCATGATTTCATCCTCCTTCAATCTAACCATTAATTAGCCCATATGTGGTTTGAATCTATGCATACCTTTCATTCAACCTCTCTCGACATCATCATTCTACATTATATGCTTCACCACCTGGTCAAACAATCCCTTCCCATTCAATGACCTCCTTGTCATTCATTATACCATTGACTCCTTTATTATAATTTTTTATTTAATTTTTGTATAAAGAACCTAGGATTTAAAACCTACATATAAATTATTTTACCTTATGCATTTAGTAGCTTTAATAACCAAGGTGTTATAAAATTTTTGTGAGGAAATAAAGTATAAAAGGAGGTTGAGAGGTAAACCCCACACATCCCACAAAACATGATTTTTTGTTGAACATTCCTTTAAAATATTTAGGGATTTAAAGGGTTAATTTTAAAGGTGGGTAAATATTGAAATGGGGACATCACTTTAATGTGGTGTGTATTTTTATACTAGAGAATTATTTAATGGGGTTATTTTATTTAAAATGGGATAAATTTTAAAGTGGATAATTTAAAATAGAGAAATATTTAATTTTTTTGGCTCACACAATTTACTTTCACTTGTCAAAGATCGAGGGTGAGATCTAGTCTAACAGGCAATCAAATTCCATTGTAAAAACACTTCATTTATTTTTTGTGCAATTTATACACTAATTTATTTTGGTTGGGTCGATGTTCCATTTTATAATGTGCATTATTTTTTGTGCCACTTTTGTACTCATAAACACATTTTTGGTAGATTCTAACATCCTACATTCTTAATTATGGTTTTGTGTTGCACATTGATCCCTTATTTTAGGAGCAACTCTCTTATTACTGATGGCATCTTCTCTATATTGATAACATTCTAGGTTTTCTACATCATCTAGTTTTTTTGTTATATGGTACCTTTATTTGTAGTCACATTGAGAATTATGGATCTTTTTCTTCATGTTTATATGTTCCATATTGAGCACATTACTCTATATTTGTTGATTATCCCATCATCACCAGGGCTATTTTCTTGAGAGATATTTGTTTTGTATATTTTATATTTTTTATAGTTGATAGTCTCCTTCAGATTTGATATAGAGCTTGATCTCCTTCTAAAGAGTCTCTATTATGGAGAATATAGTGTCAACATGTTAGTGTTCAAGTTTTTGATTTAGTCCACTCATACATAATTTTTTTGTGTCACTCCACCCAGTCAACAATATTGGGGGGTAAGGCACAAATCCTACTTCTTTGGTTGTCATGTTCCTTGTTAACCTTTGGTACACCTCATCTTTTAGCAGTATATCAAATTTAGTTGTTCAACATTTTTTCACTATTGACACCTCTAACAGTCTCTTTTTATAAGAGTTATTATGGTGAATTCTAATGTTAGTTATTTTTTTTGATTGAGTAGTAGATCCAGACCACTCATGTAGTTTTTGAGTTTCATTAATACTTTTGAGTCCATTGAGTGCATTTGTATTTTATGGAATTTATTCCATCTAGTGCACCTCTTCATCATTATGTTTGAGAATTGAGTCATTTGATTTCTTGGGACACTATGATGCATATGTTATTTTCTCTCTTGAATTTAGATGTTGTTATTGGTTTTTGGGTACATTGTAGTGATACATTTCATCCTTAGTGACTCTTTTTTCCTAGTGTTTTGAGAATAGTGTTCTTTACATAGTTAGCCTCATACATAGTACCAATTCCTATTTGTCTTGGTAGTTATAGTGATTCATAATCCATGTAGTTTAGTAAGATGGATTGGTTAACATAAGGACACTTTGTATTTCATTATGATTTGTACATGGGTACCTAATTAGGCCTAGTTGCCAAGACCCATTTGGTATATTTGCTTTCTCTTTTTTCACTCCTTATACTGCACTTAAGGGAGGGTGTTGGACTAAATCATGTAAGATTTAATTGGGATTTAGTTGTTTTATTCTTGGAGATATGTTGTGCATGTATTTACTGAGTACACTCCTAGGAATTTTATAGGTTGTTCATACAATACTTTATTACATAAAACAACCTACCTTATCTATTTAATAGGCACTCCTATGTACCTTTTGACTTGGTCATTTTTGGATACCCACACAAAGATTATGAATACACTTCAAATACTTTATTTTCCAATTTATTTATTATGTGCAGTGTATGTGTTATTGAAGTTATGGTAATCATGTGCAGAAGTGATCTTAATGGTTATGAGTTTGTTCCAAACTTTGAAAAATTCATAAGATCTACCTTTATTTTATGATGGATTTAAAGGTGAGTTAATATCTCATGTCACTATCCATTTCCATTCACTACACAATTTTTTGAATACTAGTAACTCTTCTTAGAGATTCTTCCACCAAGTTTTGGTGTTGGGAGCATAAATATTGGAGAGGATCCACTCTTACTTGTTTTATTTTTATTTGAATAGGATATCCATGTGGTGATTATTAATATTTAAAACTTTTCCATCCAGAATTTGAATGTTTTAAAGGACAACCAGACATCTTGATGCCCTAGAGGAGCTCATGCTAGTAAATCTCACATTGAAACATAGTTTATTAATGAATTTGTTGAGAGTTGTTTCAGACATTTTAGTTTCTTGTAAAGTAATTACTGAAGGGTTATGTTTATTTTTTAATTTTATGATAAACCTATGTTTACTAGGGTGGTTGAGTAACCTTATGTTTCATGAAATGAAAAATTTTAAAACTTAGTAAAGTATCCTTTTAGGGTTTTGTGATTCCCTTTATCTATTTCATTTGTCATTTCCTTTTTTTAGGCTAAGAGGTTAGACACCCTCCCTAACAATATAGGTTCTTTTCCCACATCTATTTTTTTATTCCTCTTTTATCTTTGATAAGAGTCCATTGGTGCCATTCACACTTGATAGCTAGTTTTGGCAAGGGGGAGATGGATCATTGGCCTTGTTTATTGGTTCTCTCCTTACCAACTAATGCCCTACATATGGGAGAACTTATTCCTCCACAAAGAAAGGGTAGGATAATACTCTTAGATTTACACATGGGTGACTACTACTGATTAGGTGAGGTAGTTCTGACCTAGTCACATCTATTAAAGAAAGATTTAGGAATGGTCTTATTAATACCATGTAATACCAAAGGATAAAATATTTAACCCTAGTCCCTTGTGTGAAATTTTAGTGGATATCCATATTCATGATATCCACTAAAATTTCACACAAGGGACTAGGGTTAAATATTTTATCCTTTGGTAATTTTACCAAAAAATGGGGGTTGGGTGTGTTGGTGGTACCAACATCTCCCCCCCCCCCCCCCCCCAATTATTTTTTTGTATTATTTATTTTGCTTTGCATGAATGGGTCCCTTGTTAATATTCCAAAGTATTTGTATCCTAGCATGGTTTACATGGTATTGTTATTTCTTGAATTGTAATATCATCCACCTAGAAAGAGAATGGGTCATTGCCTAGTTAATTATGATTTATTAACTAACCCTACTAATGATAAATCTTGAATGACAAAGTATATGTTTTATGGAGGAAGGAAGGGTTCTAGAGAAACAAAACCTAGGGGTTCAAATTTAAATATTCAAGGGAAATTTAGTGGGAATTTGTCCTTTAAAAAGACCTTAAATCTAAAATTATTACTAAAGTCCCTTTAGGGTTTTTCCCTTTTAAATTCCCCTAAATTCATTAAAAATTATGTCCACAAGCCTTCATTTTTGTTCAAAATGAGTAATGCTTTGAGGATCCTGAAAGGCTTTAGCATGAATCCACATCTCAAGATCTAATGCTATGTCTCAACTTGGATGCAGACCAATGGTTCACATTCACCTGGAAGCCTAATCCAACAACATGAGATCCTCCTAAGACAAACTATAGGCTAAACACTACTCATTACAAGAATTTATATGGTATTTATTTTGATGACATCACTCTTATCATTTGACATTTGTGAGGATATCTTTGAAATTAGTGAGGCCTTCAAAATAATGCCTATCCAAACTTTTATCTTTAGTCCAGAAAGGGAATTTCTAAACATTAAAACTTAAGCTTATTGCATTAAAACTTAGGTCATAGTGTTTTTTAAATACTATTAACCTAAAAATTAATCATGTGGCCTAAGCCTGTGTGTGTGTGTGTGTGTGTGTGTGTGTGTGTGTGTGTGTGTGTGTGTGTGTGTGTGTGTGTGTATGTATATATATGTATATATAAATATGTATCTATATATATATATATGTATATAGATATATGTATATATATATACATATATATATATATATATGTATATATATACATACATATATATATATACACACACACACACACACACACATATATATATATGTAGATATATACATATATACACACACACACACACACACACACATATATATATATGTATGTATATATATATATATATGTATATATCTACATATATATATATATATATATATATATATATATATATATATATATATATATATATATATATATATATATATATATATATATATATATATATATATATGTATATATGTATATATATATATACATATATATACAGATATATATGTATATATATACACATATATATCTATATACATATATACACACACACACACACACACACACACACACATACATACATACATACATACATATATATATCTATGTATGTATATATATATATATATATATATATATATATATATATATATTATATATATATTATGAACTAAATTAATGCTCATGCATCTTGTAGGATCTAACAGCCCACATTAATACTTAGACCCTAATCTAATAATGTATTATCAAAAGGCTTGCCAAAGGTTGGACCAATTAGAAATAACCTCACTCTTACCATTTGACATTTTTGAGGATATCTTTGACATTAGTGAGGCCTTAAAAATAAGCCCCATCCAAACTTTTATCTTTAGTCCAGAAAGGGAATTTCTAAACATTAAAACATAAGCTTATTGCATTAAAACTTAGGTCATAGTGTTTTTTAAATACTATTAACCTAAAAATTAATCCTGTGGCCTAAGCCTCTATATATATATATATATTAATTCATTTCATAATATATATAATATATGTGTGTGTGTGTGTGTGTGTGTGTGTGTGTATAAAACACACACACACACACACACACACACACACAGATATATATAATGAGCATCTTGTAGGATCTAACAACCCACATTAATATTTAGACCCTAATCTAATGATGTAATATCAAAAGGCTTGCCAAAGGTTGGACCAATTAGAAATAACCTCATAGATCATGATCAATAGTTCATTTTTCATCACCACACCTGATCCAATGGCCCATGTTAACCCCAAAGTCATGAGAGCACTAAAAATATGACATGTAGCATGCTACCATTTAGCTAAAGAAACCTCATGAGATTAATTTTGATAGCCGCACTCTTGTCATTTGATGTTTGTGAGGATGTCTTTAACGTTAGTGACAACATCAAATTTAAACATAGCCAACCTATAG
Organism: Torreya grandis; assembly: GCA_037957365.1. Classification (NCBI taxonomy): domain Eukaryota; kingdom Viridiplantae; phylum Streptophyta; class Pinopsida; order Cupressales; family Taxaceae; genus Torreya; species Torreya grandis. The sequence goes on along the minus strand of JARHVA010003334.1, from coordinate 1,388,910 downwards.
ACCAATCAACTTTGACCTCCAAGATCTTGATCAATGGCTCTCACTTAGTCATTGATCCTAATCTAATGGTACAAAGTGGAGGTAGACTTTTTAACTCAAGACTTTAGAGCCTGATGACTCAACACCTAGATAAACTACATCCAATCATTTCTTGAGAAAGCTAGAGTATGCCACTTGGTGTCACCTGACCATTGATGACTTAAATACACAATCAAAGTAGACCTCTAGGATCTTAATCAAAGGCTCACATTCATCCTTAGATCTTGATCCAATAGATCAAAATGAAATTTACTTATTTAAAAATAAAAGCCTATTCAAAAATAAAAATCCCATGAAATTCCATGGAAACATTCTCAAGGAGGTCCACGTAAGTGCCATATAAGCACTAAAAGGAAATATCAAGATATGGCACATCTAAAAAGATAGGATTTTCATAAGTATAACTATCCATAATATCTAAGGCATGAATACATTTATGAAAGTCATCACCTTCACCATTAAAGCCTCAGAAGCCCTAAAAAAATAGCTTAAAGCCTTGAAACTTGACTAATTAAGGACATAACTACATTGAGTAAGCTCAAATTATCATCCTAAGCATCAAGGCTAGTCATATTCCAAGACAATTAAGATCATGAAAATGGCAAGGCAATAGTGTAAGGAAGATATAGACTTGTATCATCCATAGACCATGAAGGAAGATGCTTTAGGGACATCAAGTTAGATACAGGGGCATTGGCCAATGGAATGAAGAATTGTTCAAAGATTTTATTCACCATTAAAGAGTTGCAACCTTTTTCATCTAGTGAGTAAATGGTGGCAGCCACCAAAAGGAAGTTTGATGACTTGGTTGTAATTCAAATGATAGGTATTCATCAAGCTACTACTAAACGAGAGATACTACCCTATATTAACATCCTTGCACCCTTATTTGTAGATTGTAGGATTGATAATGAATGGATTATTGATAAAGGAAAGTCAAGGAGGATTGCTTATGTTTCCCTAGTAGCCTTTGAAGGCTACTATAAACATCTCAAAGCCCAAATTGACCTCCCATCCATAAAATATTAGACTACCCAACATAATTTGTACATCATATTGAGACCATGGTTAATCCAAGGGGCTCATATAGATAAAAATTATGATGGTAGGATCCCCATTATCTAATTTAGGGAAGGTATAAGAATCACTATGAATTTACTAAAAATAGACTCTAAAGCAACCAGCACCACCTATGTTGAACCTAGGTGGGTGTATTACATATACTTCATGGTTGAAGAAAAACTAACTCCACTTATTGGGGAGCTAATTAGTATCCACTTAGGAAGGCATTTTATGGCATTAAGAAGAAGACACTTCAACATTTCACCATTAATGGTATCCACCCATATTCTTGGTGTTAAAAATTTGTCATCCCATAGAAGAATTACCATCTCACATCATTACTCCAAGCTTTATGTCTATAAGTATAGGGATCATATGTAATTCATTTGTGATTGTATATATCCCATACTACTCTAAAGAATCACTAGATATCCCATGCCTAGGGTACAACCTCTTCTTAAAAGATATGTTGATCTCATAGGAGACATTTGGTTTTATCCAAACTACACTTTCTTCAAGATTGAGGGCATCATGACCCAACCATTAAGGTTGCATGTTTACTTTCCCCTTAAGTTGGTTGGCTCAACAAGAAATTATGTACCAAATTTTCCATGGAATTGATAACACCTGTAGAGAGAAGATGAAGGGCATTTTACATCCATTCTCATTTTTGATTGGGAGAACCTTGATCAAGGACTAGAAGTAATTGGACATTATGTCCAGATAGAGTGATGCTTTCTGCTTATAGAAGGATGATCTAAAATTATGGGACTCAAAAAACAAATTGGTCCCTTATTTACAATCAAGGTCACTTATGAGCACATGGTTAGTCCTTATGACCATTTCTATACTAAAGCTGAAAACTTTGAAGAGGTCCTTGCTAGATGTAGATAAGATGATTTCAAGCTTGAGTACAAATTACAAAGGGAGGAGAAACTAGTTGGAGAAAGATGGCAAATTAACCCATTACAATATCATTTGTTTCCATCCACTTCAAGTGCACCTCTAAGTCATCCAGTATAGCCAACACTCCAAATTCAAGAAATAGGTGAAAGAAGACTAGAAGAAAGTCTAGGTGAAGTCCCTTCATCATCAATCTAGCCTCCATGACCATCTCCCCAATTAGATCACATTGATATGGCTACCTTAGAACCATATGAAATAGTGGATGAGTTCTTCAAGGAATTTATAGAAACCTATGGATCTGACAAAGAAGGTGAGGAATCCATAGTTGAAATGGTTCAAATTAAAAGGCCTCAAATAGGTGAGAAACAAAATGGGAAAGAAGTGGAATTGGAATTGGTCCCTATCACTCAGAAGAAGAGAGGTACTAAGATGGCCCTTATTCCTAAGTCCTCCAAAAGACTAAAGGTAATATGGACCCATCCCACCTATGAAGTGAACCTATTTAGTGATGAATTCATAATACATGAACTTGTTATCCTAGACTAGTTAATATATGTGAAATTCCAAAAGATCCCATCCCACTCTCATTCATGGGTAATCACTAACACTTTAGGCATGTGTAACCATGATAATATTAAACCTTGGATCAAAGAGATCATGAAGGAGCAAGAAGAGAGGATAATTATTGGGGCTATAAGAGAAAGTGGTGGGAGGATGAAGCACTAGGGAGTATCAAGTGGAACTAAGATTGAAACCCTAGAAGTAGTGAAACTCTCTAAACCAGTAGCCATAGTGCATTTCAATCTAGATACATTAGGGTTTGAGATAATAGTAACAAGGAAAGCCACCATCAACATCAAGGAATTCATAGTCTATAGAATGTAACCTTTTTTTGGCCTAACACCTCTCCAAGGACAAGTAGTAAGAGAACATCCCATCCATCAAGAGGATGTGGCAAGTTTGGTGGTGACACTAAGCAAACTCAAGGCATTCAAATCATCAAATTAAAATACTTGCATGCCCTCCTAGGAGTCATTTAAGATGTCATATTGGACCCAAATAATTGGTATGATAATGTCAATAGCCTTTTGGAAGAAGATAAGAGCTTAATGGAAAGGGTGGAGAAGATCTTAAAGGACCTATTGGAAAACCCATAAAAAACCAATGCCATAGGCCTAATGATGAGGAGTCTAGGCAAAGGGTTAGTCTCCACATGTATAACATTAAAGATAACTAGGGATAGCATACCAAGGATAGCAAAAAGGTCCTTAGTATCAACATCACATCTATAAAGTAGATTTTAGAGGTCTAATGCATCCAAGAACTCAAGGCCAAGGGTGATAAGGAATTTGACACATTGGCACATCAAGAAGAGGATTTTTTGATGAAGCCTATCATAGATTTTGAGCTCATCAATGAATAATACACTAAGGCAAGGAACATCCTCAAATAGTAACTTAAAGGTCCCACCAATGTGGCATAAAAGAATATTCCTTTATAAAATGTATGCTAATCTGTTAGCATACATTTATCCTTTATTCTTAGGTCCTCCAAAAGACTAAAGGTAATATGCCCATCCCACCAGTGAAGTGAACCTATTCAGTGATGAATTCCTAATACATGAACCTGTTATCCTAGACTAGTTAATATATGTGAAATTCCAAAAGATCCCATCCCACTCTCATTCATGGGCAATCACCAACACTTTAGGAATGTGTAACCAAGATAATATTAAACCTTGGATTAAAGAGATCATGAAGGATCGAGAAGAGAGGAGACTTATTGAGGCTATAAGAGAAAGTGGTAGGAGGATGAAGGATTAGGGAGTATCAAGTGGAGCTAGGATTGAAACCCTAAAAGTAGTGAAACTCTCTAAACCAGTAGCCATAGTGCATTTCAATCTAGATACTAGGGTTTGAGATAATTGTAACAAGGAAAGCCACCATTAACATCAAGGAATTCATAGTCTAGAGAATGTAACCTTTTTTTGGCCTAACACCTCTCTAAGGACAAGCAATAAGAGAACATCCCATCCATCAAGAGGATGTGTCAAGTTTGGTGGTGACCCAATTATTAATGATCTTGGCTAGAATCCAAGGAATGAAATAAAGGATCACTAATTTAGAGAAAGAAAAGCAAGATTTGGAAGCCCAAGTCCTACTTTTAGTCCCTAAAGATATAGTAACATTGCTAAATAAGTCCTTATTGGACATTTTTGAAGGGTTGAAAGCCTTGATATCTAGATTAGTTATATTGGCACATAATATTGGGAGGGAATAGACATTGGTCACCCAGTGGAAAAATTCTAGAGATCAGGCAACTAAATTGATTAATGTCCATCACACTAAGTAATTCCAAGGCATTCAGATCATTAAATTAAACACTTGCATGCCCTCTTATGAGTCATTAAAGTTGTCATATTAGACCTAAACAGCTAGTTTGATAATGTCAATAGCATTTTGGAAGAAGACAAAATATTGAGGGCAAGGATGGAGAAGCTTTTGAAAGACCTATTAGAAAACCATCCAAGACCAATGCCATAGGCTTGATGGAGGATATAATGTATTTAATTACTAATATTTTAGATTATATATCTAAAATATATAATCTAATAAAGGGTTAGTCTCCACATCTATAGCATTAAAGACAACTAGGGCTAACATACCAAGGATAGTCAAAAGGTCCTTAGTATCATCATGACATTCAAAAAGTAGATTGTAGAGGTCTAATGCATGCAAGAACTCAAGACCAAGGGTGACAAGGAATTTGACACATTGGCACATCAAAAAGAGGATTGTTTGATGAATCCCACCATAGATTTTGAGGTCATAAATGAATAATACACTAAGGAAAAGAACATCCTCAGATAGTAACTTAAGGATCCCACCAATATGGCATAAAAGAATATTCTTTTGTAAAATGTACGTTAATTTGTTAGCATACATTTATCCTTTGTCAAGATTAGCATGAACATCCTTTTGCATTGTATCTTTGTATTAAGGATAATTATCCTTAGCTTGCATGTGGGTTTTTTGATAGAATTAACTAGTAAATCACCTATGTTTCCTATAGATAGGTGGTGATTACCATTTTTTAAGGAAAGGATTCCAAGCAATTTTTATAAAAAAGAGCACTTAATACAACTATGGAATTTTGAAAAGATTATCAAGATATTTCACTGAAAGTCAATGTTGTCTATCAATTACATGTTATTGTCTTAAATTTGAATGGTTCTATACATTTTGAGGTACATTTTTTTATCATAGGGCTATTAATTTATGCTAATGCTAGATTAACTAAAAAGATCTTAAGTATACTTCATTTTATTTTCTCTACATTTGGATGCGCATATGTTATTTAGGTTACAATAGTAAACTTTTAAAGTAAACTTGGTTCTTACTTGTGGTTTATATATCTTCTTTAAAGCTTGCCTAATTTATGATGCAATCTGATTTTATACTATTTTACACCACAAATTAGTTAATGTATGCTCAAAGTAATTATAAATTTGTCATGATATTTGAGATGGAAATCTACAATCACATTCCCTTTTCTACCTTACCCTTCTTTTTTCTATTTTATTTATCAAAACTCACCTAGTTTTAAGATCATTGTTAATATCCATTTAGATTAACTTGTAGGCTTAGAGTATCACAAATATTAGGACCCTGGTGTCTCCCAACCACCAAATTGAACAAATATTGTGGACAACTTTCACACTTTACTTTTATTTCACCATAGACATCCCAAAATTATCACAAACTACAACTCATTCCTTGGATTTTCATAATCCTAGAATGAGAAGTGTTCATCAACACTAAGAGAACCTGTGAGGTAGTTAGAAGCATCAATAGGAGGAGCTTTATTGGTGATAGAAAGAGGGCCCACTTGATCAATTGAAATAATTCATGCATTAAATATAAATTATTCTTAACCCTTATGAGTGAATTTTAACTCTAAGTGAAAATATTCTTGATCTAGGTAATTTCTTACATATCTTTATGCTTTGATAGGAAAAGATCTTCGTTATCTATAAGGAAATAGTTAAGTTCTTGTAAAGGTAGCTTTAGGATTTAATAATTCATAGTATTTGAAATTAGAATGGTTTATTTTAGTTGAAAATTGACCATTCTCAGTGAATCTTTGGTTCATTTGAGTCACAAGTTGCAAAGAATGGCCATATTTGCATAAATGAACACATATTTGAGATTACTTAGTCAAACATCGATATACTTTGTCCCTTTACAAGAAAATACTCAACAAAATAAGCTTAGTGTGTAGATTGATTACAATTATATGAGAATTGTAACTTGTTACACTGTATTTTAAAGAGGATCCTTAATCCTCAAGTTGGAATTGCCAAGGATCATGACAAAATCACATTTAGAGACAAGGGATCCCTTGCTCAAGCTAGAAACTCATAAGAAAACTAGGAAGGATAGAGGAAAGAATAGACATTCTAGGTCTTTATCATATCCACCCTTATAAGGGGTTCTTGCATTAAATTTTCACCTCGATATGGCATGGCTTGGAGGTTCCCCCATCAATGTACCAGGTGTAGTTCATGACTTACCTCATAATACTAAAAATTACTTACCAATATTTAGTCCAACTAGTGTTACAACTGTAGAAGAACATGTTAAATATTTTAAGGCTACCTTAAGGTTATTAAATGTCATCCATGAAGATGTAGCTTGTATATTATTTCCTTTTAAACTCAAAGATTCTACATATGAATGGTTCCTAAATTTGCTTGATAATTGTATTACCTCATCGAATAACTTTGACACTGTCATCTATCACCAATTTACAACCATTAAGAGAGATACAAATTAACCTATTAGATCCTTTAATTCTAGGTTCCAAAAGATGTTTAGTCATACCATGGATCCCTATAAACCTAATGAGGCTTTAGCTTTAGAGGTTTACAAAGAGTATGTTGACCCTATTACTTTTGTTTTTCTTAAAATGGATATCCCAGATATCAACACATTAGATCAAAATTATTTTGAAGTAGTGGTTATTAGTGACCAAATTCAACCTCAAGGATAGATGGCTTATTCTATCCCAAATGTTAACCATAAGATGCATGCATTAAACCTTTTCCAAAATAATAACCAAAATACTCGAGCAATAAACCAACTCCTTACTTTGAATGTATTTCCTACCATCCATGCTACCCCTAATCAAATTTTATGTTTCTTGGGTCATCAAACTACTAATGGATTTCACACCAATGACCAAAAGGCTTTTGTGCCTATCAATTGTATTAAAAATAGTCAAGGTCAAAATTCTAGGACTTTAAAAAATGGGAATGAATCTATATTAAATATGGTCCAAAACTTATCACAAATATCTTGCAATTTCAAAAATAAGTTGGTAATACTAATGACAACTCTAGGAGGAACTTCACTTTCCAAAAGTTCAACATGACTAGAAATAGATTTTAGAATGACAATTCTACAATAATAAATTTAATAAGCCTTCCTCTAGCAAAAAGACTATGTATATCAATCTCACTAATATTGCTTTACTAGATTATTGTAGAGTACATGCTACCTATAAACATGGTGAGATTGACTATATTGAATTTTACAAGGCATTTGAGGCTTTCCAAGAGGAACTAGATACATTTAAAGTACTCTCAAACAAAGATATTGCTGCATATCCTTCTGGATCTAAACCATCTGACTAAGTACACATGGTAGAGACATTTCAATTCCCTTTCCAAGAGAATAATGAGCCTGAGAATATCCCTAAAGAGATTTAAGTATTCTAGCAATTATTGAAGATGTACCCTCTAAGAAATAGGGAATAAAAGCAACTATTGACTACTTCCACTCCCCTAACAATTATGGGACCCCTCCAGACACTACATCAAGGAATGATCTTGAATCACCTAAGGGAAGTTATTCTAAATCTACTATTAAACCTTCATGTAAAATTGGTTACAACATTATGGAAGATATGAAAATGATCAAATCCAACATTACTCTACATGAGATAACTTAGATTATATATTAAAGAGATTTAATCTTAGAATCATTATCTAAGAAACCTAGGAAGCCCCCTAAAAGTGACAGTGCTAATGTAACTATGCAAGTAACTAAATTAGAGTCTCCACCTTTTTCACTTATAGTTAGGATATTTGGGAAGAATGTCCATAATTGTCTTTTAGATTTTATAGCTTCAACAAAAATTATGCCTACATGAATATGTGCACAACTTGGGTTGACACCAATTAAATATGATAGGGTGGTTACATAATTAGACAAATCAAAGAGTCAAGGTCATTGGGGAGTTATTGAATGTGCATATGAAATTGGCTAGTGAGCCAAGGATTCAAAAATTTATTTACATCCAAGTGGTAGATATTCCCAATTCTTATGGGTTACTCTTATGTAGATAATGGACTAATGCATTGAATGGTTATATGTCCACTGACTATTCCCACTTATGGTTGCCTTGGAAAGGTGTCCCTGATTATATAAGGGTAGAGAGGGAGCCTAGGATTAGGCACATGATAATAGAATATAATGGTGTCAATGAAAAGGTGAACTTCATAGATTTTGACTTAAGAGTTTTTACTTTAGAATTTACAAAGGAACCTTTTCAAAAAATCCACCTCTAATTATTAGTTTATGGAAGTTGTATGTGGATGGTACTAGGTGTAAATTAGGATCGAGAGCTAGTATTGTATTGATAGACCCTATACAAAAGTAATATCATGATTCCTATAGGTTAAAATTTTCATGCACAAATAATTTAGATGAGTATGAAGCTCTTATCCTAGGATTGCAACTCACTATTAAGCATAAAGTTAAGGAACTCATTATCTATGGAGATTCTGAGTTGGTGGTCAACCAAAAAGCAAATACAAATGCAAGTTATGCTACCTCAAGAGATACAAGTTCAGAGTTTGGGATTTGATGGAATCTTTTGATGCTCTCAACATCTTATATATTCCTAGGGAAGAAAACAAAGATATTGATGAGCTTGCCTCTATTGTGACTAATCTCAAGCCTAATCATGGTTCCCCTAACATTAGTATTGAACTAGTACCATGTCCCTGACAACATAAATCACTTTCAAATTTTTAATGATGATCAACAAATTATGGACTTATTAAATAATTTTGGAGCCTTTGAAACTCACATCATTGATGAAACTGATGAAATTTCTCTTGAAAAGGAGCTTAATGGTAAAATCATCTAATTGAGTGACAATAATATACCTAAAGGGATATTTGATCATGACAAGATTTTGGAGACACTTATGGTACCTAAAGTAAATGGTAAGGACTATCAGGTGGAAGATATTGGTTCACATGATCAACCCCAATAAGTGAATATAGGAAAGGATTGCACAGAAATAGAAAATAGAAATGATAGAGAGTTACAAAATTTCATTTCTTAGTCCTATGAAGATTTGAAAATATTTGACCCAAGGGTTATTACTCATACTATTCCCCTTAAAGAAAATTGTAAACCATTTGGATAGAAGCAAAGACCTATCAATCCTATCCTAGAACCCATGATCTTTAGGGAAGTCAAGAAATTGCTAGATGCAAGGATTATGTTTCCTATTAGGCATTCCACTTGGGTTAAAAACTTGGTCCCAGTCAGTAAAAAGAATTAGAAAATAAGATTATGCATAAAGTTTATAAATCTAAATAGAACATATAAAAAGGACAACTACCCCTTGCCTTCTCTTGACCAAGTCATCCAAGTTGTTTTAGGATCTGTTATGATGTCCTTTTTAGATGGATTTTCTAGATATAACCAAGTGCTTGTTACTCTAGAAAATAGGATGAAAACAAATTTCACTACTAAATGGGGAACATATACCTATAAAAGAATTCCATTTGGATTAAATAATATAGGAACCACCTTTTAGAGGGGCATGGACCATGCTTTCCAAGGTCTAGTGGGAAAGTGCATCATCATTTACATGGATGATCTTACATTTTTCTCCAAGAATAGGGAGGAACACTTTATACAACTACAATAAATATTTGAAACATGGAGGAGGTATGGAATATCCATCAACCATAAGAAAAGTATCTTTTATGTCATTAAAGGAAAATTACTGGGGCTTGTCATTACTAAGTATGTGATTTCTATAGATCCTGAGAGAGTTGAAGCCATCTCCAAAATTGAGCTACCCAACAGATAAAAAGAGATAAAGTCATTATTTGGTAAAATTAACTTTGTGAGGAATTTCATCTCAAGATTTAGTAAAATTTTCAAATCTCTGAATGATATGCTTAATAAATATGCTAAAATTTATTGGGATGAAAAATAAAAAAAATCTTTTTCTAACATAAAAAGGGAAATCAGCCAAGCCCTAGTCTTGATAAGTCCTAACTTTTTAAAATACTTTTACATGTATTCATTTACTTTAGACCACACCATGGTTGATGTATTAACTCAAAAGGTTGATGAAAGTGACCATCTTATAACTTTCATGAGCACCAACTTCAAAAATGTATAGGTAAACTATTTCATGATTGATAAACAAGCCTATGCATTGGTAAAGGTAGTAAAAAATTTTAGACACTACATCCTTAGAAACAAGGTACAAGCCGTCTTACCTAACCTAACCACAAAGATTATGTTGAGATAGAATGAGCTTGGGGAATGAAGGGGCAAGTGGATGTCAGTCCTACAGGAGTATGATATAGAAATGAAGATTTCCAAACTGGTGAAATGTTAGGTCTTAGTCTAGATGATAGCCAATACCAATCCTAAACTCCATATCATACATGTTGAGCAGTAGAACTTCTAGCCTAATGAGTGGTATGACTCCCTCATCCATTTAGTTATCAATGGTAATTGCCCTCTAGGACTCAATAGAGATCAAAAGAGAGCATTGAGACTCAAAACAATTCATTACCTCATAAAAATGGAGCCTTTTCTATAAATAACCTTGAAGGCATCAACTTAAGATGCATGTACAAAGAAGAGGCTTCTCAAAAAATGTCTAATTTTCATGAAAAAATAGGTAGTAGACATCTTTTAGGAAGAACCACAACTCACAAAATTCTTAGGGTTGGGTACTATTGGTCCACCATATTTAAGGATGCTCACAAACATGTGAAATAATACCATTCTTTCCAAATATTTAGCATAAAAGAACCAAAGGCAGCCATGCCTTTGCAACCTGTGAGAATAGACAAACCTTTCCCATAGTGGGGATTAGAGTTTGTGGGGGTGATTAACCCCAGTTATTTTTAAGGTCAAAAGTATGTCATGAATTCTACTAATTATCTCACAAGGTGGATTGAATCTATATCCACCAAAAAATGTAGGACAAAGGAAGTGATCAACCTCTTGGAAGAAATCATTTGCACCAGATTTGGAACCCCAATTTCGTTAGTCTATGAAAATGGATTTGCATTCATATATATTGAAATGATCAAATGGGATTATGATAATGGCATCTCTTTGAAGTTTTCCTCTAACCATTATCCTTAAGGGAATGGATTTTTTGAATCTACCAACAAGAATCTCATGAATGCCATCAAAAAGTCTTCTACAGAAAAGCTTAGAACATGGCACAAACTCCTTAAATATGCATTGTGGGTTGAAGGATAAAAATTAAATAGGCAATCAAAGCTTTTCCATTTCTATTTTTATATGGTTAAGAACCCATCTTTCCTATCACTTTAAAACTCCCTACGTTCACATTCATGCAAGAATACATGGAGGAAAGCTAAGAACTCACTAATTCTAGGCTATTAGACATTATTCAGATGGAAGATGCTAGAGAAAAGGCATTTGAAAATTTTAGTAGACACCAAAGAACTATGAAAATGTGGTTTGATAAGAGATCCAAAGTGAAAGTGTTTAGATAAAGATACATGGTCCTCCTTTGGGACAAGACATCAAATCCTAAATGCAAACATGGCAAGTTAACCCCTTATGGATCAGTCCCTACCAAATTATATAAATATTAGGTAACAACACTTTCAAATTGAAAGATATTCAAGGAGAAAAGTTTACTTTGCCCACCAATGGATAATATCTAAAGCATTACTTTATTTCTGCTCCACTGGGAGTCTTCATGGAATAACATCTATAATATTACTTAGAGCTAGAGTAGGTAGGCTAGTTAGTTTCCTTTCTTGTTTTATATTCCTAATTAGTTTGTGTATATTTTTTTACTTGTGTTTGTCTATTCCTTGTTTATTTTTGTTTTATTTTTTTAGCTTGGTTGTTTTCCTTTGCTTTAATAAAGTCTCTTGGACTATCTTGGCCTAGAATTGCTCAAAATTTAGGTACCTCAAGTGGGAGTCATGAATTTTACACAATGGGACCTAAGGCTGTAATATAGTTTTGTGTTACAATATAAAGATTTTCAAAAGACTCACATGAAAATCAATTACCTCCCAAGAATCCAAAACATTACTTAAGACCAAAGCTCTGTTGAAATAAGAATCATGTATGTGGAAAGAGAATTCAAAAAGTTAGCGCATATACATGCTTGCACTTAAAACATTCCTTGTCTAAGATTAAGGTTTCAACTATAAGGCAATTATCCCAAGACTAAAATATTTAACCAAATCCATGGCTCCTAATGTTTACAATAAAAATAATATAAAAAAAGAGAGACTTAATGCTAAATCAAAAGATTCAAAGTTAGAGGTGATTCAGGTAATCTCCACCAGGGCTATGGATGCCTGGCTGGTAGAGGAGAAAGGCTATGAGTGGAGCCAAAGGTATTTATGTTGAGGCTATGGACATCTAGTTGGTAGCATAGTAATGCCTAAGCCTCCCATAAATTAAGAGTAGTTATTTCTAAGATAATATCTAAAAATGCTCAAGGTTAAATGTCATGGTCAAAAAGATATGAAACTGGATGTTATTCCCCAAAAGTCTCATGACAAATAATAAGTGGAATCAAAACACACATATAATTTTTAGGCTCTAACATGGGGATTTGAATTCTGCATATTGGAATCTTGTTTCAACCTTGAATTGACCTAAGTAATGATATAAGGATTGAAAGAGGAAAAGGACTTATATGTTGTTTTAAACCAAAGTTTCTAGATTCTAACATATTGCTATGTTTTCATTATGAGTCACCATTTTTGTTGGTACCAACATCTCCCCCATTCTTTTTTGTCTTATTTCTTCCACTCTACATAAATGGGGCCCTTGTTAAAATAAGCCCTGTCCAAACTTTTATCTTTTGTCTATAAGTGGACTTTATAAACATTAAAACTTAAGTTTATTGCATTAAAACATAGGTCATAGTGTTTTTTAAATACTATTAACCTAAAAATTAATCCCATGGCCTAAACCTATATATATTATGAACTAACTTGATGTTCATGCATCTTTTAGGATCCAATGGCCCACATTCATCCTTGGACCCTAATTTAATGATGTGATGTCAAAAGTCTTGCCAAAGGTTAGACCAATCAGAAATAACCTCACAAATCATGATCAATGGTTTGCATTTCATTATTGAACCTCATCTAACAGCTTGAGGTAACCCCAAAGTCCTAAGAGTACTAAAAATATGACATGTGGTAGCTACCATTCAACTAAAGGAACCTTGTGAGCTTAAAGTTGATAACCACAATCCTATCATTTGATGTCTAGGAGGATGTCTTTGATGTTAGAAAGAACATCAAATTTAAACATAGCCAACCTATTAACCAATCAACTTTGACCTCTGAGATCTTGCTCAATGACTCTCACTCAATATTTTATCTTAATCTATTGGTGTGAATTAGAGGTAGACTTTTTAACTCAAGACTTCAAAGATTGATGACTCAACACATGGATAAACCACATCCAGTCATTTCTTGAGAAAGCTAAAGCATTCCACTTGGCATCACCCATTCATTGATGAATCAAACACCCTATCAAAGTAGACCTCTAGGATCTTAATCAAAGTCTCACATTCATATTTTGATCTTGATCCAATAGAGTGAAATGAAAGGGCCATATTTAAAAATAAATAGCTAGTTGAAAAAAAATTTCCCATGAAATGTCATGGAAACACACTCAAAGAGGTCCACCTAAGCACCATGTTAGCACTAAAAGGTAATCACAAGATATGACGTGTTTGAAAGCACAATATTTTCATAAGTGACACCATCCATAAGATCTAAGTCATGAATACATTTATGAAATCCATCACCTTCACCATTAAAGCCTTATAAGCCCTAAAATAATAGCTTAAAGTCCCAAAACTTGACTAATTGAGGACCTAACTACATCAAGCAAGCTCTAATTATCATGATGAACATCAAGTCTAGTCATATTCCAAGATAATTAAGATTAGGTAGTGGTAAGGCCATAGTGGAAGGAAGAGACAGACTTGTATCTATCCAAAAACGATGAAGGAATATGCTTTAGGGATACTAAATTAAATACAAGGGCATTGGCCAATGGAATAAAGATATGGTCAGAGATTGTCTTCATGATTGAAGAGTTGTAACCTTTTTTATCCAATGAGAAAAGGGTGGTAGTCACCAAAATGAAGTTTGATGACTTGGCTATAATTCAAATGATAGGTCTTCATCAAGCTGTTGCTAAACTAGACGTACTACCCTATACTGACATCCTTACACCCTTGTTTGAGGACTATAAGATTGATAATGACTAGATTATTAATGAAGGAAAGTTAAGGAGGATTGCTTATGTTGCCCCAGTAGCCTTTGAAGGCTATTATAAACTTCACAAAACCCATATTGACCTCCCCTCCATAAGAGAGTGAACTACCCAGCACAATCTAGATGTCATTTTGAGACCATGGTTAATCCAAGGGGCTCATGTAGCTAGAAATCATGATGGTAGGATCCCCATTATCCAATTCAAGGGAGGTATAAGAATCATTATGAAATTATTAAATAAAGCATCCAGAGTAGCCACCACCACCTATGTTGACCCTAATTGGGTGTCTTACATATACTTCATTTTGAAGAAAAATTGACTCCACCTATTGGGGAGCTAATTAGTATCCACTTAGGAAGCTAGTTGTATGGCATTAAGAAGAAGATACTTCAGCATTTCACCATGACATCCTATGTACTAGACTCATTTATGGCATCCACCCATATTCCTAGTGGTAAGAATTGGTCCTCCCATAATAGAATTACCATCTCACATCATTACTCCAATATTTATGTCTTCAAGTATAGGGATCATATGCAATTCATCTATGATTGTATATATCCCATATTGTTCCAAAGAATCACATTATATCCCATGCCTAAGGTACACCCTTCTTATTAAAATATATGTTGATCTCATGGGAGACATTTGGTTTTATCTAGACTGCACCATCATTAGTATTGAGGGCATCATGACCCAACCATTTAGGTTGCTTGTTTATGTTCCCCTTAAGTTGGTTGAACAAGAAATTATGTACCAAATTTCCCATATAATTTATAACACTTGAAGAGAGAAGAGGAAGGCTATTTTACATCCCTTACCATTTTTGATTAGGAGAACCTTGATCAAGGACTAGAATTAATTGTACATTGTGTCTAGACAAAGGGATGCTTTCTACTTTCAGAAGGATGATTTAAAATAATGGGACACAAAAATGAAGTGGTCCCTCATTTATATTCAAATAATCTAACCAAGGTGGCTTATAAGTACATGGTTAGTCCTTATGACCATTTTTATACTAAAGCTACAAACTTTGAAGAGGTCCTTGCTAGATGTAGCCTACATGGTTTCATGCTTGAGCATAGATTATAAAGGGAGGAGAAACTAGTTGGAGAAATATGGTGAATGAACCCATTGTAGTATCATTTATTTCCCTCCACTTAAAGTGCACCTCTAATTAATCCACTATAGAAAAAACTCCAAATTAAATAAATAGGTGAAAGAAGACTAGAAGAAAGGCTAGGTGTAGGACCTTCATCATCAACCTAGCCTCCAAGACCATATCCCCTAGTAGAGCACATTGAAATGGTTGCCTTAAAACTATATGAAATGTTGGATGATTTTTTCAAATAACTTGCAAAAAACTATGGATCTCACCAAGAAGGTGAGGAAGCCATAGCTGAAATGGCTTAAATTGAAGGACCTCAAATAGGTGAGGAATAAAAAGGGAAAGAAGTGGCATTGGACTTGGTCCCTATCACTAAGAAGAAGAGACGAGTTAAGATGGCCCTTTTCTTAGGTCCTCCAAAAGACCAAAGGTAATAGGGACCCATCTCACAAATGAAGTGAACCTATTCAGTAATGAATTCCTAATACATGGAACTATTATCCCAGACTAGTTCATATATGGGAAATTCCAAAAGATTCCATTCCACTTTCATTCATGGGCAATCACCAACACTTCAGGCATGGGCAGCCATGATAATATTAAACCTTGGATCAAAGAGCTCATGAACGAGCAAGAAGAGAGAATAATTATTGAGGTTATAATAGAAAGTGGTAGGAGGAAGAAGGATCATGGAACATCAAGTGAAGCTAGGATTGAAACCCGAAAATTAACCAAAATCTTTGAACTAATAGCCACAATGCATTTCAATATATATACATTAGGGTTTGAGAGAATAATAACTAGGAAAGCCACCATTGGTATTAAGGAATTCACACTCTAGAGAGTGGAAATGTTTGTTGGCCTAACACCTATCTAAGGACAAGAAATAGGACAACAAAGGATGTGGCAAGTTTGGTGGTGTCCCAATTAGTACTGACCTTGATTGGCATCCAAGGAATGAAACAAAGGATCACCAACTTAGACAAAGAAAAGAAGGATTTGGAATCCCAAGTGCTACTTTCAATCCTTGAAGATATAGTACCATTGATAAATAAATCCTTGGACATTTTCAAAGGGTTAAAAGCCTTAAAATCTAGATCAGTTATATTGGCCCAAACAATTGGGAGGGCATAAAAATTGGTCACCAATGGCAAAATTCTAGAGTTCCAGCAACTGAATTAATTAATGTCCATCACACTAAGCAAACTCAAGGCATTCAGATCATCAAATTAAAATACTTGCATGCCCTCCTAGGAGTCATTTAAGATGTCATATTAGACCTAATTAATTGGTTTGATAATGTCAATAGCCTTTTGGAAGAAGACAAGAGCTTAATGGAAAGGGTAGAGAAGCTCTTAAAGGACCTATTGGAAAAACCATCAAAAAGCAATGCCATAGGCCTAATGGATGAGGATTCTAGGCAAAGGGTTAGTCTCCACATGTAGAAAATTAAAGACAACTAGGGATAGCATACCAAGTATAGCCAAAAGGTCCTAGTATCAACATCACATCTATAAAGTGTATTTTAGAGGTCTAATGCATCCAATAACTCAAGGCCAAGGGTGACAAGGAATTTGACACATTGGCACATCAAGAAGAGGATTGTTTGATGAAGCCTATCATAGATTTTGAGCTCATCAATGAATAATACACTAAGGTAAGGAACATCTTAAAATAGAAACTTAAGGGTCCCACCAATGTGGCATAAAATAATATTGTTTTGTAAAATGTATGCTAATCTGTTAGCATACATTTATCCTTTATCAAGATTGGCAAAAATAGCATTTTGCATTGTATCTTTATATTGAAGATAGTTGTCCTTAGCTTAAATTTGGGTATTTTGAGAGAATTAACTAATAAACCATCTATGTTTCCTATAAATATGTGGGGATTACCATTTTTTAAGAGAGGGAGTTTGAGCAATTTATTATATACAAAAGAACACTTAATATAACTATAGAATTCTAAAAAGATTGTCTGGATAGTTTGTTGAAATTCAATGTTGTCTCTAAATTGCATGCTATTGTCTTAAATTTAAATGGTTATATGTATTTTGAGCTACATTTTCTATCATAGTGTTGTTAATTTGTACTATTGCTAGATTAACTAAAAATATCTTAAGTATACTTCATTTTATTTTCTCTACATTTGGATGTACATATGTTATTCAAGTTACAGTAGCAAACTTTTAAAGTAAACTTGGTTCTTACTTGTGGTTTA
Organism: Torreya grandis; assembly: GCA_037957365.1. NCBI lineage: Eukaryota > Viridiplantae > Streptophyta > Pinopsida > Cupressales > Taxaceae > Torreya > Torreya grandis. The sequence continues at coordinate 1,370,946 of JARHVA010003334.1, read as the reverse complement.
TATATATTCTTTTAAGCTTACCTAGTTTGTGATGCAATATGAGTTTATACTATTTTATACCACAAATTGGTTCATGCATACTTAAAGTAATTATAACTTTTTCATAATATTCGAGATGGAAATATGTAATCACATTCTCTTTTCTACCTTACCCTTCCTTTTTCTATTTTCTTTATCAAAACTCACCTAGTTTAAATATCATTGTTAATATCCATTTAGATTAAATTTTAGGCTTAGATTATCACAAATATTAGGACCTTGGTGGATCCTAACTACTAAATCAAGCAAATATTGTGGATAACTTTCACACTCTACTTCTATTTCACCATGAACATCCCAAAATTGTCAAAAAATGCAACTCATGCCTTGGATTTTCATAAACCTAAAATGAGAAGTGTTCATCAACATTCAGAGCACCTGTGAGGCAATTAGAAGCATCAACAAGGTGTAGGACAACCAAAGGGGATAAGGGATACGTCATCTCATATAGGGATAAAAATGGGTCGGGAATATTTCTCAGGGAAGGGAAATCCACCAAAAATGAGACAATTTTTGTGGAGGAAACTAAAGTGTTAGGGGTTGGGGAGGTGCAAACCTGAGAGGGGGGAGGCCAGTTGCTTCATAGGACCCTTGTCTAGAAAGGAAATGGGAGGGAGGAAGGGTTTTTTTTGGACTAGATAGCCTTAAAGATCAGAGATTGGGGTTGGGTATGGGCTAGAGGATAGTATTTAGACGTATGACTTAAGATGTTGCATTTATTGAAAAATGAAGTGGAGTTTTCATACTCAATGGGTTGAGACCACTCACCATATTTTGACTAAAGATACTTATATTGAAAATTATTCCTCTTTTTTATAGTATAATTTATTATTATGCATATGCTACAAATACAAATCAGGGATTTATTTGATGATGGTCGTGATCCTAACTTTAATCCCCATTTCTTCCTTTCTTCCATTGTATAATTGAATATAACTTTCTTAAAATTCACTCAATATTTTAATTTCTCAACATCTCTTTACTCTTATCTTTCCAATTGAGAATTATAACTTCTTTCAAAACCTCTTTTTTATTATCATAGATATTTATAATTTAGTATACAATAATTTGTGTGGTAAATACTAATTTTATTACCCTAAATTTCCTTTTGATATATCTTAGATCCATTTATTGAATAAATAGATTATTTTTTATTCAAATCACAATTTTACAAATGGATCCTTTATAGGAAATGTTCTTCCTTTATAAGACCCATTGTATTTGATATCTCACATTCTCATGTTTCTTTATTGATTTGTATTACATTTTTAAACACTAATTTGAATTGTAAAAACATAATTAAGATATAAAATTGAATGTAATTTAGATTAAAAATTATGAAAATAAAGCATGAATCTAAATTTAAAATTCTTAAATTGATTTGATACATGATGTGTTAAATATATCAAATATGAAGTAGATCAAGGTACTTTTATTTTTATTTCATTAACTAACAATTATTTTATTATGATAGTGTAAAAGGGTTGGAATTAGACCTATGAGTCATTTACACCTAACTAACTCTATGTGCACACATGGTCACTAATATTAGGCTGGGGTGAAACTATTAACAGATTTGACTATAGGGTGATGTTATTATCCTGAGCTATTTGTATGATCTATGAATGTATAGTCCACTACATCTACTTTTAATAGATATGTATGTGTAACCAAATCCCTAATTGTGTTTGTAACCTTTGAAATTCACATTTTTTCCTCAAAACACTAGGTCCAATTGTAAAATGGTGAAACCTATAGAAAATAAGGAAGTGTAATGGAATGAGATAACCCCATTCATCCCTATTGATGTTTTTTGATTTGATTGGATAAAATACCTAGTTTTATAAGGACCAATAATCATAGTTAAAATGTTTAAAAAAAAAGAGTAGCAGGTCCCAAGGGCCAGGATAGCACAAAAAAATAACAACTAGCTAATTATGCCTATGAGAGGTAAAACAATAGACAAAAATAAAATAAAATAATTTAAGAGGAGGGGCCCTCTAAAGTACCCTTCTCTTCTTCAATATTCTTCTCTGGTTCACCCTAATTCTTTTTTAAAACTTTATCCCTTGTTCTTTTACCAGGTCCTTTAGTGTCATCTTTGGGTAGGATCATCTATGGGATTTTTATTACCTATTCCCTAATTGTAGTCATCTTGATAGGAGTAGTGTTGGGTATTTTAGGATGAGGAGTCTCTACCACCATTAAGTCTCCCTTCATGGGGTTCCTATCCACCTTAGTATAATGGGCAAAGGATTGAAATTTTTTGTTAGCTTTCCTATTTAGGTCATTTCATTTTTATGTTAGTCCTTCAAGATTCATTTTATCCTTGTGAATCTTACTATTGAAAAGTTATAACTATTTTGTATTGTGTTTGATGTCCTCTATCAAGTGAAATTTACCCTTCTTGACCACCTCCCTAGATATACCCTCATACAAAAGAATTGGTTTGGATTTTGGGATAATTAGTTTTAGAGGGGGATCATCAATATAGATTTTGGATAAAAGGCTAGCCTGGGGGGTACTAGATGATGTTCGATAGGATATTTAGGTATGGTCTTCCTCTAGGGATTCCTCCTCATTATAGGACCCCTTAGAGGAACCTCTCTACCCTATAATTTTTTTCCATGCTTCACTAGAAGTAGGATGAGACCTTGGTGCAATATAGGGTTGACATCATTAACCTTATGGGTGAGAGTAGTACTCTCTAGAAACTTTAGTATATAGAAGGGGATACTAATTTTATACCACTAAAAGTGGTTTAACAATAAAAAGTTATGGGAGAAAATTAATTTATACATACATTCAAGTGTCAATTAATTCATGACTTGGAGGTACACCTCGATCCATTGATGGGGGAGGTTGGCATGGGGGAATCCTTTATTATCTATTTTGACAAATTCATTAGTGTATAAGAACCTCTTAAAAAGCTCCTAATTTTTTGACTGGTCCTTATATGTCTTTGATCCATCACACAACATACTTGTAACTTATTTGATAAACTCTTTTATGATTAATATTTTTATTCCTCTCATCTCCACCAATCTCTTATTCTAGATGATGATAAAATCCTTCATTATGCTTGTGTCATGCTTAGTTATCCTTAGCATCAATTCAGTAATCTCACCACACCAAATATTCTTCCATATTTTATTATTACCTCAAATATGAGGTTGGTTCCAAATGATCCCTATCACCTACCATTACCATAGTGCCTATCTAACTGAGTATGCAGCTTGATAGGTTCTAGAAGAGATTTATTTTAATAGTTCAAAAAATTCTTCAGAGGCATGCTTCTTTTCACCTTTTACAATAAATTTTCCTCACATTTTCATAGCAACATCTCATGAAATTTTAAATCCCTCTCTTGATGAGATATGTTCCCACTTGAGACTACCTAATCATCTTGACCTGATGTAATTCCATTATTAATAGATGATGGGACGATTTCATGGATGTGGCATCTTATGTGCTAGTTGGTTAAAAGAGGGAGGTCTTATCCTATATTAGTAAGAATATCTACCACCTCATTCCCTTCACAGTAAGAGTGTAAAATGTGAAATTATATCATCTTGATCAAATTCTTCTTAGCAACATTAATTATTTCTTTTATTATATAGGAGGGATTTATTTTGCCTTCAAGGGCATTTAGGATATCGAGGGAGTCCCCCTCCATAATAATTTTTTCCATATTAAGGATGGAGGAAAGATGGATGCCCCATAAATCCACCTTAGCTTCAACTACATGATTCATCTAAGTTCCCAAGGGTCCCATAGAGGTGGTAATTAAAATCTCCTTTAAATCCCTTATGTCTAATCCCCCACATATAGGTCCTAGGTTTACTTTTGATGCTCCATCAAATTTTAAATTAACCCAACCTTCAAGTGGGGTATTCTATCCTCTATATTTATGGTTTAGGTCTTTGGATGGGGATCTTATTCTCTGGATCATGTCCCGATTGCTAAAGATTAGTTGTGATGAGGCTAGTCTTATATTTTTGTCTATGGGTGGGAAGGCTTTCCAATTCTTAGTGATGGTATGGCATAGTTGAATAAAGACCCCTTTTGGATGATGCCTTTTATTTCTAAATAGGTTATCATTACATGCTTTAAAAATAATCCAAAACTAATGTTAGAGAGCCAAATTCCATAGGAAATCAAGGGATGGGATGTTATATGGTGATTTATATTGTTTAATGAGATCAAATACATTGTTAGGTTTGACCCATGAGATGTTGAATTTATTCATTATCCAATTAAATAAGCTTGGGTTGATTGGATAATCCATAAATAAATGATTAATTGAGTCCTCAACTTTCTTGCATAATGGGCATCTACTGGGGACTATCAATCCTATTTTTACTAGGTTATCCACTGTTAGGACCTTATCTTGGGCCACCAACCAAAATAAAAATTTAACCTTAGGGTTAAAGTCTTCTATCCATAAATCTTTCCATCAATTCCACTCATTTTATATATTTAAATTAGTGGTGTGTCTTGAAGACACTGAGTAACTACCATTGTCTTTAGCTTCCTACAGAAAATGATCTTTCTTAGAGAATAAAGGGATGTGAATATATCTAATGGAGGAGTTAAGATTCTTGATCACTTTCCCTTCTTTAGCTATGTATTTAATATGTTTAAGAGGGAATTCAAATGACTTGTACTTATTCCCCTTAGTTTTAATGAGAATTTTGTATTCTTTTATATATGACTTCACCTAGTTATATATATTTTGACACTTGGAAATGTTCACTCTTGGCTTGGCTTGGTGTGATTGAGATGTGATTGATGTCTACTCTTGGTGATAAATATTTCAATTGTGAATAGTATGGGAGTTTTTATCAATGTGTGATAGTGTAGAGATGTAGACCATATGAGTGATAGATGATTTAGTAAACTTGACCTAGATTTTGTATTTATATGAATCCTTTATGGTAATTTATCACACCATCAACATGATGATATAAAAATGAGATGACCTATAAATACTGATTAGATATTAAAAATATTTTTTATTGTATGAGGGATAATAATGTCACCATTGAGACAATTTTTTTTACGAAACTTTATGATCCTAATGCATATGTCTAAGAGACAAGAGAATAAATTTGATTATCTAGATATGTCTGAGTAATATGGGTATCTATTTGGACATAAAATGAGGTTCTCATAGGTGAATGAAAACAAAATGGTAGGGTCACACTTACAGTGAAGCATGTGGATGCTAAAAAGTTAAATAACATATATTTATACATCCATAAGTCATGAAATATAAATATAGACAAAGATTGACATTTCAAAATGTCTAATACAACATTTGAGTGTCAACAAATGGGTCCATTTTATTATAATATTGAAATGCAATACCAATAATATAGTAAAATAGTAAAGATATACCTTAGTGTGTACGTCACATTTTGTATATAGATGATGGCTCAAAAAGTGCAACTTATCTTAGATTAGGTCACTATTGAGGATTGAGGTTTGCGTAAACACAAATCATAAATCTCTAAAATAAGGAAAAAAATTATGTATAAGATACACATGTTGTAGAAATGAAAGCAAACATAAGCTAGAGGAAGAATAAATAATTAATCATTTGATCATTATCTAAAATAACATTAGGAAAGGTACATATATGGGTGTAAAATATAAATTATCACACATCCTGATGAATGTGGGATTGTCTTCCCTAATGACCTAAAATAACACCTAATAAATATAAACATGTGTAAGGAAAAACATTAAATAGATTAAAAATATACACTAACATCCCTTGTTAAGCATAAATTAGGTGGGTGGAGGAATTGGTTCCTAAAAATAGGGAATAATAAGTAACCCAAGTATTTATAAAATACACATTAGAGAAGGATGATAAAGATACTTAAACCCAAGAAGATACTACAAATGATGATACTTTCTCTTAGTGAAGGGTTTGATGAATACATCAAAAAATTGATCTATAGTCTAAATGTAGTAGATATCAATGAATTGATCATTGATAAGTTCCTAAATTAAATTCATTTGAATCATAATATTCTTGGTATTTTTATGGAAGAGAAAATTAAAAAAAATATAGATTATTATTGTGTTATAACAAAATATGACTGTTGGTTTTTGAAACAAGATACCAAACTCAAGAGAATCCATTGAAGCCAAATAACCTTAGTGGTAGCATTAAAATATCCTCTATATTATTTATTGAATAATTAATTATCCCTAAATGAAGAGATAAATTTTATCCTAAATTAGACTTATGATTTTTAATATTTCTAGCCTAATTTGAATATATAAACACAATCAAGTCAAGGATAATACTTTATCCATAGTTAATTCCAAAACTATGAGTACCTTTAATGTAGTGGATAATCCACTTAGTTATTTTATAGTAAAAATAATGTGTATAATACATAAATATAGATACCATACCTACTACATATGAAATGTCAAGTCTAGTGTGCATAAAATAGATGAGACTGTAAACTAGTTTTTAATACGAGGTAGCATCAACCAAAGGATAATTATAATTAGCTTCAACCTTCACACCAAATATAAAATAAGATGTAATTAGATTAAATTCATCCATGTTATACCATTAAATAAAACCAAAATCATAATTATATTGTGTAATAATGATTCCAAATTGAAACTGATAAATTTCAATCCTAAAGAATTAATACAACAAGCCCAAGTTAGTCATTGAGAACTTGTCAAATAAAGACATTTTAATTGTTGAAATGGTGGATGAAGAACTCCCTATGATAAATAAGTCATCCACATAGAGAACCAAAATCAATAGTAAATCATCCTACCATTAAATGTAGACATTCATATTATAATGACATCTAGTGAACCTAACCAAAATAAGAAAGGATTCCATCTTGACATACCAAGATTGAGGAGATTATTCAAGGCCACATATAGATTTATAAATTTTTTAAACTAATGAAGAATTTTCCACAAATATTTGAGGTTTCTCCATTTATATTTCCTCTTTGAGGTCAATAATATGAAAATCACTCTTTAAATCCATTTCATGAACATCCTAGTGATGTGTTATGACAATAGAAAGAGTGAGTTATATTGAGTTCTTTTTTCATAACCCCAAAAATATGAGTTATCAAAAACCATTTTTGAGGGGTTAAGCTCTTTAATTCCAACACTAAGTTAGTACTTTACCATATATTTAAAAATTACAACTAACTTACTTACCCAAATTCTCAACAAGGATATAGAGAACCTATATATAATAATAATGTGTAGCTAAAGGTTTTCACATGGAAGGTGAAGGTAAATAGGATCGACTCACTAGTTCAAAACACTATCATGTAAAAATAATAGTTATGAATTCATATGCACTACTATAAATTTTGCCCTATCATAATATTTTTAATGATAAGACACTTGAATGAAATATATATTTTTTTTAATTTTTAAATCCATGTTAGTGTTTCAAGAAATAATTATCACTCAACTTACTTGAGATCAATGGTGGCAGCCTTGATCGTAGCTACATCTAAAATAACCTTGCTCATAGATTCTTAAATCAATAGATAAATCCTTATTGGTCACTTAAATAAGGTGTTATTTTACCATGTCAACAAGTTATTTTCCACTGTCTAACCAATAGGTTTTATCTTTTAGTGGATTCCCATAACTTGGTAACCTTTTTATTTCACTAGTGAAATTCACCTATCCAAATAAGGAAACAAAACAATGATTTGATATATTTTATTTAGAAATAACATGAAATATAGTTATCCATAATATCATACTAATTGTTGGCCAATTTTTCCCACATACCAATATTTTTCATGGATAGAGAGGATGATCAGAGTTCTTGATGGAGTAAATGATCAAATATCTTAAAAGTAGGTCTAGAATTATAAGAGAGAAGATCCATTAGGTTCCCATGGTGTTCATGGAATTTAGGGAGCATGAATAAATTTTTCTCAAATCCTCATAGCCTTGAAGGGAGAAAAAATAACTCACACAAGCCTAGAGAAGCTAAAGTGTCATGCAATGCCATGCAAACATGAACAAACCAGTTCTCTTGTGCATTTTATAAGTATTATAAAGAAACATATCAAAGCCAAAGGATTGAATATACATGATTTTATTCATGCCAAGATTATCCCCTAAAAAATTCATATCTTGATGATTTTTCTATCTCTAGATATAAGGCTTGAAAAGTGATCTAACAGTTTGGGATGTGTACACAGACATCAAATTTGGGCCTAAAAAAATAGCCACTTAAATTCAAATGTTCCTAAGGATAAGAATAGGGTTGAAAATTATCAATACCTTGGGTACTTGAATAGAGATATAATGTCACAATACAATTTATAAAGATAGTGGGCTAAAGAGGATCGATGATGCATGGCCCATCATACCAAAGTAGATCAATGATGAGTGAAAGGTCAATAAATTAGAAAATCCCAAAAGTAAATTAGAATCTACCAAGTGTGTAATTCATTAATATCTAATGATGATCAATAATATAATTATATTATTGGGTGTAGAAGATCCAACAAAACATGTTGAGTTGTGTAAATAAGATCAACGGTGTGAGCAAGGTCAATAAGATAGAAAATAATTACATAAAATGCAAAGGCACAAAGTGTCTAAATCATGTAAAATTTTTAGAAAATAAATGGTGTGGATAAAAATTATAAAATTCAAAGAATCTTAGATCAAATGTAGATCCACCACATGACACAAGCATAGTGATGGATGGAGCTAAAAATAGGATCTTGAGAATAGATGAAGAGTTGTCAAGTGGTACATTTTTACAAACCTAGATCAAGATCAAGGGCCAAAGTAAAAATTCAAAGACATTAAACTTAGAGTATAGGTAAAACATATGGTTGAGGTCAAACTAGAGCAAATATTTAAATGGGATGCCATAAATGTAGACACATTAGACAAAAGATCTCACCACCTCAAGTAGGTAGAATACATAAATGTAAGATCAAATGTGATCTAAAATACCAAGAGTAGACCTTGTAAAGATATCTAACACCATTAAATACCTATAGAAAATTTTAATATATTTTAGGCATAGGTTTTATGTCTCATTCAGATTCAAGAAACCCTAGCCTATAGATATTCATTTGCAATCATGACTATATGAAAACCAATAGGTGATTGGTTTTCATCCATAATAGATCTATATTAAGGATTTAGAAGTAATGGTATAATGGTGACTACAAAAGGAATGTTATAAATAACATCAATGAGAAATCTCAAGTAACTACCTAATAACATGAAAAAATCAAACATGATTGAGAAAGACAGTGGGGCATTTAGTGTTTCAAGGTCCTTAGGGACTTGTTCCTATTGGATGAATTATGAATCAACATCCTTAGATTTATGCTAATTGATCAAAGGTGTTTGGATCACATTTATTAAAGGATATCTATTCAATTCCCTCTCTTTCATCCCTTTCTAATATAAATTCAAGATTTGAGCTCTTTATTTGCATCCTTAGCTTGATATAGTGAAGCTCTGCCAAAATCACTTTATAAAACTCTTTTAAAGAAATATAAGACATCTCAGATTCTATTTGAATGCTAAGTGTGCTTTATTAAAGTTTGATTTACGTAGTGTATGTTTCCTATTCATCATCTATATGTCCTTCATTTACATTGCTTTGAGTCTATTGGTTTCTTGTAGGTTGTGTGAAGTGTTGGCTAGTGAGGCTTCCCTTGAAGTGTCATAAGTCCATAGTGTCTTTCTTACACTTATCTCTTTTTGTCCTTCAAGTTGTGGGTCTCTCTTTAGCCTTCATACAAAATACTCATGCTTTTAGCCTTTTCATAGAATCGAATCAGTTCTTGTGCTAATTGGATTCATTAGTAGTCATACAAGTGTCTAAGCTAAAAGTGGATCATTGAACATTCAGTGCATCACCATTTAGACTATGTTTTATTCTTTTTAGCTTTCTTCCCTTTCCCTTTTCCTTGGTATAAGTATAAGTTTAGGAGAATAACTATATTTTCATATCATAAGATCTATCCTTGTTAAAAATCCTATAGGTCTGACCCAAGATTGGTTAACCATAGCCTAGGGCCATTCCCATGTTGGACCAGATTTGAGTAAAGGACTTAGATAGTCCTTTACTCAACTAGGGTACAATCTAAGTCTAGAATAGTTTTTGGCATTCCCAGTGGGACAAATTCTCTTTAGAATAGCTAAAGTTTATAATTGAGAAGAAGTATTTACATTAGAGGGAGACATCTACCATCATCAAAAGCTGAAGATTCTAACTTGTAGAGTTCATAACATCATCTAGATAGCACCACTCATGCCAAAGGTTACTAAAAGGTCAACTAGTAAATTTATTCCCTTTCAATTCATTTATCTACCTTATATTTGATATAAAATAGAAAGATTCAATAGGATAAGTCCTTATCCCCAAAATAAATATTCATCTCCTGGTCATCCTATTATTTTAAGTAGTACAACCCCCACCATGTAAATAAAAAGGCCCAAAATACAAGCCTTTTTACCCTTCAATGGTGGCATCCCTCTTAACCTTCAGCAACATGATGATATCCCTGATACCTCTTTGAAGAGTCTACCATAATTTACAGGAGAAAACTCCACCACCCCTTAGAGCACATAGCTTACATTGAAAACCTTTGTTCAGTACTTAAAATTATGCAAGAGAATATAGCCATGAGACTACTAGCCACATCTTTGAAAGGTAAATCCGAATAATGGTATAGGGGTATAGATCCCACCTGAATAAATATATGGGATGAGTTTGGTGAGTGCCTATGTAAAAATTTTGAGGATAAAAGTGACCACGTGTCACTTATTGAACAAATCACCTAAATCAAGAGGGCATCCCAAGAATATATGGTTGATTACAATTATAGATTCCAAAATACTTCAGATATGATTCCTTTCATCATTAAACCCACACTCAATTATGCTTTTATTTACTACTTGAGATCATTGAATTCAGACATTGCAGTCATGATCCAATCTATGGGTGAGACAACTCTACCAGAGGCTTGTAAGATATCTATAAGGGTAGAAAACTATTTGTTACAAATAGGGAAAATCATGACAAGGCCTCTCATGCCACTTTTTATTGATCTTTAGCCATCCCCACCTACCATTGCTTAATTTTTAACTCCAAACAATCAAGACTAAACTGATGATAGTCACGTGAATAAATTTGCAAGCATTGAGAGCTTGTTGAAGGCATAAAACAAGATAGTGGTTTTAGAGAGACAATAATAAACTTCATATAGGCCATACCAAGGTCCATTCCAAGCCCAATACCCTATTCAATCCTATAATAGACCCCCTTATCATCAAATCAACAATCCTAAAGCCAAATTACTCAAGGTAGATATTATAATAATTACAACCCCAAAACTACAAGTAACTCAAGAGCCTTGGTCCCCACACAAACAACCTTGCATAAGAGGGTCAATGGAAATTAGGAGGGTAGTCAAATGAGATTGTAATGGCTACAAGTGGATAAATGTATCAGGATTCTAATTGGCAACATTCTCCTTCATTCCAAGTCTATGACATAATACCTCCTCCACCACAAGTCTCTCCAATGAATCAAGATAACATACCTACCATGACATCATCAAAATCTCAAATTCAATAGCAAGGGAGCATGGTTAGTCACCAAATGACACCATGTGCATAAAATTTAAAGAAAGGAAACATATGTTCAAGATTATAGTAGTAAATAAGGGGAAACTACACAAAGGGTAGATGAATTAGTTGTAGCCAATACAATGGCTAAGAGGATAATGTTGGATGATAACTTACACATCTATTTAAAGTCTACATAAGTAGACAATTAATCCTTGGATTAATCCATACCACCAGATCAATTTTTGTCCACACCTCCAAGTAATTATAAGGCCAACCCATACACTACCCCATATCCTCATGCCAATGTCACCACAATGGAAATATATTTTAAAAACATTGGAACCTACATTGAATACCTTAAATAACCCCTTGATGATAGTATATGGGTAGTTCTTATCCCACATACCCTACCAAATATTCCCAAATTCAAAATGGAAGTGGATCCAAATGCATATGTAAAATCTTGTGCCACCACATTCAGGGAGTTCCTACCTTGGGATGGGGTTATAGTAAAGATCTTCCCCAAGATAGTTAAAGAGATAGCCCTTGAATAGTATTATCTCCTCCCTAAAGGGTTCATACACTCCTACCATAGCATGGCCAAGATCATCAAATATTTTTACATGAACAAACTCCAAAAGACAATCATACGAGGATAGTTATAAAATATAGAACAAGAATATGACAAATTAATGCCTATTTTATCAAAAGATAGAGGCAAGTCTCATATTCCTCTACCATCGCATCAAACATGGACCAATGAGAGCTATATGATATTCTCATCCATTCCCTTACAAAAATTATGGAAGATGTCTATAAGTTTCCATACTATTTCAATGAAAAGGCCCTAAAAAATACACTTTACATTGATCAAGCGATCAACGATAGTGGACGATGAACCTATAGAACCAATGGGCACATCATAAGCCAAAATAATGGGGGATCTCAAACTATGAACCAAATCCAAAAAAATATGAACAACCATGGTCCTAAGATCCTAAACTACAATAGGAATTAAACTATAAACGGTGTCACTAACCAAACCAAAGAAATAAAACCCTATAAATAATGTTCAATACCCACCTATGAATACCACCAAAACTAACACCAATAATGCTGGAGGCAAGAATCAAATCCCTCCTCCTACCATCTGTATAGTTTATTTAAAATAACCATCCCCTTATAATGCATAATATAAAAATGATAAAAAAAACTAATATTAGTCAAATGAATAATTCCTCTGATTTCAAAACCAAAACTATTACTTTCATAATAACCAATAATGATTCAAGTAATAAGGGAAAAACATGATACATACAGATTATGATGCTAATGTCTAATACCTCTTCCATAGAGTCTTAGGTCTTGACATTCTAGGTTGCCAAGAGTATAAAAAATTTATACAAAGACTCCTAAAATATGAATGTATATAATATTAGATATGTTCTTAAAATGTGCACACACAAACATCCAAGCCCTTTTGAGTGGTATTATTGCTCCCCAAAACTAAAACTTGAAAATTTACCATAATCATTTCCCTATCTAAAAAAATTCACCTTACTCAGCATTAAAATTAGAATAACCATTCAAATCACCCCATTCAACACAACTAACCCATGATAATGGGTAATCATAACATTAAAGCCTCCACTTCTTGGGTGTCAAACACCAATGTGGCCCCTTAACTAGGAGTTCAAGGAAAAACTCAAATGATAAGAGTCATGTAATTATAAGTTAAACAAGAATAAAAAATGTTACTCACACTAGGGAATACCAACTAATGAAGATATATCCTTTGAACATCATAGAAACTGAATCCATTCCTAAATCTATAGCTAACAATGACTTGATATCTAATTTATCCAAGACAATCTCTCATATCTCTTTTCTAGATCTACTTAATAACTCACCTATTAAGCATGAAATATATTGAGAGGTAGGTGAATTAGTATATTATATATCTTTTACTTAATTTGATTTCTTTTATTTAATCACTTAATCACACATTCAAGATATGCCATAAAACTGAAACAATAACATGCACCACACGAGAGAGAGAGAGAGAGAGAGAGAGAGAGAGAGAGAGTAGATTTTTATGTGGAAACCCAAAGTGGGAAAAACCATAGATAAAAATCTCAAGTATATGAATGAGCACCAACTCAAATTACAAATTTTTCAAGCACCATCTTGCAAGAGCACCAACCCCTTTGTTGAGTACAAACATAATAATTATTTGTGAGCACTAACCCACAGGAGTACCAACCCCTTGTAAAGATTTATGATCACCAACCCACATGAGCACCAACCCCTTGCAAACATTTGTGAGCACCAACCCACTGGAGAAACAACCCCTCTTGTGTATAAAACACAACTATCTCTCAATGTTTCTTACTCAACAAATGATAGAACTCTATAATATCTCTTGCTTTTCTCTCCTCTAAAACAAATACAAACCGTGCACTATCTTGCTCATTACAAATGTCTTATCAAGAATTTATTTATAGCTTTCCAAATGACCTTTGGCATTCACCCTTTGTGACCTTTCAATCCTCATGGAAAATGGTGCCAAACTTGCATGACCCTTCATATCCTTGCATTTGAAAAGTCACATGGTTACCCTTCATAATCAAATTCATCATTTCCTCTTTTGCTTTTATCTTTGTGACTTTTCATATTCCTCAAAGTGTCCCTTCATGGAAAAATGTCCCATACCCTCTTTTATCTTAACATGGTGACTCTTGAAATTCCTTAAGATGACTCTTCATGAGAAAATACATCCCATTCCTCTTTTGTCTTTACCCCATGACTCTTTGAATTCTCCATGAGCCCTATTTTGAGTTATATGCAACCAAAAATATATTCATTAATATTAAATAAATATTAACACACATTAGCCAAGATATGAATTTTAAAACACCATTAAATGCAATGGGGCCTTTATCACCTTTGACATCAATGACAATATTTCCAACAATCTCCCCCTTTTTCATTGATGGCAACCTCAAACTAAAACTACCACACCCTAAAACTTGCACATACTACCATCTAAAACACATACAATAACTCCCCCTTATTGTATCAGCCTATACCTATTCCCTATACCTATTTTTCACCTATTTTTGCACCTATACCTATAGCTATACCTATTTCAATTATTCTCCCCCTTTGACATCAATGGAAAAGGGCCTATCCTGGGAGCTAACACTTAGCTCCCCCTCAACTAATGCTGATCCTCAATGGCAAGAAGTAAAATAAATTATTCCTAAATTCTCCTACAGACACTTAAATCTATTTTTGGTAGTATTTTTTTGAAAATATTTGCAATCTACTTTGTAGTACTAATATATTCCATCTTAACCTATTGATCTATAACTTTCTCTCTCAAGAAGTGATATCTGATGGGAATATGTTTTGTTCTTAAATGTATCACTAGTTTCATTAAAATATTAATAGCACTTGTGTTATCACAAAAAATATAAATAGGTTCATCATATTTTACCTTAATATCTTCCAAAGTTTGTTTCATTCAAAGCACTTGAGTACAACATAATACCATTGCAATATATTTTTCTTTAGCTATAGAAAGTGATACTAAATTATGCTTTTTACTTAAATAGGATACTAAGAATCACTAAGAAACAAAGATCATCCACTTGTACTCTTTCTATCATCCAATCAACCTACCCAATTTGAATCTGTATATGCAACCAAAGTGAAATCTCTACCTCTAGGATACCACAATCCATAATCCAATGTCCCCTTGATAGTTTTGAATAATATCTTCACCAACTAAACATGATTATCTTTTAGAGCTGACTAATATCTTTCAACTATACCTACTACCATGTATGATGTCTTGCCTTGATGCTATCAAATATAAAATACTACCAATCATAGATCTATACAAAGATTGATTTGCAATAGGTGAATCTTCATCCTTTCTCACATTATTTCCTATACTCATTGGTGTGCCAACTAGTACATAATCCTCAAAAATAAATTTCTTCAATATTTTCTTGGCATATTTACTTTGAGATATGAAAATTCCTTTATATGACTAAAATATTTGTAACCCTAATAAAAATGGCAATTCTCCAAGAATAGACATCTTAAATTCTTTTTACATATTATTAGAAAATTCTTTTTTCATATTTTTAATGTTTCCTCCAAAAATATTGTCATCAACATATACCACAACAATCAATAGATGCTCACCTTCTATTTTGATGTAGAGATTACTGTCAGCAAATCCTCTCTTAAAACCTTGATCTTGCAAGTACTTATCAAGTTTTTCATAACAAGCTCTAGGAGCTTGTTTCAATCCATACAATGATTTCTTCAATCTACATATATGGCCACTAATATTTGAGAGAATAAACCCTTAGGCTACTCAATGTAGACCTCTTCTTCTAGATTCCCATTTAGGAAGGTAGATTTGACATCCATCTAAAACACTTTGAAAATTTTAAACACTACATATTCAAGAAAGATTCTAATAGATTCTAACCTTACCACTAGTGCAAAAGTTTCTTTAAAATTTATTCCCTCAATCTAAGCATATCCTTTACATACTAATCTTGCTTTATTACTAGTCACTTCTCTATTTTCATTTAACTTATTTTTGTAAACCCATTTTGTTCATATCACATTGTAATCTTTTGGTCTAGGCACTAATTATGAAGTATCATTCTTTTCTATCTAATTTAATCCTTCATCCATTGTTTTAACCCATTTCTTATCATGTCTAGCTTCTAAAAAAGTTCTAGGTTGAATTTTGGATAACAAATAGAAATTAACTTTCTCTTATTCACCTACCATTATTCTTCTGATGTGAATTCCTTCATTCATGTCCTTGATGATGTCACTTTCATTATGATTTATTTAGACATATTTTAATTGGGTTTTGGTGTCCTTTTTCTCCTTCTTCTCATCTTCATCTAATTCTTTAAAATCTTCCTCTTTAATGATTTTAGGAATATCTATTGGATCACTGATTCTTTGTGTTTGTTCTTCTTCTATCTTGACACTTGCATTTTAAACTATTTTCTAGGTTATTTTTTTATAAAATTTATAAGCTTTACTTTTACAAGAATAAACAAGAAATATACCTTCATCTGCTCTAGATTCAAACATACAAAGGTTTTTATCAAATTTTTTTATGAAGGATCTACTACCAAAAACTCTGAAATAATTAACTATTACTAGTTTGTCTTTCCATAGATCATAAGTAGTCTTGTCACTATTGACTCTCAATAATTATTTATTCTGAATATGCACTATTGTAGCAATTGCCTCTCTCCAATATTTATCTGGTATCTTGGATTCATTAAGCATTATCCTTGCCATCTCCTGAACTATTTTATTTCTCCATTCACCTACTCCATTTTACTATGAATTTCTAGCTACTGAATAATGTCTCTTTATTCCATCAAAACTCAATAAACTAATCTAACATGAATTTTATTCCTCAATCTAATCTTAGGCACTTAATTTTCAAACTGATTTCATTCTCAACTATAATGCTTTGAATGCTTTGAAATGTCTAAAAGCTTCTAATTTATTATTTAAAAATATTACGCAAGTCATACATGAAAAATCATCAATAAGCAACATGAAATATTTCTCACCTTGAGTACTTTGAGTTCTCATAGGTCTACACAAATTAGTGTAAACAAGCTCTAACATCTGAGTGGTCGAGTACTCTTTTTTTTTGAACCACCTTATGGCATGATTCCCATGCTGACAAGGTTCACAAAGCATGTCAGATGGCTTTGTAATATTTATAATATTTCTAACTATTTGATTCTTACTAGTTTTGACAAGATTGTCAAAATTTGTGTTCCATTCTCCTATGCCATAGACAACTTTCTTCAATCTAACTCAAATAACATCTTTGACCTTTGATGTCTGATAACATATACAAATTATTTCCCATTCTCTAAACATCTGTAACCAACACATCTAAATCTTTTCTCCTAATTTCACAACCTTCTACATAAAACTTTAATGTGTGCCCCTGATCACACATTTGAATTACACTCAAAATATTATGCTTAAGACCTTCTACATACAAAACATTTTCAATTTTAGTTCTACCATTATCCAAACTTAGTGTATGTTTTTTGGTAATTTTGGTAGTAGTATTATCTTTGATGCCACCTTGATCTTATTCAAGGTTATGAACTTTCTCTTGTCTCCTTTCATGTGCCTCAAACATCCACTATCAATGAACCATGGATTTTCTTCATTTCTTACATGCAAAGCTATCTATACCAACATAGATTTTTTAGGTTATTTCTTCTGCCATGAACCTGCCTGAACTTTCTTCTTGATGAATAGAGCCTTAAAACACTGGTCTTTCTTGACTGACTTGAACACACTTATTAAGTACTAGGTTATGTGTCCAAAGTTGTTTCACTTGTAACATATTATGGCCTCTTCATTAAATCTTGATAGAGGAGCAAAAGAGTTGTGGCTTATACTTGACTCTGCATGAGTTTCCTTCTTATTTTAAAAATCATTAGCCCTTTTTCAACATTCTATTTTATTATGACCATATCTATTACAATAAAAATAGTAACAATAAAAATAAGACCTATTTGTGTATTTCCTACCTGATTGCCCTTTATAGCTCTGTTCCTTCTAGCCTTCTTTGTTTGAGATGTCCTTTGTATTCTTAAATTCTTCCCTTTTTATTTCCTCTTTTTTAAGAGCTTCAACATATCTCTTTCCTTTTTTTGTGTTAACCTTGTCTATGAAAATAGTGACCTCCCCTTTCTCTTTTTAAAATATGATACCTATCTTATCTGACATTGATCTTTGACTTTCTAATATCTTATTTAACATATTAGTGTTATTCTCAAATTTTTAATCATTAGTTACTCTATCATTGATTGCTTTATTTTTTTTCTCAAGATTTACTTTTAAAGGATCAATTTCAATAACATACCTTTAAAATTCTTCACTTAATTTTTTTAACTGTGCCATTAGATATTTTTCATTCTTCTTGGCTTATTCAAAGTGTGGTTGTAAATATTCAATTATTTCCTTTGACTCCTTTTCATTTTTCTTGATCTGGAGCTTTAATCTTTGATTCTTCTTCTCAAGAGATTTTAAATATTCTAAGGCACAAATGAGTTCTCCTTTTAGATTTACTTTAGCTTCATCCTATTCTTCTTCTTAATCATCTATACTTTTAATTATAGAGGCATCTTCATGTATGGCCATGAATAGAATCTCTTCTTCTTCTAAATCACTAACTCCACTATCTCCAATTGAGATAGAATGTCTAGAATATAAACTCTTCTTCTTGAATCCCTTCTTAAATTTTCCTTTAAAATTCTTCTTGTATGTAGACTTTACTTCTTCATTGTCACCATTACCCTTATCTAGGCACTTAGCTACAAAATGTCCAATATTTCCACAATTAAAACATTTAAAAGGTAATTTTCCTTGATATTTACCTATTCCCTTTTTCATCTTGCAAATGAATAGAGCTCCATTTTCATATTCATCATCGCTAGAACTATCACTTGATTCTTGAATCTTAACCTTCTCTTTCTTTGATGTTTAGAAAATAGTTTCTCTCTTTGAGGGTTTCTCTTGTTTAGTATGCATCCCATAAGCCATAATAATACCAGGTAGCTCATCCATATTTAGCTTGGCTAAATTCTTCATCTCTTCAATTGCCAAAACTTTTGCATTATATCTTAATGGTAAAGATCTCAAAACTTTTTGTATCATAATTGATTCTTCTAACTTTTCTCCAAGACCTTGAATCTGATTAACTATTTGATCAAGATCAACCCACAAAAGATAACCTTTATATTTTCTTCCTCTTATATATTCAAACTCTCAAACTATCTTCTAAAAGTCTAAAGCTTAGCTTACTAAACCTTTCCATCACCTTTGTAAATATTTTCAATTTTTACCCTAGTTTCATGAGTAGATTTGCATTGCATTACTTTAATAAATTATGATTCACATAAAATAGCATTTAAATATTTAGCATTATTTTCACTTTTCTTCTTTTCCATCAAATTAGCTACAAATATTTGTGGCTCTTCATATTCCTCCACCATTTCTTGCCAAATGTCAAATCCAAAAACCATCAAATAATTCCTCATCCTTATGCTCCAAAAAACATAATTTATCCCATCAAACAAAGGTTCCTTATTTATAGAAAAAATTTCATGTCATCTAGCCATCGTGCTTTCCCCAATCTACCTTCAAGGTTTAAAACATTTTCAAAAAGGAACATGTTACGATAACAATTGTTAAGCATGAAATATACTAAGAGGAGGGGTGAATCAGTATATTATATATATTTTACTTAATCTAATTTATTTTTTCTAATCACCTAATCACACATTCAAGATATGCCATAAAACTAAAATAATAACATGACCACAAAAGAGAGAGAGAGAGAGAGACCAAATTTTAACATATAAACCCAAAGTAGAAAAAACCATGGAGAACAATCTCAAGTATATGATTGACCACCAACTCAAATTACAAAGTTCACAAGGAATAACTTATAGGAGCACCAACCCCTTTATCAATCACCAACATAGAAACTATTCATGAGCACTAACCCACAAGAGCACCAACCCCTTGCAAATATTTGTGAGCACCAACCCACAGGAGCACCAACCCCTCTTGTGTATAAAACACAACTATCTCTCAATGTTGATTACTCAACAAATGATAAAATTCTACAATATCTACTATTTTTATCTCCTCTAAAACAAATAAAAACCATGCACTCTCTCACATATTATAAATGGCTTCTCAAGCCTTTATTTATATCTTTCCAAATTACCTTTGGTATTCACCCTTTGTGACCCTTCAATCCTCATAGAAAATGGTGCCAAACTTGCATGACCCTTCGTATCCTTGCATTTTAAAATTCACATGGTGACTCTTTATAAGAAAATGTATCCTTTCCTCTTTTTTATTTATCTTGGTGACTTTTCTTATTCCTCAAAGTGTCCCTTCATGGGAAAACACACCATATGCTCTTTTCTCTTCACATGGTGATTCTTTGAATTCCTCAAGATGAATCTTCATGAGAAAATGCATCCTATTCCTATTTTATCTTTACCCCATAACTCTTTGACTTCTCTATGGGCCCTCTTTTCACTTATATTCAATCCAAAATATATTCATTAATATTAAATAAATATTAACACACATTAGCCAAGATATGAATATTAAAAACACCATTAAATGCAATGGGGCCTTTATCACCAATGCTAGACCTTTGACATTAATGATAATATTTCTAACATCACCTACCCATTGATCGACCTTACTTGATGCTTATGATAGGGGAATTTGTTTAGTTTTACTCCCCCTACAAGCCCAAATCAATCACATTGATTTGGACATGTTTCTACCTAGTTAAGGACCACTTGACATTTGCTACTTATTCAACCTATGATTTTTTCTAATTGACTTTGAATTTTCTAGGAGAGGAGATCTATCCTTGTTTATAAAATTATGGATCTAAAATATTTATGTAAAAAGAGTAATGGTCAAAGAAAAATAAATGTTCAACATTGTCCCCTTATCCTTCTTATAAAAACTTGGTTACAGTGAAACTGACTGTTCTACTACATGTAATACTTTGTATGGCTATGATAGCCTCAAGTCTAGTTCAATAGGAACCATTATGTTCTCAATGATGTTGGATCCCAAGATAGTCTTGACTGAATTCTACATCATAGATAAGGACACTAATTCTAATATGATCTTGGGATGCCCTTGGATACATTGGATGAAAGCTATTCATTCCACCCCATTTCAACAAATTAAGTTCCTACACCTAGGGAAAGATTTTTTAGCCAAGGAGATCCCACACCCTTTTACACGTTATAGGCTACCATGCACAAAAAACCTAGACTGAACATCAATGATCACTTACCCACCAATGGGGTTATGAAACACTTGTAATTAGTTGATAACACTAAAGCCCTGAAGCCCAAAGTGGTCATCTTGAATAAAGATAAAGAGATCCCCCAAGCCATGGTAACATATAATTCAGCTAAAAAATACTTAGCAAGGATTAAAGAGTTCACCAACATGAACCCGACCACTGAATCCCTAATTACCTCCTTATCTACTATATAAATTATCAATCTCATGGAGAAATACACTCCTCTAATTCTTCCCTTAGATCTATGAGGGTTAGGAATCTACGGCTTCTCAAAAACTTTGGTTTAGCAATCCCAAATAGGGGTAGCCTACTTACCTAAGATTTTCATGGTGGAAGTATCCAAAGATAAATAAACATTTCCCCATGATGACCATATTATCATCTCTTAGCATGGCCACTTGATGCTCAAATACATGACAAGACCCAACCCATACTCTACCCTCATCACTATCAAACCACTTCAGAGTATGTTTTTCAATCATGCTATGATAAGACCCTACTAGTTATTCAGATTGCCTAACACAATAGGTTTCCTTCCCTAAAAAATGTTAGCCATCTTACATTAACCTATGTTTATTCCCATTTCTCTTCATGGTATGATCCAATTAAAAATTGGTCAAAACAATTCCCCCTCTAGTCATCCCTACACCTAAAGGGAGAGTTTGAACTTTGATAATAGCTAAAGTAGAAATTAACATTGAAACTCATAATTACCCATATGTTTCCAAATAAATACCCTTCATCCCCATCATATAATAAAAATACCCAAACAAATCACTCACCATATTCCTAAAATTTTTCCCACACATAAATGATGGGGTGAATGTTGTTTCCCATTCCATATCAACAATATTTTAGATTACACAAATAAACACCTAAACCTCTTATCCCAAAATAAGACCCTAATTACACTATCATACTCCCCACATCTAAGTGGGACCCCAATTATGTTGACATTCTTATAACTCTAAAAGATAAGTCAGGTAAATAATAATATTTTGAATTTCTACAAGCTCTCACCTAGCTTGATCCAAAGATTAAAAGACAACCTTTTAGGTCCCAAAAATTTATTACCTTTCTTCTCCCACTACATGAGACTGAGACAGCCATGCATCCAAAAAACCTCTCATTTACCCCATGTAAGGGGCATACCCATCAAATTCTTGATTCCTATGACCATGAGCCTCAAGGAGGGTTACCTAATATATTCAACATTCACATGGTATAGGTATTAGAATTTGACAAAGATCCCCTTAAATCCTTTTATCACTACCATCAAGCCACCTAATATTTCATGACATGGAATCAAATGACTATTTGAGTTACCCTATCGATCTCATATTACCTTTACAAAACCCTTGTCTTCCCTTCGGTATCACTATAACCAAGGAGAGTGTTTGTACCTTAATGATATGAACTATATTCACATAATATTTTCAAACTTTATCAATAATTAATGTTTTCTATCCTACAGTAACCCATTGAGTCTCAATCTCTCTAAATGCACACCTTAAGGGGTGAATCAAGAAAGGGGTGGATAGACCATTTTTACTTTGCAACATTTTTTTGCCTTTATTATCCCTTTATATCTACACAAACATCTCCTAAGAACATTCCTCTAAGTTTTGCCTCATCTTTTTCACACTCCTTTAGTCTTTTTTTGGCTTCATTAGCCCTTCCCTAGCATAAAATTCTTTTTGACAATTTACAATACAATGTCAGCCCATCAACCTTATACTCTAATTGAAAAAACTCATTTAGGGTCTAGATAAGCTCCTAGAAGACCTATAACAAGACCTAATTTTATTTTATTAATAATGATACAGAGTCAATTGGGTCAATCTTATCAGCTAAAATTTTAGAAAGGACTAGGGTTAGATCCAGTTATATATACACATTTAATTCATCATTTATAAAAGAAAATAAAATAAGAGATATATTTTATGAATCTACTTATCCACCATTTTACTTGAGGAGCATAACTTAGGGTTTCATACATTCTTTGGAGATATAGATCTTGTCTAGTGGAAAGTCTTTTGAATGCATTAATAGGTTATATATCCTAGATTTTATTTATCCTTGTCATATTTACATACCATAACAACCTCTTGAAAATCACCTTGTACAAGGGAGAGATTGAGGTTTGATGGGTTCATCTTTAAAGGTAAGTATTCTTAACTTTGTTTCTCCTTTATAAGAGTAGATAGATATGTATTTATATTTTTATCCCATGCATTAGGATTATGTATACATTAATGTGAGTATATGTCTTCTATGCATGTTTAATTTTAATGTTTATTACCCCCAATTTGTGCCACAAGCTTTGGTAATCACTATATTAGACTTTACTTTACTTGTTATTAATTTAGTGAATATGAAAATATTGGACCTAGTTAGGGTTATTACATAGTTTTGATTGATTAGAGGTTTTGTAAACCTCTCTAGTGATATTATTGTCGTAAGATATCCCTTGGCTAGGTCTAATAGATCCATATTGCTCATGACCCAAAATTTATAATGTAAAACAATCGAAAGTGTATGTATTATTTATCTTCTCTAACCTAGGATTGATTTATAGATTACTTGCATTTATCTTTACATATATTTTGATGAACCCAACATGAATCTAACCCTTGAAATTTTTCTTTCATGCCATAATTTTTATAGTTTTATTATATTTTTACATATTTGAAATACTGTATCAAACAAGTTTATATAGTTCTAACTATTTATGCATAGGTTTGACATATAGTCACTTCAAAATGACACTATCATGTCTATGCAGGTCTTCATCAAATATAGGTTACTGTATTGAGTAGTTGGACATAGTATTTAACTTTAGTTTAAGAATAAAATACACTATAAAATATTTTTAATATGTATGTTATTTGCTTCTGTGAACATGTAGGTCAAATAAACATTGTTGAATAGGTCAACTTTATTCATTATTTCTTCTTCAACAATAGGGTTTTGCAAAACTTGGTCAAACCAGTCAACCCAATTTGTAGAATTTGAAAGCAACAACTAAGCACTACAATAAAAAAATTAAAATCTAAAACATATTAAAACCTAACAAGGCTCATTTATCATCTCTCTCTATCATTTTAGATCTTCCTTTAGTTCTATTTTTCACAAGTTAGTAGTCTTCAAAACTACAACCCTATAACTAACTAGGTCAACCTGAATGACTTAGTTTTGTAGTCTACTTTTTGTTTGAGAGACATAGTCAAATTATTTGACTATGTTCTTAAATACCTTACTCATATCGAATAATATAGACCCAATTGACTTTGTTCTATACTATTTGCATATAGTTTTACCTGAACTAACTCTGTACTATTTTTAATCAAGGAATTAACATCTATTTACTAGTAATTAATTCACATTTCCTTTTTAGTTTTTTATATGCTTAGAGTAACTCACATAGTCTAAATAGTTAGTTTATCAAATCAAGATTTTAGTTACACTATTTTAATCTTTTTCACACATAACCAAATCACTTAACATTCAAAAATCATCTAAACATTTATCTTTCCAAGGCCTACCTAATTGGATTTCATCACCAAGGGGGAAGCTGACTTGGTTTTCTCACTAAATATAAATATGGGGTTAATGGTATATATTAGCAAATTACCTAACACCCTTATCACTATGGGATTATGAAGTGAGGGAGCACATCCCAATACCAAACTAGTAACATTACCAATACAGATCCCTTTTATCCCAAACATCATAAGACCAACTTTAGACTATTTTATAATTTCTTATTTTACCCAAATTTCCTATCACATTAAAACCAAAACTTTCCAATAATATAATAACAATTAGGGTGACCAATTAGTTAGCATTTACTTTTTTGTTTATTACTCGCTCTTTGATCATTGTTTCTTATAATTCAAAACTTGCATTGGTCAATGTTGGTACAAGGTTTGTGTTTTGAACTCCAATTAGATCAATCACATTGATCCAATTATTTGTGTGTTTGTTTTCTTTCTTGTTTCAAACTATCTTAAAAATAAAAATTTCCCTATTTCAAACCACTATGATCTTCGTTAATACAATCTATTATAGACTATTTTATACCTTCCTGCTATTAGTACATAGTCAATCTATATGACTTTGTCTTCTTATCCTCTTTTTCATTAGTACACAATCAATCTATATGACTATATATCATTATCAAATTACTTAGATTTCCTATTTTTAGTACATAGTTGACATGAATGACTATGTATTCTTATATGTCTATTGGGTTACATAACATAGTCGACTGATTCAAATCTATATCCTATTTTATGACTTTGTCTTTACATCATCATCATCCTTATTAGCCTTTTTCTCTCATCATTAACTTGTTATTTGAGGACAATATAGAGTTGAACCCAATATATATGATGAACTTTACTATTCCCAATAGGTTTTCTCATAAACATCTTATGGATCTCACTTTATATGAAATAAATGTGCATGTATAGACTCACACTATGGATTCTTCCTCATGCATCCTCAATTCATAACCCTCTTTTCTCCTTAGAATATCATCTTGAATTAGAGTATACACCAAAAATGTATCTATTAATTAATGAATTTACTCAACATTTAGGAAAAGACCCTTCCACTATTTATAACCACATGATACATGGTCAATAAAAATAAGCCCATTCACCTTCCCCCCAGATTCTCATATAGATTTGTGGGAAATAGATTATTTTCTTCTCAAACTATTCCTTCTATTTTGACCCCTTCTCATACTATAACCTCTTCTGCCTCAATTTATTATACCTCCATGCCAGGTATCTCTACTAACATGGCAGGTTCAACATCTAGTGAGATTTTTCCAAGACCCACTCTTCTTAATCTCTGTGCTAGTACATTATTTTATACCAATGGTAATCATGCCACTACTATTTCTTCTTCTAATCCTTCTACTAGTGCATCATTTGCAAAACATGATAATCATGCCACTAGTGCCTCATTTTCTAACAACACCTCTCAAGCCACTAGTTCCATGCATGACACTGATGCAAATTTTGATGCTTCATATTCTACACAAACTAATCAAAACACCACTCAAACCCATCAAATTTTATTTCAAACTCTTAACCAAATGAATGATTTCTAAGATAATAATTCCAACCAAATGATGCAAATGCTGAGCACACAATCAAAATTCCCCCAACACCCTTAGGGATTCCCATAGAAATCTTATTCGCCAACCACATCTTGTGAACAAACTGATTAAACATATTAAAAATGAACCTCTTATGCCTCAAATTGACAACATAGTTACAAGAGGTATCACCCCTAACCTTAGTTATAATGTGTTAATCAATTGTACCTTACACCTAAAAACATTTGTAGATCTATACAAATATTAGGTCAAGTTAAAAACTTTTTCCTCTACCAAGCTCTTAATGAAAACCCTCTCTAGAGATTATTTAAATTAGTATAACCAAATCAAGTCTCATTCCATCACTAATTTGGAAAATCTAGTTGATTCTCTCGTACAAGATTTTCAAATGATTAACCTCCCTAAAAATACCTTGGCTCATTTTATTGATTGCAATAAATTTGAGATGGAAACCACACAATATTTCACTAGATGATCGAAATTCCTTTTCCAATAAGTTTGAACACAAGATGGAAGATAATAACCTCTTTCATATATTCACCAATGCTCTCTATCCTAAGTTGTAATATCATGTTATGACTCTCTCTATCTCTCTCCATGAACTTTGGAAGAGGCCCTCAGCCAAGCCAAGCTCCAAGAAGTTTTCATGCATTAGTTCAAGCCATCCACACCTCTTATTGGCACTCACATGCTCATCAAAAATAAAAATTATCATGCTCCTAATGATGGTGTCACTAATTCCTATGATACCACTTAATAATATTTAATCTATTTCTCCTTACCCTGCTCTAAAATAAGCTTCCCCTTTAAACCACACCCATAATCCTTAATTTTATCACATAAACAACATCAATGTTCATAAACCACTATCCTTAGTATAACTCCAAAAACATCTACTAAGGCCTCTTCCATGAGAGATTTATCCCACTCACCTTATGAAATCATGGTACAATCCAAATAACTTATGTTAGTTCATGTTATTTAGGTTCTTTCATATGAGACTTGTAGGTAATTATGTAGCTTAGATTTTGATTTCCTCCTTGGTCCAAATTTTGATCATGATTCCCTCATTCCTAAACATCAACAATCCTATGAAATTGCCTTCAAATCTCACAAAACACAAAGTAAAAATAAAGCTTTGAACTAGGCTAATGCTCATTTATCCATTTATGAAGACCCCCTTCCAAACCATCAAGACAATAATGATAAGACTAACCCTTCCACTAATCACATTTATAATCTTATATAACAAATTCTTAAATATAATGTGGTTAATATGACTAATATTTTAAGGGTATTTTCCTTCATTAATTCTCATTCTACCCATACGCACCAATCATATCACATTTTTTGTGTTATCTAAGATTCTCCCTAAACTCACCTAGTTGAGTTGGGGTAAGATGACCTTGTTTCTTTGACTAAATAAACTCCAACACATCCATTGGGTTATTAATACCATTTCTACCATTTATCCAACCTCTTTAACCATAGATAATAATATTCAACCTTATAATACCACTTCCTCAAATCTATCAAAAGATAATCTTAAATCAACTACCCCATCCTTTCAAAATAATCAACCAATCTATCCCCTAATTAAACCTCTTGTATCCTATCAACAAAAAATTACATACACCTCTAATACTACTTTTGAGGATATTCTCCAACATTATGAACCTATATCTAGTAATCCACTCATGGGTTATGATGAATATGACCCTATCACAAATCTTACCAATCTCCCATCTCAAATTCACTTTCTAAAACCCATGCAAACTTCTTCATGTCATTACAACCACATTATGAAACTCCTATTTAAAATGAACATCCCCCATCCTCCCCTAGTAGGATGTGATGTTACCTTATCTAGGTTAGAATATAGCATCTTAAAATAATGTGAAGAGATGTCTATACATGTTGATGAAATAATAGACACCTCTCTCACTCAAATTTCTTATTGCTTCTAATTATTCTATATGATATTTTACTTCATGTATATGATCATCCCTTATCTATAAACATCCAAATTGGTGACACACAAGTCAAGTATGCCTTGATTGATGAGGGTTTAGGTAATTGTGTTACCTCCTTTGACTTCATTAAAAATCTTGGATACACTTAAGTATAGTCTTACTTCCACACACAACATGTGTTAAGGTTATGATCAAATGAAAATGCATTCCTTAAGTTTTTTATGGATCATTATTACCATCCCACATTTCAATATTCAAGTGAAGGTTATGATCTTCAATTTTCCCGTCACTTTTAATATCTTTCTTGGCAGACCATGGACTCATTACATGAGGGTTTTTTATTTTTGTACCTACTAATGTGTCAAGTTTCCTCATAATGGTGAAATATATAATATTAAATATTACACTAACCATTGAAATTTTAAACAAATCCAAGACTATAGTGTATTCAAAATTCCAACCCTTAAACCCTTGTCGAGTGTTCTATTTCAAGAATCTCAACATTTTAATTTACCTATCAACTCCATGGAAGGTTATGATGGTCACCCTAAAATCATCAAGAATATATCACCTAACCTCTTAGATTTTGATGATGATGAGCCCAATGAGATCAAACTAAAAATGAAAACTTATGATCTCTCTCATCTCATTTCCTAAATTCCACCATCTTTTAAGTCGTATTCTCATCAACCACTTAGGGATGATATACCCATAGTCTTAACTAAGCTTAAACTCTATTCATCATGCCACCTCTGATGAGAAGGTCATACCTACTTCTCTAATTTATCTTCATACACCCAATAATGATGATGGTTATACTTTATATGACCCATTTCTTGGAGGTCTTGTTCATGCTAGAGATGTTGAGATCCTTCATCATCATTCTTCCTTGTTTTAGTCTTTCTATTTATCTTGTCACATTTTGTTTTATATTATTCTTGATTTTAGAATTATTCTTATTGTTCATATGGTAGATATGGTGTGTTTTCATGACACACCTCTAGTTTCCAAATAACCTATTAGTAACATTCTTATATATCACATTATGACTAGTCCTTATTGCTTCATTAGTTACTAGGATCTATATAATTGGCTTCCTTATGAGATGTTTTATACTATCCTTAAATCCTATGTGAATCTTAATCCTCTTTTAATTGATCATAGATTATATCCTATTCCCATTATACTTATAGCTTAATCTCTTCCTACTTCTGATTTTATTTCTACTTTAATGAAGCCTCCACTTTCTCTTCTACCTACCCATTGTGCCAATTAGTCATACTATGACATTTATAAAGTTGTTAGTCATTATACTAGATATTTTAAACTATACCAACCTTCCCTGGCTTCTACTTCCACTCCCTTTACACACACACACCCACAAACACACAATAACAAGTCTATTGCTC
This sequence comes from Torreya grandis, assembly GCA_037957365.1. Taxonomy (NCBI): domain Eukaryota; kingdom Viridiplantae; phylum Streptophyta; class Pinopsida; order Cupressales; family Taxaceae; genus Torreya; species Torreya grandis. The sequence continues at coordinate 1,340,826 of JARHVA010003334.1, read as the reverse complement.
ATATAACTCTTAGTTTCCCACACACACTTTCCCACTTATATTGGACATACAATAGGATTTAGGACACATTAAAATAAACAAATAGTCATTACATTAGGTTGGATATAACTCATTATACTAGATATTTTAAACTATACCAACCTTCCCTGGCTTCTACTTCCACTCCCTTTACACACACACACACACACAAGTCTATTGCTCATATAACTCTTAGTTTCCCACACACACTTTCCCACTTATATTGGACATACAATAGGATTTAGGACACATTAAAATAAACAAATAGTCATTACATTAGGTTGGATATAACTTAGATAGACCAAATCCTTCTTTAGGTCTCATGGAGACCTAATTCTATTAGGCTTATTTTAAGTCACATTACCTTATGATCTTGGTACACTATACACCTCTATAAAAATCAAAAAAATTTAAAACAATCATAAAATATGCCTTATCCAACATCCTCTAAGCACCATGAAACTTTTTAGGTCTCACTACCACTTGGAACATTCGATTATCACTATTCACATTAGGCCTTTAAACACATAGAAAGTATGTCTTGAAAAACTAAATATAAAACATCATTTAGTGACATAATCATGATAATAAATAACTTATACATAACTTATATGACCTCAAAAAAATCACCATATGAATTATACACTTCAACTCAGGGCATAGAGCCTCAAAATAACCTCTATAACTAACTCAATTAGAACTACCATTTTTCCTTAAAGACTAGTCATGGTGACATAGACCTCCAACACCTATATAGACTTTTTTAAGGACTTATGATGAAATTATATGATATTTTGAGATCATTATACCATTCTAATATAGAAATATAATATCATTAAATGATAAATATTGGTCTTTCAAACCATTCTCGTGACCTTACATCTCACTATTATATCTGAATCAAATAGGTCAACTTATGAGCAACTTTTTCACCATATTAACTGACCTCCAAACTTATATTAAACATTAAAATGTCCTAAAATTTATGAAAAAAACTTTTTTATACACTTGGTTTCATAATTCTATCATGAAAATGAATTCTAATTCATCTTCTCACCATTTCTTAGGCTTTTCATTATTTGCACCATTAGGCCTATTAATGACTGACTAACTTGGATGACCAATTTAGAAAAATTGAGGACTATAACCTATCTATAAAGCTTTATGAACATGAAACATTAGTCTCTACCTTTTCCTCCATCCATTTGATTATTATTGCCAATACGACTGTTGACTTCTATAGTAACTTCTTTAAAAATAATCTTATAACTCAACATTTTCTCTCTCCTCTCTCTAATCAATACAACCTCAAGGTACCTAGTATATTCTAATATAATATATAATGGTTTAATTAATCATACCAATCCATTATAGGTACTTTTTATCAATATCTTCAACATCGAGTCCTTATTAGGGTTTTAAGAGGGTTTAAACCCATTTCTACTCTTAACAATCATTCATAAAGCATATCCATTCAATCCAAAAACTAATTCCTATAATTTTGATCTAGAACCCTTCACCATATACCATGAATAGTTTAGGTTCTCATGAAAAGGTTTGATGCGATAATGATCACAATAAAATCCTTTTTGGGTTCAGAACCCTTCATTCTAAACACTTGAGAGACCTCCAAACAACTTCTCATGCCTTGTCCTTCAAACTGGAACCTAAAATTTCATGTACATTCATAAAAAAACTTTAATTACCTTTGTAAATTCCTACATGAGATTAAAAACCTTTAAAATTGATTATGACCATTCATTATTCCAGACTCTCTTTGTTATCTATTCTTTGACTTGTAAACCAAATTAGGCCTTAAATTTAACCTTCGTGCACTCTCTACCTTAGTTACATACTCAATAAACCTATATTATGCTTAAATAATATCATTCATCCCTCACATGTCTTGACAATAGATCATGATACCTCATTAGGCAAGGCAGGGTTTTAGAGAGGTCTAGATGGAGACCTAAATTGAAGGTCCTACCATTTTAATATCACCCTAAAGCTCTCATGAGTGTTCCAATGACTCAAATACATGCTCAACCAACCTCATACAACCACTCATTCTTATATTCACTCATCTCACTAATCCACCACACTTATACATTTTCATAAGGTTTCTTCATGCCATGACTTGACTTAGGCTACTTAAACACTTGATGCCTTGACCTGTTCCTTCCATATCATGACCTCAAAAAAACATAAAAAAAGTAGATATAATACATTACACCTCACTAATATCACTACACCATTTATTTCTGATTATATAACTCTTCCATATCCTCATACAAACCTAAAACCACTTTAACAAGGTATATGATTAGACATATATCTTTCATGCACCTAAAAACCTTTGACACCTTGACTTGTGCCTTCATGAAACCATAAGACATTTATTGCCTTAAAATTCTATATTTCCTTTAAATTATCTCTTGTTTTTAAATTCATCTTGTCACATGGTTTCCTTGTCACATCAAGTTCACAAGCTCATACCTCAAAGATCACTCACCCAACATATTTACTAGATGCACATTGACATCAATGAAATCAACCTTGACATCAATGGAATCAACCTTGACATCAATGAAAAAACTTCTCAAAAAACTCCCCCTTTTTCATTGATTGTAAACAAACTACAAATTGACCAATCTCATCTCCCTCATTCTAGTCTTTCTCCCCCTTTGACATTAATTACAAAGGGTCTTCTACACACTGCTATCTAGAATCATACACTTTTGTAACAAAATCTCAACACACAAAATATGAAGCATTATAGGAACATGTTCCCCCTTATACCTTCTTCAAATGAACTCAGATCTCAAGACCACTCAAAATGTCCATAACATGACTTCTATGGCTCAAACCTTTGATCACACACTAGGCCGCCATATTCTTGACATCAACTAAAGAATTAGGAACACTCCTTTATATTCATAGATTGAGATAACCATATGAGTCATTAGGAATATTAGACCATCCTCAACATATTTAAAGTATCTTAATACAAATACCAATCAGATACATAAGATTTCTTCACACTTTAATCTCTTTCAACAACATTCAAATTTCTTTATGGTCATGTTGTTCTTGCATAACAATCTATATTCCATATGTTTCTAGATATAATCCCATTATAATAATTGCATTCCATATAATGACTCCTCATGAAATTATCTCTAGAATAAATGCTAAAACTCTTTTACCTCATCATATACATATAATCTACTGGTAAAACAACTTATATATTGTAATGAAGATAACCTAAAATCTTCTCAAAATGAGTCCTTATTTGACTTTAACCTCACACTTATGCAGATATAAAAAGTGTCTCCATGAGGATTAATGGAGTCACCCCTTTACATAAGGCTCTCAAAACTCCATGAACTTAGGAGATTCCTAGATCTCTAAATCATTTTACCTAGATATATTTCAATCATGAGACTGATAGTCCCTCCTTATAAACCATTTAGGCTTGATTGCAACATTCAAATCATTCACCTTATCATCCTTCTTCTTCACTTATATTTCCTTATCAATACATGAAAATAATAAGTATTCTTAACATTCCTTCACTTTTTATCTTTGCCATATCTTAATAAATAATCTATCTTGACCATTATAATCAATATGATTACTCTTTACTTTCTTTGGCTTCCATACCAATGTTTGACTCTTCTCATGTACTGTAGGAGATCCATATACCTTGTTAATTCTTGAGGGCCTTATAACTACATTAGGACACAATTTTTTAATGTGTCCCATATTGTGAAAACTATAGAAAACAACATTTATGTATATACCTCTTAATTGATCACTCCTCCCATGGTCGCATGATAACTCATTCCTTGAAACCATTTTAAAATAACTTGCTCTATGAACAAAGTTATGCCAAGAAAAATAATAAACATTTAAAGCATTAAAATACCTCATTACATTAGGATACCTAATTTAAGAGTTTATTTATGTTGGTATTGTTGACTTATTGATGATCACTATGAGTCATATATTTGAGAGTTTTTACATAGGTCTTTGAGGTCTGACTCTTCTTGTTCTACTTTTCATTGTATAGATATTTGAATACTCAAAATAACACCAATAACATTATTAGTCTTCTCAAATCTCTGATGTGTCTTCAACTTGAATAATGTCTGATCCAATTCTGCCTTTAAGGACTCCATTTCTATTCCAAACTTGTTGCATTCTTCTTACTTGGTCTTATTATTTGTAGTGACATTTTCAATCTAAGTTTTCATTTGTTTGATGATCTCCTCATGTTAATTAGTTTTGATGCTTAGTCTCTCTTCAAGGATATTGATTTGATCCTCATAACTCATAACCATTGATCTTATTATCTGATTCTTCCTTCTTTGGAACTTTAACTCTATTAAGACTTATCCAAAGTCTTAAAGCTTAGGATTTTTTTATGTTAGATAATTTCATAATTTTAATGGGGCATGTATATTTTATAAAGGCACCCTCATAAATAAATTAGATTAACCTTTAATTTAATAATTGCGTGTGTAATGTTTATCTCATTTGTTGCACTTATTTTTCACATTTGATTTCATTTCAAGATGCCTAAGATTAAAAAATTGCTTTCAAATGGTGATAGATTAATGATTTCTAATTATTCAAATTGGAAACATTTGATGGTAGCTTCATTAGTCTTTAATGAGTTATGGGATATTGTTAAGAATGAAAATCCCACATTGCTAATAGAATAGGCCAAACTTGATATATTTAATTTTCATGATTTTAAGCCCTTAGCACTAATCAAATGTTGTTTTACTCATGATGCTTGTGTTCATATTTAAAATTCTTTGCATATTTACACTGGATGGAACATATTGTCTAATTTTTATGATAAGAAACTAAATCATAAGAAGATAGACATCCACATATAGTTGTTTACTTTATCATTAGAAGAAGATGGGGATATGGGAGAATATATGTCTAACTTGAAAATTATCACTACTAAGTACACTAAGGCTAGATTTGGTAAATTATATGGTGATCTCATAGTCACTATTGTATTAAAAGGACTACCTGGGTCCTATAAGAACTTTATATAAATGTTGCATGTCTCTGAAAAAATCACATGAATCACTTTTGATAAGTTGGTTGAGTTGCTCATCCAACATGATCTCTCTATACTCATGAAATCCAAGAAAATAGAGGAAGCCCTTAGAGTCTAAGCCTAGTTCATCATCATTTAGGCATAAAAATAATAGATGCCATAGTTATAAAGGGGGTCAAGGTTATAGAGGAGTTAGATATCAAAATAGAGGTAGAGGTTATTCAAATCAATAACAATATAACCATTCTCATTCAAATGAGACAAATGATAGAGGGTGTGGTCACAACTCTTATAGGGGTAGAGGTCAAGGTACATCAGATATTCAGTGTTATAGATGTGGGAAATTTGGTCACATTGCCTCTCAGTGTAGAATCCCTTTTGACAAAATACAGAGGCCAAAAAAATGACTAAGTCTAACTTTGCTTAGTATGATGACCATGATTATGATGAGTCTATCAATTTTTCTCATGAGTCTACATTCACTATTTTGGGGCACATTCATTATATTGAATATGAGACTAGAGATGAGTTCACTGATATATGGGTTTTAGATACAGGAGAAACCAAACACATGACATTTAGGTGAGACTTAATTTTGACTTACAAATAAGCTTCTCTCTCTCTAGTTGCCTTTGTAGATAAGTCTATGCATATTCCATTAGGACTTGGTTCTATTCAAATTCTTCTTCTTAATGGTTCTATAAAATACTTGGAGAATGTTTGGTATGTTCCCACATTGAAGAAAAATCTTTCCTTGGTAAATATTTGAAAGAAAATTTATCAAATTGTGCTTGAAAATGGGCTCATCCATATTAATTTATTTAAGTATGGTTATAAAACCATGTATACAGGTTATGAAGATGGAAACTTGGTTAGATTGCATTGTAAATTTCTTCCTCCCATAGTGGAACTTGTAGCAGTTGTTAAAATAGGTATAGGTACTATGTCTACATAGTGGTTATGGCATCTCCACTTTGGAAATTTGAATATTCACTCTTTAATGGACTTGTAAAGATATGGTATGGTGAGTGGATTTCTCACTTTTCACAAAGATAGTATTCTTTGTGAATCATGTGTTTTGGTTAAATAACATTAGGAAAAAATTCCCAAAACCTCTTCATGGTGAGGTAGCAGGTGTTTATAGTTATTTTGAAGTGATGTATGTGACATGAAAAGTCATCCATTGGTGGCTGTATATATTTTATGTTGTTTATTGATGATTTTTCTAGGATGATTAGGGTGTTTTTCATGAAAAAAAATCATAAATTTTCACTAAGTTTGTTGATTGGTTGCACTTAGTTGAAAAAGAAATAGGTTCACACTTATCCACTCTTCATTCAAACAATGGTGGTGAGTATACTTTGAATGAGTTTTTGGATTATTGTTGAGAACATGGCATTCATCAACAATATAGTAATGCTTACACTCCACAGTAGAATGGAGTATTTGAATGAATGAATAGAACCTTAGAGGGATAATCTTGAGCTATGTTGCACAATAAACAACATGATGATATGTTTTGAGTAAAAGCCATTAATATTGTAGTGTATTTGAGAAATATCTCCTCCATAGTAGCTCTTTTGGGACAAACTCCATGTGAGGCTTGGTATGGGTTTAAACCAAAAGTTAAACACTTGAAAGTTTTTGGATGCCTTTTTCTTGCTTTATTTCCCACTAAACATAGAACTAAGTTGGAACTATGAAGTCAAAAATGCATCTTTCTTATATATTTAAAAAATAAAAAAGGGTATCATTTACTTGCATAGGATACTGGAAAATTCATAGTGAGTCTAGATGTAGTATTTGATGAATTTGGGACTATGAACACTATAGAAATTGATTCTCAACTTGATAGGTTAGAGAGGAAAAATGTAAAAAGAGATAAGGGATTGAGTAATGGGGATAATTCCTCAAGGTTGTGGTATGAAACACAAATTCCTTCACTTTCCTCTTCTTTATCTACTAGTTCACAGGTTAATAACCTAGAAATTATTGAAAATTATCTAAGTCTTCCTTCAAATGGTGTACATGATGAGAATTTTGGTGTTCTTGATTTGAATAATTTGAATAAGTATCCAAAATGGGCTCAAATTACTTTTTCTAACTTGATAGTAGATGAAGTTGAATTAATAGGTCCCAAGAGTTATCATAAATAGGTGAATTATGCAATGGTTGTTACTACTTATTCCACTAATCCATCTAATTTTAAGGAAGCCTCTACTGAACATGTTTGGCAATGGCAATACAAAGTGAGTATGCAACAATACTTAAAAATAATACTTGGGTTTTGGTTAACCCTCTTCCACATATTCAACCCATAGGATGTAAATGGGTGTATATGACTAAGTATAAATTAGATGGATACATTGATAAACATAAGGCAATAATTGTTTCAAAATGATATGCATAATAAGAAGGTATTGACTATGAGGACACATTTACACCAACTACCAAATGTCACACTAGTCATTGGTACTTCCCTTAGCAACACAAAATGGTTGGAAAGTACATCAATTGGATGTTAAAAGTTCTTTTTTAAATGGTGATTTATAGGAAAAGAAGTATATATGAAAAAACTTTAGGGATTTAAATATGTGGGTGAAAAAACAAAGTGTGTAAATTGATAAAAGTTATGTATGGGCTCAAATAAGCACTTAGGGCTTGGTATGAGAAAATGGATTCATACTAGAAATCCATTAGTTTTAAATGTAGTGAATCTAATGATACTCTCTATTTTTAAGTGTAGGGTAAGAAATTGGTGATTCTTATTCTCTATGTTGATGACTTATTTATCATAGGAAATGATGAAAATCATAGCAAGTCTATGAAGAAGGAATTAAAAGATGGGATTGAGATGATAGATATTGGACTTCTTCACTACTATCTAGGCATAGAGGTAACTTAGAAGGAGCATAGTATTTTCATTTCACAAACTAAGTATATTTCTATGTTATTAGATAGGTTTGGCATGAGTGATTGTAAACCTACCCTAACCTTAATGTAAAGTAACTTAAAATTGTCTAAGGATGATGGCAGTGCCTTTTTTATGGCACCAAATATATAAAATTGGTGGGAGGCTTGATATATTTGATGACTACTAGGCTTGATATATCATTTTCAATTGGAATTTTGTCCAAGTTTATGCATGAGCCAAGATAAATTCATTGGCATGTAGGAAAAAGAGTACTTCATTATCTTCAAGGAATGAAGTCATATGACCTTGAGTACCACCACAAAAAGAACTTCAAATTTATTGGGTATTGCAATGCGGATTATGGTAGATGTGTGGATGACACAGTGTCCACAATAGGATACACTATGCATATGGGTTTAGTTACCATTGTTTGGTGTTGTAAGAAGTAGGATATAAAGTAAAATTCATCAATAGAATTACAGTATATTGTAGCATGGGATGCTTCTATGGAAATTGGTTACATATGTCATATTCTTGAAGATATTCAAGTTTCTCAAATTACTCCTACACAGTTATACATTGATAATCAAAGTGTAATTAAGATGTCCAAGAATCCAATATTTCATACCAGAACAAAACATATGGATGTCAAATATCATTATCTATGAATTTTAGTGGTGAAGAAAGATCTTAATCTGATATATTACCCTATTATAGATTAGATAGATGCTATTTTCACAAAACCCCTTGATAGGATCAAATTTGAAAAATTTATAAAAATGCTTGGTATGTGTCCAAAGACCTGACTTTGGATCATAGGGGGGTTTTTTAGGACGTATCCAAATTCTTAACTTATCTTAGGATTTTATTGTGTTAGATTAATTTAATAATTGTAATGGGGCATGCATCTTCTATAAAGACACCCCCATAAATAAATTAGATTGACTTCTGGGTAGTTTTAACGTTTGTGTTAATTAGTAATGTGAACCATCTTTTAGGTAGAATTCCTTTAAGAGTTAGTTAATAGGTAATTTGGTTTCTATAGGTGTGTGTGAAAACCTATAAATAAAATGTTTATTTCATGTAAAAGGGTTAACAGAGTAAAGGCACCCTTTTTATGTACTTATTTTTGTTAATTAATAAAATGCTTAAGGACCCACACTCAGTGGGCACAAGATTCAACCTATTTTGATATATTACTATCAAACTCCTCTAGATCACTCACCAATTATGTCTCATGTTTCACTTCATCCTCTTCATCTAATTATTTATCATCCATAAGACCTTTCCATTTTTAGAAACCCTCATTGTTTGTTTCTATATCCATGAATAAGGTTTAATTATTATCATTCTCACTAATGTCATAATCACTATCAGATGTACTTGTGTCACTTACATTAGATGATTTATTATCTTATTTGGTATAGAAAATTCTCTTGTTCTTAAATGACCATTTCTTACCTTCATACTTCCTAAAATATTTTTGGATTTGTCAAGATTATAAACCTCTTTATCATCATCATAATCATGATGTTTATCATGTTCATTCATATCCTTGTTAGGAAACTTACATGCAAAGTGACCAATATTACCATATTTAAAGCATTTGAATGACAACTTACCATTGTACTTACCATAGCCAAACCTCATTTTCCTAGATGCAAAATAACCAATCAATATCTAAAAATACTCATCCATGACCTTCTTGGATTTTGACTTCTTCTCAGCTTTGAATGTTTCTTCCTTCTTAGTAGGTCTTCATTCATTTTTTCTCATCTCATAGGTGGTTAATATGCCATGAATCCTATTCATATGAAGTGTATCTAGATCTTGTAGTTATTCTACTAAATACACCTTTGAATAAAATTTAGAATTTAGGGATCTTAATACCTTTTGAATAACTATAGACTCTTTCTCTTCTTCTCTGAGACCTTTGATGACATTGACAACTTCATCAACCCTTAATAGGTAGGATGTAATGTTTTCATCCTTACTAATTCTCAGACTTTCAAAATACCTATTGTGAGTCTGAAACTTTGCCAACTTAACTTTAGTGTCTCATTCATACATGGTCTGTAACTTTCCCAAATCCCTTTGGATATATAATAATGCATGATCTTTACAAATTATACCTCTAAAAGACCACATAGAATGACATTCATTGCATTATAATTTTTCTCATTTACCTTCTTGTTGGCTACATTAGTTGGTTATGTATAAGGTGGAGTGAAACCATCAACAACAGATTGAAATATGTCATAACCCATTGACAATAAAGAGGTATTCATTTTGACAATCCAAAATGCATAGTTAGTCCCATTAAAGAGAGGAGCTTTATTGGTTGAGAAACCTACTTGTGCTTAGTGACTAGATCTATATGATTATGATTCAATAATATCCTTCAAGTTGTTAGTCTTACCTTAAAAGACTAGAATTTGAAATCAATTATTGGAAGCATGATGACTGGTAGGTAAATTAGTCTTCAAAACATTCATTCAATTCTACTTAACATTCATGAGCTACTCATGCAAACATATATATCAATCAAATCAAAATCAACCATACATATGAAAAGGACTATTTTAGATAATCTCAACTTAAGTCCCTAAATGGGACAAGAGATAATCTTATAAAATGAGTAGTTTTTAGGTTCTAGGTAAGTTGCACATGAATAATATTTTAATAATTTAGATCTATTCCCAATTTATTAGATTGGAGAGAATTTAAAATTATAAAATTTTAAATAATGTAGGTGTATTATTGATATTTGTTTTTCAATTGGACTATAGATAAGTCCAAATTATCTAAAATAGTCCCTTGAAGATGAAATATAAGAACACATCACATATGTGGAAAAACCTCAATGGGAATAAAACCTAATGATCTATAAAAATGGACTATAGCCTTATAAGACAAAAACCAAGTTTAATTAAGAACCAACTCCACATGTAGCACTAACCCTAATTATCTAAGCACCCACTTTACTAGGCTTTAGAAAGAACCTACTTGTAAGGAGGCACCAACCCCATATATGACTCAAAACCAACTCAACCATCTGATTTATTTAGTCACCTTCAAAACACTATGTTCTAAACCAATAGATTATGACCACCTCTTTATTTATTCACACTCTTATCCCTTTCAAACTATCATTTAGGCTTTTTCACTCAACTAAGTCCCTTCAAGAGTGATTAGGTCATATGACCTTGATATTCATATGAAAACACAATTTCATATCTTCATTATAGATAATATACATTCAGATTATGGTATACAATACCTCTTTATACTCAAAAATCTGTTATTCCATTTGATTGCACATCCAATCCTCTTAGCTTTCACAAATAATCCTAAAACTACCTTGTATATATACAAGCCACTTGATCATACAAATATATTAGGATTTAATCATTTTGAATGAAATATCCAAAAAAATTCAATCTTAATACTCTAATTTATTTAATATACTGCATACATATAAAATATGAGACTACTCCTATAACCAAGGAGGTAGCTCAATGGCATACTCCATAACACACTTACCAAACCCTATATTTGTGAGTCTGTTATTTAACTCATATATCATATACCTAAAATAATGTGTTGTTACAACTTATTTACCACATGGAACTCTAATTTACCAACATTCCCTCCCTTAGAGGTTACATGGGGAAATATAAAACACACAATCTCACACATAAATATTTAGAATATATAGTCTTCATCACTAGATTCTTCATCACTGGCATGATAGTTAGATTATTCTTCATCAATTTCTTTAGTTTCCATGGCATTGTATTGAAAATTTAGATCGATGAGGTCCTATGCTCTTTTCTTGCAATTCACAAGAGTATGCCCTAGTTTTTAATAGTGGAAACATGTGTATTTAGGTTTCACATTCTTAGATTTGTTCACATATTTAGTCGTCCTATAAGAAGTGTTTGACTTGTTTTATATGTCTAACACTTCCTCTTCCTCTAAAACATTACTCTTCATTTTGTTTCCTTCATCAAGTAATGTTGATATATTGTTTTCTAAGCTTGGATTCAGCGTACTTAGAGTGAACACCATATTTGACATATTATTGGGTATACAATTTAAGAGTATGAATTTTGCATCTATTTACTTTACCTTTGAAATTATTCCATCAAAATGGTTTATGAAAGATTTAAATTTTTTTATATGTGACATTATGTCTCTATCTTCACCCATTTCAAGACCATACAACTTTTGTTTCATAGTGATTTCTGTATTATTAGCTTGAGAACCAAATAGTGTGTTTAATGTTTCCTAGATATCTTTAGAAGACTTTTTCAAGTCCACATGATGTAAATAGGTATTTGAAAAGCCAAGGAAAATAATAGCTAAGTATTTTTTATCCTTGACTTTCCATTTTTCAAGTTCATTGGCATCAGTGTATTGTGCCATAGTACCATTGATAATGTGCCACAAGTCTTTTTCAATTAGTAGCAACTAGATTTGGATTTTCCATATATGTAAATCTATTCCATCAAATTTTTTTATTAGTTACAAATTTTCCATTGTATCCCTCATAAAAAATTGACATAGTGGATGTTGGTTGCAATTGATAATGCATCCTTATAATTTTTACAAAAGTAAAAAAAACTAACAAAGACACTATAGACTAAGACACTTAATCTTGACTTTAATAAAAGATAGTTACTCTAAAAAATGATTTTTATTGAATTTTGACATAAAAAATTACTATAGACCCTTTTTTCAAAAAATACTTAAAAACTTAATATGAAAAAACATTTAAAATAGATAAACTTTAAAATAACAAATAGATTTTTTATTTTTATTTTTAAAACCTAACCTATGGTGAGAGCTATGTAGAAAAGTGGGGATTCAATGACGATGGTGGGAAAATAATTTATATGCTAGGTCTTCCAAGATTCCATTGATGAATGTAGCGATGATAGACATGAATAACAAAGATCTTAGATTAGGGTTGTGTGGATTGAGTGAATGTAGTGAGGAGAGGATGGTGATAGGTATGGAAAATAAATGGCAATTAGTGCTAACAGTCTACCATGGAGATTGAGGGAGAGCCTTGAATGGAGGATATAGGGTCACCATAAAGAGAACACCAGAGGAGATCTACTATCCACAAAACTAGATCGAGATTGATTTATACCTTGGCTTCGATGTTGGTGAAATAAGCTAGGTAATCTAAATTAGGATTTGAAGTCTTGATCAAGAATAATAAATTCTAATGCAAGTAATTAACCTAGTCAATAGAATGATTGATTATGGCCCAGATAGAGATTAAACCTATCAAGGTCAAGCTTTTAGGTCTAATTTTTTCAAATTTTCTTCAAAAATAACTAGAGTAAGTGCTCATAGACAATTCACTATGGGATTGCACATAGTCCATACTGCTACACATTGTAAATAACCTAGAAAACTACTATATATATAGTGAATAGAATGGGTGAAAAAACTACAAAAAGAGGTGGACAAGAGAGAGGATGATAGTGAGTGCTAGTAGATTTCACATGGTCTACATTAAAACCTATTGATAGAATCAAGCAAGGTGGTCAGCTATAAGAATTTGTAGTACACGTGGTCTTCATTAAAACATTAATTAATACACTATTTGGATGTAGGAAATAATGAATGATAGGTACAATTAAGAGAACCTACTCTGATACCACTATTAGGATTTAATCCTTTTGAATGAAAGAGCTAAATTTGTTCAATCTCAATAATCTAATTTATTTCATAGATTATATGTATATAAAAGGTGAGACTACTCCTATAACCAAGAGGTATCTCAATGACATACTCCATAATAAACTCACCAAACCCTATATTTATGATTTTATTAATTGACTCATGTACAAACAATATATCATATCCCCAAAATACTTCATTATTACAACTTATTTGCCACATGAAACTCTAATTTTCCAAACTCTTGGTTATCCACACACACTTGCCCTCATATATCAGTAACATGAAAAGCCTTATGACATGTTAAAATAAATAATAAATCATTACATTAGTTTGGTGATAACTCAAATAGACCAAATCCTTCTTTAGGTCTCATGGAGACCTAATTCCATTAGCCCTACTTTAGGTCATGTTATATTATGACCCCTTGGAACACTCTAAACCTATATACATGGCACAAAATTTTCATAAAATCATCAAATATGACTTATAAAACATCATTTGAGCTCCATGACATTTTTTAGGTTCAACCACCACTTGAAACACTCCATTAACACTGTTCACATTAGGCCTTTGAACATAGAAAAATCAATCTTCAAAAAATAAAGATAACACATCATTTAGATGCAAAATCATGATAATAAATCATTATACACAACCTACATGACCTATAAAATATCACCATATTCATTATACAATTCAACTCATGGTGTAGAGCCTCAAAAATACCTTTATAACTCACTCAAAACTACCAATTTCCTCAAAGACCAATCATGGTGACTCAAACCTCTAACACCTGTATAGACATTTTCAATGAATTTTGATGAAATTATATGATCCTATTAAATAATTATACCATTATAATATATAAATATCATATTTTTAAGTGGAAAATATTAGTCTTTCAGACTAATCTCATGACCTTATATCTCATTGTCTTATCTGAATCAAATAGGTCAACTTGTGAGTAACATTTTCAAAATACTTAATAACCTAAAAAACATATATCAAACATGAACATGTATTATAATTTCTAAAAAAACATATCTATTCACTTGGTTTCATCATTATATGAAGAAAACACATTTTAATTCATCTTCTTAATATTGCCTAGGTTGTTCACTATTTGCACCATTAGGCCTGTTAACGACTAACGAAATTAGATGAATGATTTAGCATACATAAGGAATATAAATTATCTAAAAACCTTCATTTAAATTAAAAATAATTCTCTACCTTCTTCCTCCATCCATTTTATTACTATGTCCAATGCAACTACTAAATTCTATAATAACTTCTTCAAAAATAAGCCTGTAACTCAACGTGTTCTCTCTCCTCTCTAACTAATACCACTTAGATGTACCTAGGAGAGTCCAATAAAATATAAAATATCTTAATTGATTATACCAATCTAGTCTAGGCACTTTAATCAATATCTTCAACTTTGGGTCCTTATTAGGGTTCTAAGATGGTTTAAACTAGTTTTCACTCTTAACAATCATTCATAAATCATATTCCCTCAATCCAAAAAATAATTCCTATAATTTTGAGCTATAACCCTTACCCATATACCATGAATATCTTAGGTTCCCATGAAAATGTTTTATGAGCTAATGATCACAAAAATATCCTTCTCAAGTTGAGAACCCTTCATTTTGAGCACTTGAGAGACCTCTAAACAAATTTTCATGTCTTGTCCTTCAATCTATAACCTCATAATTCATTTAAATTCCTAAAAAAACTTGAATTAATTTTTCAAATTCTTACATGATATTAAACACCTTGAAATATTAATATGATAATTCATTAGGCCACACTCTCTCTTTTCTCTCTAGACCTTGATCTACGAACCACATTTGGCCTTAAAATTAACCTTTATGCACCATCTACCTCACCCAAATACTCAATAAACCTCTCTCATACTTAAATAATATCATACATCATTCACATTCCTTGATAATAGATCATTATATGTTATTAAGCCAAGAAAGGTATAGATGCAGACTAGACTAAAGGTCCTACCCCTATAGGCTCACCCTAAATATCTTATGTGTTATAATGCATTACATAAATTATAAACAAACCTCATGAAACCACTCATTCCTTTATGCATTCATCTCACCAAACCACCTTGCTCATACCTTCTCACAAGGTCTTTTCATGCCATGAATAGGCTTAGGCTACTTATGCACTTGATGCCTTGACCTATTCCTTCCATGTAATGACCTTAATAAAAAATCAACCAAGTAGATATAGTACATTATACCAAACTCTTATGAATACAACATTCTCTTTTTAATGACAACAATCTTCCATAGCCTCATACAAACCTAAAACTACATGACCAAGCTTTATATGACTCGACATCTTTCTTTCATTCACTTGAACACCTTTGACAACATGACATGTACCTTAATGAAAAAATAATACATTAATTTCATTCATATTCATATTCTCATATGGCTTCCTTATCACATAAATTTAAAAATATCGTACCTCAAATATCACTCACCATGCATCTTCACCAGATGTACCTTGACATCAATGACATCAATGACAACACTTCTCAACAGATGGACCTCATGAGCATGATCCTTTAGTCATGCCTAAATTTTATATTAAGGATATTTATGAGGGGTATTTTCCATATTTTAATAAGTATCAATGAGACCCTTGTTACATTTAGATTCTAGATTTAACAGAGATCTATCACATGTTATGAACAATGTTTATGGATAAATTTACCAGTATTTATAAGTACACCATGATGTTAATTCAATTACTTAATTTTTATTGGACATATACTCTAAGACTATATTTATCTACTTTATAGCATTTGACTCTATTTCAAATTTTTCTTCACTCATCTTTCTTATATGTCTATTTATATTTCACATTATATGTTGCCCATGGTGTCATTCTATTTTCTTATCATCTCTTATGGATTATTATATTTTCTCTATGAGTTTATTTATTTCCATGGATTTCATTTTCTTTTCTCATGATTATTAACCTTGTCTCAATAACATGGATAATCATTATTGTGACTTTGGTTATACAAACCTTTCTCCCCTTAGTACTCCTTATTTACCATGTGATCAATTAGCAAACAAGTCATCTCATTATAATCTTATTTTATTAGTACACCCTTGATATCCCTTTATTACCCTTATTTATTTTGAAAATTAAGAATACACATGATCAAAACTTGAGATCACATATTGGTTCATAGGTAAGCCTAAGTGTTTTAGTCAGTCTAAATCTCATTTGTGTGTATCACTTTTTATTTCATGTTGGTTATTCCAAGTCAATATGGATAAGGAATCTAAAAATCCATAAAAATTTAAGATCCAAATAATTTTAAAAAAAGACAATGATATAAAAGATAACATTCAATATTTTAAAAGTCAAATCACACTAAAAGAGATGATTCAAAGAACATCTCTTTTTTATATTCAAAACTCAAAATACACATTTGACCTCATGATAGATTTGATGTCAATTGGGGTTTGGTAGGCTAGTATATTTGGAAAGGAGAATTAAAAAAAAATAGTGTTGCTTACTTTCTCACATAAGTACCCAATCCTCATAGTAAATCGACAACTCTATAAGAGGTCTTGAGGAATGGGGAAAACCTTGTGGGAAGGTAGGTTAATTTTAATTTCTTTGTTTAAATAACCAACATGAGTCAATTTTAATACCTCACTTATTTACATATAAAAATTTGTTCCTATTGTGAATAGGGTAACCTTTGTATATTGATGGTCACTAGTCACTTAGTGTCTTTTTTATGTCCTTAGTATGCTTAATGTTTCCTGAGGTATTCTCATAGATGCCTACATTGTGATTTTTTATATTACCTATTTCATTTACAATCATCCTAATATTTCCCTTTTATAAATATTATTTTATTCATTGATCACTCCCCCTTAGGGATTCCATTAGTGAGTTGCAGTGTAAGACCATGAATATGACCAGTCTTTCCTCACAAATTACCAAATTACCATTCAAAAAAATAATTTTTTATTATAATTATTTCCACTTCATTAGTGTTCCCTTTGTCAGTTGTATTGCAATACCATGGATATGACTAGGACTTTCTCACAAAATTTTCTAGCACATAAGTCACCATGAAATTACATGTGTCAAATTTGAGATAAGTAGTGATTTATTATGAGTTACATGTCATTGACATGTTTACCATCTTGATAGAGTATTTTTATGCTTACTTCATCGATATTTTAATTTTCTCTTATTATTTTATGATTGCATGTAAGAATGCAAAAAGAATTCTTAAAATTTTCATACTTCCCATCTTGAATTAGTGTGATAAATTTATGTTCATCTTCTTATTTTATTTATCTTTTATACTTCCCAATGTGATTTAGTATGATTTATTGACTTAATTTTTTTGTTTATATACCATTTATATTTCATGTGCCTTCTATTTTATTACATTATTTTCATACTTCCCAATATGATATAGTGGGATTTTACTTGTTTTAATTTGTGGTGCTAGAAAAGAAAACAAATATTTTTCATGGTTAAAAAATATTTTGTTATCCTTTTTACCCATTTTGGTTTATTATATTTACTCATATTTTATTATTACTCATATTCCATCATTATATAGTGTGTATTACATTCATTTTGATTAATTATACTTATCCAAGTCATTTTTACCTTTTTCTTTTTAACCTATCCCTGCATGCCTAAAACTACCTTACATGTGTATCACATATGCTAGAAAAGAAAACACTCCATATATATTTCCCATAGCATATACAACAACAACTAAATACATGTGATAGAAATAAATATATCCATGCATTAACATCCATAACCAAACCAAATACAACTCATGAGATCAAATCTAATTATCAAACATGTGATATATATATCACATGTTTTATATAATACAAGGTAAAAAATACAAAATATATATATCTAGTTCTATGGATGGGCTCCATTGCCCATAGAGGCCTAGGATTTTACCTTCTAAAGGGTACACTAAAATTATAAACCTATATAAAACATGTGATATATATATATATATATATATATATACAACTATATATATGTATTTTGTATTTTTTACCTTGTATTATATAAAACATAAAATGATATATATATATATATATATATATATATATATATATATAATATATACAAAATATATATATATATATATATATATATATATATATAAAATATATATATATATATATATATCACATGTTTTATATAATACAAGGTAAAAAATACAAAATACATATATATAGTTGTATGGATGGGCTCTAGCATGCCTCTCCTGTGACCTAGCCACACTGCCCATATAGGCCTAGGATTTTACCTTCTAAAGGGTACACTAAAATTAGGTAGTTTAAGATCTCAAACCTATATAAAACATGTGATATATATATCACATGTTTTATATAATACAAGGTAAAAAATACAAAATATATATATCTAGTTCTATGGATGGGCTTCATCATGCCTCTCTTGTGGCCTAGCCACACTGCCCATAGAGGCCTAGGATTTTACCTTCTAAAGGGTACACTAAAATTAGGTAGTTTAAGATCTCAAACCTATATAAAACATGTGATATATATATCACATGTTTTATATAATACAAGGTAAAAAATACAAAATATATATATCTAGTTCTATGGATGGGCTCCATCATGCCTCTCCTATGGCCTAGCCGCACTGCTCATAGAGGCCTAGGATTTTACCTTCTAAAGGGTACACTAAAATTAGGTAGTTTAAGTTCTCAAACCTATATAAAACATGTGATATATATATATATATATATATCACATGTTTTATATAATACAAGGTAAAAAATACAAAATACATATATCTAGTTCTACGGATGGGCTCCATCATGCCTCTCCTGTGGCCTAGCCACACTGCCCATAGAGGCCTAAGATTTTACCTTCTAAATGGTACACTAAAGTTAGGTAGTTTAAGATCTCAAACCTACTACCTATCCTTATAAGTTGGTCACCTAGGATTGCACTTATCCAAACTAAACTATAGTATCCATATGTGTTTCTCTCTTATGAGATAATTCCTACCAACAATATGCCTCTCCCTCTCCCACCCTTATTAGTGAAAACAATTTATCCATACATGTTTAAAACTACCTTACATCCTTCCCCACTAGTCTAAACCAACCTACCTAAGATGGGTAAGATGGTACCATAAGAACATATATAGTGGTGGGGTTGTATGGTACCAACACCCCATCCAAAATGTCATGATATACAACCATAATTAGGTCTCCCCATCTGACCTCTTCTATCACTAGATATGCAAAATAAAAAATAGATAGATATTATATCACTTATATATCTAAAAATCTATCTATCTGATATAACCATGTGTAGTTAATATTTTATACCAAAAACTTAAATCAAAATCACAAAATTTATCATAAGTATTAGTATCACCAACCACCATCTCCTCGTATGCTTTCCCACTAAGCACAATCTCTTCATATGCTCATCTCTTGAGTGTCTCCTTTATATATCACCTTTGAAATAGTGAAAATCCCATATTCACCACTAGTGTATGCCATGACCCTCTCTTTATAGGTGTATTTATAGACCATCTATGTCCTAGAATGGTCTTTGGGTCATCTTGCATTATCACCCTCCCTTGTGCTCATTATCACCAGTGGTACCTCCATCTATGGTGTGGCTAAGGTGGTCACTATTGATTTAGTGCCTATTTTGGTGCCTACTATGTATCCACATCCATGTCATTCTCTCCTCCAATATTTTTTTACCATGCTCTACCAATTCATGGTCTAACACATTACTACCTAATCATAAGTATCTCCATTGGTACTCATCCTCCTCCTATCCCCATTAGATGCCTATCATGTTGTGCCCAATAAGCAAACACTAATAAAGGGGCTACTAGGTGTGGTAGTCTAACCTACCCTATAAGGTTCCCACTAGATGTAGCTACTCATGAGGTATAGTGGCATGTGATTTGTACATCGACTAACCCTAACACCATAGTCAACTAACTAGGCCATATAGTAACAATGTGCATGTTGAAATACCACACAATATCCCATCATGTGATATTCTATAATTATTTCACATAAGGCATAGCCTAAGCTACATGGTCTTGCATCCATCTCATCACTTGAGGTAACTCGTCATCAACCACATGGGGTAACCCAACTAGTCAATACATAAAAAACCTCTCATATATCTAAGAACTCAATAAAACCATAGGCCCAATGGTATTATAACCTCTATACAACATATCATACATGATCTAGACCCAAATGATAGCTCCAAAGTCATATGGTGCTCCCTGATCCAAAATAGACTAGAACAAGGCTATAGCATATAGCAATACCTTGCCATCTAACTTGTGACACAACACTTGTGTTATCATAAGTATAATTATATCCTTCTAGATTCATGGAATATCAATGATATATACATTAAATATAATCACCCTCAATCTTAGGTATATCATATCCAAGCATATTGCCCATCAGTCTAGTGTTTTCCTCTCCTCTAGATCACCTAGTGTCCCTATGATCATTGGTGTCCCTCCTATTAATAGTCCCAATAATGTGTTGAAATCCTCTAGTGTGATACCCACCTAAATGTATCCCCATCCACCATCCATATAAAAGTGTTGGTTAACCATTACTATGATCTAAGTAACATGGTAATGATATTAACACTAAGTGGGATGCCTCATCTCCATGATTCTTCCAAAGCCTAGTGTGACCAATCACACTATGTCCATATCATTCAATCACTCTAGTAGATATATTAGCCATGACACATCTATCAGTCACCAATAACTATAGTGTCTACAAAATATCAAACATCAAAGGATGTATTAGACTTCCATGTCATAAATAATCAAAATACATTCTTAAACTTTCAAAAATCAGCCATTTTTGGTTTGGTTTCTCAATTTTCTTTAGCATTGGCCCATTTCAATACTAAATTGGCCCTATATTTTATTTATGATACTAGATACGCTACATCAATACTATATCAGCCCTGTTATACATAGTCAACCTCTTTTAGTGATACTACATTGGCCCTATTCAACAAACTCAATCAACCCTATCATACACAATTGGCCTTTAACCCTTACCAACTAAATTGGCCTACTACTATGTAGCCAATCCCATTTTAGCATACTAAATCAGCCCATTACTATGTATTTGTCCTTATCATTCTATTTTTCCTTATGGATTACGTCAACCAGGTCAATTCTATTCATCCATAATGATGACTTTCTTCCCATTTATGATAAATGCATTGGTCATTTATTAATATGACTTATTCCTACTTAATAACACATTTTACCCCTAGTTTACCTAAAAAGTTACTAGGGTTCATTTTAGTGCTTGAATTTTGCCTAGAAGTCAATTTTCTATTTTTAGCTTAAATTTGAATAGAAATACTAAAAATTTTAAAATTTCTAGTTACTCACCTATGTTGCACTCATTACAGCCACTATGCATCCTCCTCATCTTAGCTATCATCTCCTCACCATGATGGCTCTTTAGTCTCTAACTAGGTCTCTCAGAGCTCTATTTTCTTAGAATAGTAAAAATAAAAAATAAATTATATTTCACCCTATTTATATTTACTATTCAAAATTATTTACCTTTCAAATAATTACTGCTAGATTTCATCTTTTGATCATATCTTTATTTCTACTAGCTCTTTTTTTAAACCATATAATGTTTTGGATTATTGAAATTATATAGATTATTATATGTATATGTTGATTTTTTTTTTTTTTTTTCTTTTTTTTCTAATTTCTACAAGTTAACCTAATGTTCCCTACATTGGGTATCTTCTCATTTCTTGCATCTCCTTTATTTACATCACTAACGTAAGTAAAGGTATGTGTTTTTTAATTCTATCCTTTCATTTATCTTATTTACTCCTTACTAAAATTTAATCATCTTTAGAATTATGTATTGGTATGTTATTTATCCAAAGCACCATCTCGTGTTACACCTAAGTGACACATGATGAGTTTTGAGTGGGGCATATGTATACACATCATATTTTAAAAATTTATCAATTAATGATTCTTTCTCTCTTATAGGAACTTGTCAAGTATTAATATCTCTAAGTGCATGCCTTAATGGGTACACTAAGAAAGGGGTGGGTAGACCATTGGTACTTCATATGATTATTATCCCTTTACTACCACTTGTTATCTACATAACCATCTCCTAAAAATACTGCCCTAAGCCTTGCCTCCTCTTTTGAACCCTCTAGTCATTTTCTACCTTGATTATCCCTTCCCCAACCTAAAATACGTTTTTATGGTTTAAGATACAATTTCATCCCCATCGACCTTGTACTTTAATTGACAAAATTCATTTAGGGTCTAGGTCAACTTCTAGCTGACATAGACTAGCACCTAGTTTTATTTTGTTAATTATGATAAAGATTCAATTGAGTCGACCTTGTCAGCTAAACTTTTAGAAAATAATAAGGTTAGATATAGCTATATATACACATTAATTTCATCATTTATAATATAAGAGAAGAAGAAGAGATATATATTGTGCATCTAATTATCCACCATTCTACTTGAGGAGCATAGTGTATACACATACTATTTTCAATCTTTATCAACAATATACTGATGCTTTATATCTTACAAGAACTCATTGAGTCTTAATAACATTGATTTCACACCTTAAAGGGTTCACTGGGAAAGGGGTGGGTATACCATTGGTTCTTTAAAGGAGTTTTGTCTCTTATTGACATTTTTTTATCTACACACTTGTCTCTTAAAACTATTCCCCTAATCTTTGCCTCTTATTTTTCACCCTCCTCTAGTCATTTTACACCTTCATTAGCCCTTCCCTAGAATAAAACCCTTTTTGATGGTTTACATTACATATTCAACCCCATCAACCTTATACTCTTATTGATAAAACTTATTAGGTTCTAGGTCGGCCACTGGCTGACCTAATTTATTTTTTGTCAATAAAGATACTAGGTCGATTAGGTTGACCTTGTTGGCCTATACTTTTAGAAAAGATTAGGGTTAGATCTACATATATAAACACATTCATTTCACCATTTATAAAATAAGAGAATAAGAAGTAATATATATTATGCATCTACTTATCCACCATTCTACTTGAGAAGAAAGCTTAAGGTTTTATACTTTCCTTGGAGATACAAATCTTGTCTTATGGAAAAGTATTTTGGATGCATTGATAGGTTATGTATCCTAGAGATGATTTATCCTTTTCATCCTTACATACCACAACAATCTCTTTTGAATCACCTTGGCCAAGGGAGAGATTGAGGTTTTATGGGTTTATTTTCAAAGACAAGTATTCTTAACCTTTTTTACTCCTTTGTAAGAGTAGATAGATATGCATTTATACTTATTTTCCATGTATTATGATTCTATATAGATTGAATTGAGTATATGTATTTTATGCATGTTTAAGTTTCATGTTTATTACCTCTAATTCATCCCACACTATTTGGTGACCACTAGATTAGATTCTTAATTTACATATTATTAGTGTAGTGAATATGAAAACATATTACCTAGTTATTATTATTACATAGTTTTGTTTGATCGGAGGCTTTTTAACCCTCCCCAATGATATTATTATGGTCATATATCCCTTGGATAGGTCTAGTAATTCCATCTTGGTCATGATCTTGAATGTATAATGTATCCTCAATTAGAAGTGTAAGTAGGATTTATCTTCTCTAAGTTAGGATTAATTCATAGATCTGCTACATTTCTCATTACATACATTCTATTTAACCCAACATGAATATAACCCTTGTAGTTTTCCATACATGATTTCATTTTTATCATATTATTATTTGAAGTATTATATCAAACCAATTTCTATAGTTCTAAATTTATATGCATAGGTTTAACACATAATCACATCAAAATGACTTTCTTTTATTTATGCAGATCTTCATCAAAAATAGGTTATTGGATCAAATAGGTCAACACATTAATATTATTAAATTATATATAATCATACAAGGTAGAATAGGTCAACTCTATCAAATTATTCTCTTTGGAAACATTCATATCAACAAACTAGGTGAGAAGGTTGACTTAGTCATCTTATTCATCTTCAGCATATAGGGTTTTTTAGAACTGGGGTAAACCAGTCGACTTAGTTTGTAGAATTTAAAACTTGCATTTAAGGAACTTAGCATAAAATTTTCAATCCTAATAATATTAAATCCCACCAAGGTTCCTTTATTTCCTTACTTTTTCATTTAAGAACTTTCTTTAGTTCTATTTTATACAAGTTAGTAATCTTCAAAACTAAAACCTATAGCCAACTAAGTCAACTTGGTAAATATAGTTATGTATCCTATCTTTTGTCTAAAAGACTTGGTTGACCCATTCAAATCTATTCTTAATTAATTTAATTATACATAATAGTAGAGACCCAATTGACTATGTTCTTTATTGTTTGAATACAATGTCATCTAAACTGACTCTATGCTATTATATATCAAGGAATTAACAACTATTTACTAGTAATTAATTCACACAATCATTTTTAGTTGTTTACATGCTTAGATAAACTCACATAGTCTAAATAGGTGGTTTTTCAAATTACCATTTAGTTACACTATTTTTCTCTTATGCACACACTACCAAATCACATAATATTTAAAACACATTTAAACACTTGTCTTCCCAAGGCCTACCTACTTGTATTTCATCACCTAGGGGGAAGTTAACTTGGTTTTCTAGCCAAGTATAAATATGTGGTTAATGTTATATATTGATGATTCACCTGATACCTTTATCATTGTGAGATTGTGAAGTGAGGGGGAAAGCATTACTAACATGCATTACTAAGGCAATACATTACTAACATAGATCCCTTTAAACCTAAAAATAATGAAACCATCCATATCTTTCTTTCTAGCTTGATATTTTTATAAAAATATCCTATCACACTTAAATCAATACTTTTTAAAAATCTAATAACACTCAGAATGAACACTTAGTTATCACTTACTTTTTAATTGATTTCTTTCTCTCTAGTCATTGTGTGTTGTATTACAACAACTTGCATTGGCTAGTGTTGGTGCAAGGTTTTGTGTTGTGTGCCTCAATTGGATCACTCACATTGATATAATTAATTATGTGATTGATTTAATTTCATGATTCACTTATATTTTAAAAAATTCCCTATTTAGGCACACTATCATTTTGTTCAGTACAATCTCTTATAGACTATGTTTTCCCCTATCAACACTACATAGTTGACCTATATGACTGTGTATCCTTCTCAACCTACTTTATTTCCTAGTATATAATATAGAGTTAATTTCTCTGACTTTTTACCCTTTTTTATAGTCAAGTTAGAGAACTAAGTTGACCTATAATAATCTATATCCTTGTCAACTTGTTTCACACTCTATCTAGAATATAGAGTTGAACTTTATGACTTTCTATTCTTTTTTGCCTATTTGATTATGGAACTTAAAAAACATGTTCAAATGTGTATCCTTTCTACCTCTTTGTATTTTCATCATATTAGTCTTCCTTAATGTTTCTCTTTCATCATGAACTTTCCATTTGAAGATAATACTAAGTTAAACTCAAAAAATATTATGAGCTTTACCAACCCAAATAAGTATTTCCATAAGTAGATTATGGATCCTACTCTAGATGAAATTAATGTGCATGTATCCACTCACACTAAAAACTATGGGACCCCTCCCCATTCATCTTTAGTTTGAAACCTCTTTTATCCTTATAATATCATCCTTAATTAGAATATACTTGGGAAACACTTTTCTTCATTAATGAATTTTTTCAACATCAAGGAAAAGATCCTTATAATATTTACCATCTTATGATAAGTGGTCAAACCAAAGATCCCCATTCATCTTCCTTGACATTATCACATGTATTTGGGGGAATTACTTCTTTTATTATTAACCTCTTCCTTATATTTTTACCCCTTATCATATAATGACATCTTCCTCATTGATTTACTCCACCTCCATGCCAAGTATCTCTATGAACATTGTAGGTTTTACATCTAGTGGGCATCTTCTAAGACCCACTCTTCTCAATTATTCCACTAGTGAATCATTTTATACCCATGGTAATCATGCTTCTCATTAATCTACTAGTATATCCTTTCCCACACAATTAAATAATTCTACTAGTTCTTCACTTACTAACAATTCCTTTCAATCTACTAATATCATGCATGCTACCACTCATAGTGGTACCCAAGCCACTAATATCAGTACTAATGCTTCACATAATTCAAATAATACCGCTCAAACCAATCAAATTCTATTTCAAACTCTCAACTACATTAGTGCTTTCTAAGTTAATAATGCCAACCAAATGATACAAATGCAAAATCATCTTGTCTATCTCCAAAATCACCCTTAATAGGTTCCATGGGGAATGCATTACTAAAGTGTTCCCCACCTCCTTTTTGATATTCCCATGATAATCTTATCCTTTTGCTTCCTCTTGTTAATAAAACAATCAAGCACTTTCAAAATGAACCCCTTATGCCTTAAATTGATAACATAGATATAGGAGTTATCACCACTACCATTACTTACAATGGGTCAATTGATCCTACGTTACACTTAAAAATATTTATAAAGACATATAAATATTAGGTCAAGTTAAATACTTTTACCACTACTAAATATTAACAAACTCTCTCTCTGGAGATGATTTAGATTGGTATAAATAACTCAAATCTCATTTTATTACTAGTTTGGAAGATTTAGTTAATTCTCTAGTACAAGAGTTTCAAACTAGTGACCTCCCTAAAAATACCTTTGCCCATTTTATTAATTATAAACAACTTGAGATGGAAATTTTATAAAAAATTTATCAAATGGTGGAAGACCTTGTCTAACAATTGTGAACACACTATGGTAGATGATAACCTCTTTCATCTGCTCACGAATACTCTTTATCCTAATTTGTAATATCAGGTCTATAATCTCTCTCTAATCACTTTAGAAGAGTCCATTTACTAATCCAAGCACAAATATTTCCTCATGCATCAATTTTAGCCATCCCAACTTGTTATGGGTATTTACATGTAAATTAAAAATAAAAACCATCATGCTATTAATGATGGTGTGACTGATTCTTATGATACCATTCATAGTATTCAAGCTATTATTGCCAAACATGATCCAAAACAAGCTTCCCCTCCCAACCACATCCATAATCCTCATTTATAATCAACAAGTAACATCAATGTTCATAAAACTTTATCCTTACAAAAGTTACAAAATCATCTACCAAGGCCTCTTTCATGAGATCTTGATCCCACTCATCCCATGAAATATTGGTATGACACAAATAAATTTTATTGGTTTCATAATAGTTGGGGTCATTCTTATGAGACTTGTATGAAAATACATAATTTTGATATGGATTTCCTCCTCGGTCCTAATTTATACCATAATTCTATCATTCATAAACATCAACAAGATTGTGACACTTCCTTTAAATTCCATGAAACATAAACTAAATCTCAATCTTTGAACTAGGCTAATGCTCATTTAGACATCTATACAGTTCCTCTTTTGAACCATGAAGACAACAATGATAAGTTTACTCTTTATACCAATAATGTTGATAGTGTTATAGACCTAACTCCTAAAGAGAATGTATTCAACATGACTAATATGTGAAGGGTAGTTTCCTTCATTGATTCTCATCCCATCCACACTCCTCAATCATATCACACTTTTAATGATATCCGAGACTCTTCCCCAACTCAATTAACAGAGTTATAAAAAGAAGAAATCATATCTTTTGATGAACCAATTATAACACCTCCATTAGATAACACTTCTCATAACATTTCTACCACTCCTCTAACCTCTTTACCCATCACCAATGATACTCACACTTATATTAACACTTATTAAAATTTATATCAAACAAAACCTACATCAACAACCCATATTCTTAAGATAATAAACAAACTTATCCTCCAATTAAATCTCCCACACCCTATCAACATAAATTCACATGCAATTTGTCTCCTCCTTATGAGGACCTCCTTCAACACTATGAACCTCTTTCAAAAAATCCTTTTATGGGTTATGATCAATGGGATCCTATCATGGAACTTACTAATCTCACATATCAAATCCAATTTATTGGACTCATGCAGACTTCTCTACATCATCATAATCATCAAATGAAGTTCCTATTAGAAATGAACATTCCTCATCCTCCCTAGCTCTATAGACATGAATCCACCTTATTTGGATCAAAAGATATAATTTTATAATAGTGTGAAGAGATGCCCATACATGTTGAAAAAATAATACACACTTATCTCTCCCTCAAATTACCCATTGCCTCTATGATTCTTGAGGATATTCTACTTCCTACAGAGGATCCTACCATTTTTATCAATGTCCAAATTAGTGATATCAAATTCAAACATGCCTTAATTAATAAGGTTTTAGGTATTTGTGTTTAATCTCTCAATTTTAATAAAACCTTTAGATATTCTAAATGTAATCTTAAGTCCACATGCATCATGATTCAAGGATTTGATTAAATGCAAATGCCTTCCTTAGGTTGTGTGCGACTCCCTATCACCATTCCACATGTCACTATTTAAGTGAAGGTAATTATCTTCAAATTTCCTCTATCCTAAAAACATTTTCCATGGTAGGCTAGGGACTCATTACATAACATTTATTACCTCTTCCACCTGCCAATGTATCAAATTTCCTCATAATTCAAAAATATATAGCATTCAAGGTAACACTAATCCTTATAATTTTAAACCATTCCAAGGTCATGGTATATTCAATATTCTAACCCTTAAACCCTTTTTGAGTGTTATATTTCATAAATATCAATGGTTTAACTTTTGTGTCAACTCCACATAAGGTTATAATGGTCACCCCAAACTCATCAAGAACATCCCACCTAACCTCTTAGATTTAGATGATGATGAGCCTGATGAGATCAATCTCAAAATCAAAACCTCAAATCTCTCACCTCATCTCATTTCTTAGCCTCTACCTTCTTTGAAGTCATGTTCTCATCAACTAACTATTTATGATATACCCATTATCTTAGTTAGCTATGAATTGACACTCCATTCATCACACCACATTGGATGAGTAGGTCATCCATACCTATGCCATTGATATTCATAAACCTAACTATGATGGTGGATATACCTTAGATGACCCATTTTTAGGAGGTCTTATTTAGGGCCAAGATGTTGAAATTATTAATTATCATTCCTCTTTGCTTTAGTCTTTTTGTATATATTATCACACTCCATTCTATATAATTCCTAACTTTAGCATTTTTGTTGTTGTTCATAAGGTAGAGATGTTGTGCACACCTCCATTTTTTAAATAGCCTCATAGGAGTATGCTTATGGATCATGTTATGACTAGTCCCTATCACTTTTTAAGATATGCGGATCCCTCTAGCTGACTTGTCCCTAAGAGGTTTATGAATTTCCTTCAACATTTTATGCATCATACCCATCCCTAAAATGATCCTAGTTTAGATGTTATTCACACTCCCTCTCTATCTAAGTCTTTTCTCATTTATGATCCTATTTCTCTTTTATTTCAGCCTCACCCAGTCTCTCCACTAGCCCCACCTTCCCTTGATGATGGTTTTATCCCTTTACTATATCTATCTCATTCGCCAACAAATGGGTTGATAACCCATATTATGATATTCATAAAGTTTCCTATCATTGGACTAGAGACTCTTCATTACACTTGACTTCTTCTACTTTAATTTCCACTCCCTATGTTATTACACCTACAAATTATAATAAAAAGTGTATTTTTTCTTGCACCTCTTTCCAAAAATCCTTTTATGGATTATGATCAATGGGATCCTATCATGGAACTTACTAATCTCACATATCAAATCCCATTTATTGAACTTATCTAGACTTCTCTGCATCATCATAATCATCATATGAATCTCTTATTAGAAATTAACATCCCTCATCCTCCATAGCTAGACATGAATCCACCTTATTTGGATCAAAATATATAATTTTATAATAGTGTGAAGATATGTCCATACATGTTGAAAAAATAATACACACTTCTCTCTCCCTCAAATTACCCATTGCCTCTATGATTCCTAAGGATATTCTACTTCCTATAGATGATCCTACCATTTTTATCAATGTCCATATTAGTGATATCAAATTCAAACATGCCTTAATTAATAAGGTTTTAGGTATTTGTGTTTAATCTCTCAATTTTAATAAAACTTTAGATATTCTAAATGTAATCTTAAGTCCACATGCATCATGTGTCAAGGATTTGATTAAATGCAAATGTCTTCCTTAGGTTGTGTGTGAATCCCTATCACCATTCCACATGTCACTATTTAAGTGAAGGTAATTATCTTCAAATTTCCTCTATTCGATAACATTTTCCATGGTAGGATATGGACTCATTAAATAACATTTATTGCCTCTTCCACCTGCCAATGTATCAAATTTCCTCATAATTCAAAAATATATAGCATTTAAGGTAACACTAATCCTTATAATTTTAAACCATTCCAAGGTCATGGTATATTCAAGATTATAACCCTTAAACCCTTTTTGAGTGTTCCATTTCATAAATATCAATGATTTAACTTTTGTGTCAACTCCACATAAGGTTACAATGGTCACCCCAAACTGATCAAGAATATCCCACCTAACCTCTTAGATTTAGATGATGATGATCTTAATGAGATCAATATCAAGATCAAAACCTCAAATCTCTCACCTCATCTCATTTCTCAGCCTCTACCCTCTTTGAAGTCATGTTCTCATCAACTACCTATTTATGATATACCCATTATCTTGGCTATGACTTGACACTCCATTCATCACACCACATTGGATGACTAGGTCATCCATACCTATGAAATTGATCTTCATAAACCTAATTATGATGGTGGTTATACCTTAGATGTCCCATTTTTATGAGGTCTTATTTAGGGCCAAGATGTTGAAATTGTTAATTATTGTTCCTCTTTACTTTAGTCCTTTTGTATATATTATCACATTCTATCCTATATAATTCATAACATTAGCATTTTTCTTATTATTCATAGGGTAAAGATGTTGTGCACACCTCCATTTTTTGAATATCCTCATAGGAGTATGCCTATTGATCATGTTATGACTAGTCCTTATCACTTTTTGAGATATGAGGATCCCTCTAGCTGACTTGTCCCTAAGAGGTTTATTAATTTCCTTCAGCCTTTTATGCATCATACCCATCCCTCAAATGATCCTAGTTTAGAGGTTATTCCCACTCCCTCTCTATCTAAGTCTTTTCTCATTTATGATCCTATTACTGTTTTAGTTGAGACTCACCCTATCTCTCCATTAGCCCCACCTTCCCTTGATGATGGTTTTATCCCTTTACTATAACTTTCTCCTTTGCCCATCAAATGGGTTTGATAAGCCATATTATTATATTCATAAAGTTTCATATCATTGGACTAGAGACTTTTCATTAAACTTGACTTCTTCTACTTCCATTTTCATTCCCTATGTTATTAAACCTACAAATTATAATAAAAATTGTACTTTTTGCTTACACCTCTTTCAAAAAATCCTTTTATGGGTTATGATCAATGGGATCCTATAATGGATTTTAATAATCTCACATTTCAAATCACATTTATTTAACTTATGCATACTTATATGAATAATCATAATCATCATATGAGGCTCCTATTAGAAATGAACATCCCTCATCCTCCCTAGCTAGACATTAATCCACCTTATTTGGATCAAAAGGTATAATTTTATAATAGTGTGAAGAGATGTCCATACATGTCGAAGAAATAATAGACACTTCTCTCTCCCTCAAATTAACCATTGCCTTTATGATTCTTGATGATATTCTACTTCCTACAGATGATCCTCTCCTTTTTATCAATGTCCAAATTAGTGATATCAAATTCAAACATGCCTTAATTGATAAGATTTTGGGTATTTGTTTTTAATATCTCAATTTTAATAAAACCCTTAGATATTCTAAATGTAATCTTAAGTCCACATGCATCATGTGTAAAGACTTTGATTAAATGCAAATGCCTTCCTTAGGTTGTGTGTGACTCCCTATCACCATTCCACATGTCACTATTTAAGTGAAGGTAATTATCTTCAAATTTCCTCTATCTTATAACATTTTCCTCGATATGCTAGGGACTCATTACATAAGATTTATTACCTCTTCCACCTACCAATGTGTCAAATTTCCTCATAGTTTAGAAATATATAGGATTCAATATGACACTAATCCTTAGAATTTCAAACAATTCCAAGGTCATGGTATATTCAAGATTCTAACCCTTAAACCCTTTTCGATTGTTCCATTTCATAAATATCAATGGTTTAACTTTTTTGTCAACTCCACATAAGGTTACAATGGTCACCCCAAACTGATCAAGAATATCCAACCTAACCTCTTAGATTTAGATGATGATGAGCCTGATGAGATCAATCTACGGATCAAAACCTCAAATCTCTCACCTCATCTCATTTCTCAGCCTCTACCCTCTTTGAAGTCATGTTCTCATCAACTACCTATTTATTATATACCCATTATCTTAGCTTTGACTCAACACTCCATTCATCACACCACATTGGATGACTAGGTCATCCATACCTATGCCATTAATCTTCATAAACCTAACTATGATGGTGGATGTACCTTAGATGACCCATTTTTAGGATGTCTTATTTAGGGCTAAGATGTTGAAATTATTAATTATCATTCCTCTTTACTTTAGTCTTTTTGTATATATTATCACATTCCATCCTATATAATTCCTAACTTTAGCATTTTTCTTGTTGTTCATAGGGTAGAGATGTTGTGCACACCTCCATTTTTTGAATAGCCTAATAAGAGTGTGCCTTGGATCATGTTATGACTAGTCCTTATCACTTTTTGAGATATGAGGATCCCTCTAGCTGACTTGTCCCTAAGAGGTTTATGAATTTCCTTCAGCCTTTTATGCATCATACCCATCCCTCAAATTAGCCTAGTTTAGATGTTATTCCCACTCCCTCTCTATCTAAGTCTTTTCTCATTTATGATCCTATTGATCTTTTAGTTGAGCCTCACCTAGTCTCTCTACTAGCCCCACCTTCCCTTGATGATGGTTTTATCCATTTACTATAGCTTTCTCCTTTTCCCACCAAATGGGTTGATAACCCATATTATGATATTCATAAAGTTTCCTATCATTGGACTAGAGACTGTTCATTACACTTAACTTCTTTTACTTCCATTTTCACTCCCTATGTTATTACACCTACAAATTATAATAAAAAGTGTATTTTTGTATTTCACCTCTTTCCAAAAATCATTTTCTAGGTTATGATCAATGGGATCCTATCATGGAACTTACTAATCTCACATATCAAATCCCATTTATTGAACTTATGTAGAATTCTCTACATCATCATAATCATCGTACAAAGCTCCTATTAGAAATGAACATCCCTTATCCTCCCTAGCTAGACATGAATCCACCTTAATTAGATCAAATGATATAATTTTATAATAGTTTGAAGAGATGTCCATACATGTTGACAAAATAATAGACACTTTTCTCTCCCTTAAATTACCCATTGCCTCTATGACTCCTGATGATATTCTACTTCCTACAGATTATCCTCCCCTTTTTATCAATGTCCAAATTAGTGATATCAAATTAAAACATGCCATAATTAATAAGGTTTAATCTATTTGTATTTAATCTCTAAATTTTAATAAAACCCTTAGATATTTTGAATGTAATCTTAAGTCCACATGCATCATGTGTCAAGGTTTTAATTAAATGTAAATGCCTTCCTTAGGTTGTCTGTGACTCCCTATCACCATTCCAAATGTCACTATTTAAGTGAAGGTAATTATATTCAAATTTCCTCTATCCTATAACATTTTCCTTAGTAGGCTAGGGACTCATTACATAATATTTATTACCTCTTCCACGTACCAATGTGTCAAATTTCCTCATAATTTAGAAATATATAGGATTCAAGGTGACACTAATCCTTAGAATTTTAAACAATTCCAAGGTCATGGTATATTCAAGATTCTAACCCTTAAACCCTTTTAAAGTGTTCAATTTCATAAATATCAATGGTTTAAATTTGTGTCAACTCCACATAAGGTTACAATGGTCACCCCAAACACATCAGGAATATTCCACCTAACCTCTTATATTTAGATGATGATGAGCCTGATGAGATCATTCTCAAAATCAAAATCTCAAATCTCTCACCTCATCTCATTTCTCAACCTCTACCCTCTTTGAAGTCATGTTCTCATCAACTACCTATTTATGATATACCCATTATCTTGGCTATGACTCGACACTCCATTCATCACACCATGTTGGATGACTAGGTCATCCATACCTATGCCATTGATCTTCATAAACCTAACTATGATGGTGGATATACCCTAGATGATGCATTTTTATGAGGTCTTATTTAAGGCCAAGATGTTGAAATTTTTAATTATAATTCCTCTTTGCTTTAGTCTTTTTGTATATATTATCACATTCGATCTTATATAATTCCTAACTTTAGAATTTTTCTTGTTTTTCATAGGGTAGAGATGTTGTGCACACCTCCATTTTTTTAATAGCCTCATAGGAGTATGCCTATGGATCATGTTATGACTAGTCCTTATCACTTTTTGAGATATGAGGATCCCTCTTGCTGACTTTTCCCTAAGAGGTTTATGAATTTCCTTCAACCTTTTATGCATCATACCCATCCCTCAAATGAGCCTAGTTTAGATTTTATTCCCACTTCCTCTCTATCTAAGTCTTTTCTCATTTATGATCCTATTACTCTTTTAGTTGAGCCTCACCCAGTCTCTCCACTAGCCCCACCTTCCCTTGATGATGGTTTTATCCCTTCACTATAGCTTTCTCCTTCACCCACCAAATGGGTTGATAATCCATATTATCATATTCATAAAGTTTCTTATCATTTGACTAGAGACTGTTCATTATACTTGACTTATTCTACTTCCATTTTCACTCCCTATGTTATTACACCTACAAAAAAAAAAAGTGTATTTTTGTCTTGCAACTCTTTCCAAAAATCCTTTTATGGATTATGATCAATGGGATCCTATCATTGAAATTAATAATCTCACATATCAAATCCCATTTATTGAACTTATGCAGACATCTCTGCATCATCATAATCATCATACGAAGCTCCTATTAGAAATGAACATCCCTCATCCTCCCTAGCTAGACGTGAATCCACCTTATTTGGATCAAATGATATAATTTTATAATAGTGTGAAGAGATGTCCATACATGTTGACAAAATAATAGACACTTTTCTCTTCCTCAAATTCCTTATTGCCTCTATGATTCCTGATGATATTCTATTTCCTACAGATGATCCTTCCCTTTCTATCAATGTCAAAATTAGTGATATCGAATTCAAGCATGCCTTAATTAATAAGGTTTTAGCTATTTATATTTAATCTCTCAATTTAAATAAAACCCTTAGATATTTTGATTTTAATCTTAAGTCCACATGCATCATGTGTCAAGGCTTTGATTAAATGCAAATGCCTTCCTTAGGTTGTGTGTGACTCCCTATCACCATTCCACATGTCACTATTTAAGTGAAGGTAATTATCTTCAAATTTCCTCTATCCTATAACATTTTCCTTGGTAGGATAGGGACTCTTTACATAAGATTTATTACCTCTTCCACCTACCAATGTGTCAAATTTCCTCATAATTCATAAATATATAGGATTCAAGGTGACACTAATCCTTAGAATTTTAAACAATTCCAAGGTCATGGTATATTAAATATTCTAACCCTTAAACCCTTTTCGAGTGTTCCATTTCATAAATATCAATGGTTTAAATTTTGTGTCAACTCCACATAAGGTTACAATGGTCACCCCAAACTCATTAAGAATATCCCACCTAACCTCTTAGATTTAGATGATGATGAGCCTAATGAGATCATTCTCAAGATCAAAATCTCAAATCTCTCACCTCATCTCATTTCTCAGCCTCTACCCTCTTTGAATTCATGTTCTCATCAACAACCTATTTATGATATACCCATTATCTTAGCTATGACTCAACACTCCATTCATCACACCACATTGGATGACTAGGTTATCCATACGTATGCCATTGACCTTCATAAACCTAACTATGATGGTGGATATAGCCTAGATGACCCATTTTTAGGAGGTCTTATTTAAGTCCAAGATGTTGAAATTTTTAATTATCATTCCTCTTTGCTTTAGTCTTTTTGTATATATTATCACATTCCATCTTATATAATTCCTAACTTTAGCTTTTTTCTTGTTGTTCATAGGGTAGAGATGTTGTGCACATCTCCATTTTTTGAATAGCCTCATAGGAGTATGCCTATGGATCATGTTATGACTAGTCCCTATCACTTTTTGAGATATGAGGATCCCTCTAGCTGACTTGTCCCTAAGAGGTTTATGAATTTCCTTCAGCCTTTTATGCATCATACCCATCCCTAAAATGAGCCTAGTTTAGATGTTATTCCCACTCCCTCTCTATCTAAGTCTTTTCTCATTTATGATCCTATTGCTCTTTTTGTTGAGCCTCACCCAGTCTCTCCACTAGCCCCATCTTCCCTTCATGATGGCTTTATCCCTTTAATATAGCTTTCTCATTTGCCCACCAAATGGGTTGATAACCCATATTATGATATTCATGAAGTTTCTTATCATTAGACTAGAGATTATTCATTACACTCGACTTCTTCTACTTAAATTTTCACTCCCTATGTTATTACACCTACAAATTATAATAAAAAATGTATTTTTTGCTTACACCTCTTTCCAAAAATCCTTTTATGGATTATGATCAATGGGATCCTATCATGGAACTTACTAATCTCACATATCAAATCCCATTTATTAAACTTATACAGACTTCTCTACATCATCATAATCATCATATGAATCTCCTATTAGAAATTAACATCCCTCATCCTCCCTAGATAGACATGAATCCACCTTATTTGGATCAAAATATTTAATTTTATAATAGTGTGAAGATATGTCCATACATGTTGAAAAAATAATAGACACTTCTCTCTCCCATAAATTACCCATTGCCTCTATGATTCTTGATGATATTCTACTTCCTACAGATGATCCTCCCCTTTTTATCAATGTCCAAATTAGTGATATCAAACTCAAACATGCCTTAATTAATAGGGTTTTAGGTATTTGTGTTTAATCTCTCAATTGTAATAAAACCCTTAGATATTTTGAATCTAATCTTATGTCCACATGCATCATGTGTCAAGGCTTTGATTAAATGCAAATGACTTCCTTAGGTTGTGTGTGACTCCCTATCACCAAATCATTTAACAAAAGGGAATAATTTATAAGTTAACATTTAAATTTATTAAAAGTCAACTCACACTAAAAGATGTGATTCTAAGCACATCTCTTTTTTGAAAATCAAAGATAAATCTCCACAATTGGCCTCATGATATATTCAATGTCCATTTTTGTGTGAGAGGCTAATAGATTGGAAGAGGAGAATAAAAAAAATATTTTAGAGCTACCTACTTTCTCACACAAGTACCCAATCTTTGTAATAAATCAATGACTCTATAAGAGGTCTTGAGGATTAGGGAAAACATTGTAGGAAGTTAGGTCCATTTTTTTTTTCTCGAAAAAAATAACATGATTTGATCTTAGTACCTCACTTATTTTCTTATATAGCTTGGTGACTATAATGAATAAGCATCATTTGTATATTGATGATAACTAGTCACTTAGTGTCTTTTTATGTCCTTAGTATGCCTCATGTTTCCTAAATTATTTTCTTAAGATGCTTATGTTATGATTATTACATCATTTATTTCATTCCCTATAATCCTAATATTTCCCCTTGAAAAATATTATTTTGTTCACTAATCACTCCTCCTAGGGATCCCATGTGTGAGTTGCAATGTAAGACCTTGGATAGGACCAAACCTTACTCACAAATTACCAAATTCTCACATTACTATTTTAAACATCCCATTTTAACATATTTTTACATTTTTCCACCTCATTGGTATTCCCTTTGTGAGTTATAATATAAGACCATGGACAGGACCTGGCCTTCCTCACAAAATTTTCTAATACCTAAGCCACAATGAAATTACATGTGTCAAATTTGAGATAAGTCATGATTTATTATGAGTTACACATCATTGATATGCTTCCCATATTGAATTAGGATTTTTTATTCTTACTTAATTGATATTTCACTCTATCTTCTTATTTTCTGATTGCATGTAAGAATACAACCTTTTTTATTAAAATTTTCATACTTCCCAACTTGAATTAGTGTGATAAATTTAAGTGCATTTTACCAATTTTGTTTCTCTTTTATACTTTCCAATGTGATTTAATATGATTTATTGACTTAATTTATTTTTTAACACCATTTGTATATCACATGCTATCCATTTTATTACATTGTTTTCATACTTCCCAACATGATATAGAGTGATTTTATTTGTTTTAATTTGGTACCAATTTTTTTCATGGTTAAATAACATTTTCAGCTTCTTGTTTACCACTTTTTGGTTTATTATACTTAGTTATATTTTGTTATTACACATTTCCCATCTTGATATAATGTTTATTACATTTGTTTATGATTAATTATATTTTTCAAAAGTCTTTTTTGGCCTATTTTTTAAACCATGCATGTGTATCACATAATGCTATAATAGAAAACACTCCACATATATTTCACATAACATATACAAAAAAAGCAATATACATGTGCTAAAAATAAATATATCCATGCATCAACAACCATAACAAAAATATAATTCATGAGACCAAAATAAATTAGATAAACTAATATATCTTTATATAGCATGTGTTTTTTACAATGGTACAAAATAGAAATATACATCACTCCAGATCTATGGCTAGGCTCTATCATGCCTATCTTCTGGCCTAGCCACACTTATCATAGATGCCTTAGACTTTACCCTCTACACATTTCACTATAATGAGTCCATATGAGATCTCAACCCTGATACTTATCCCTATAGGTTAGCCACCTAGGCCCATACCTATCCTAGATGGATTGTGGTAGCCATATGTGTGACTCTCTCTTAAGGTAGGGCCTACCAAGTTTGTACCTTTCCTTCTCCCACCCCTATCGATGGTGAAAAACCATTCTTACATGTCTACATCTACCTTATAACCTTCCCCACTAGTATAAACTATCCCACTTGAGATGGTGCATATGGTACCAAAGGCTCATCTAGCATGGTGGGGTCATATGGTGCCAATACCTCATCTAAAATGTCATGGTGCACTAACATGACTAGGGATCCCCATCTAAATTCCTCCATCATAGGATATACAAAA
Organism: Torreya grandis; assembly: GCA_037957365.1. Lineage (NCBI taxonomy): Eukaryota > Viridiplantae > Streptophyta > Pinopsida > Cupressales > Taxaceae > Torreya > Torreya grandis. The sequence goes on along the minus strand of JARHVA010003334.1, from coordinate 1,300,640 downwards.
GAAAAACTAGATAGATATTATCTCACATATGCATCTCAAAATATATCTATCCACCTAAAATCATATACAATTAGGATTTTATCTCAAACACTAGAAATTACAACATTTCTTACTAGTCCCAGTGTCACCAACCACCATCTCTACATATGATCATCTTCCAAACATGGTCTCTTCATCTACACTTACCCATAGAACCTAATATTTGGGTCACCTCCTTATCAAATAAAATCTTAGAGTCACCACTTGTGTATGTCATTAGCATCTCCTAAGAGGTGCCTATATCAAATAACTCTATACTAGGCCAACTATTGAATAATCCTATGTGACCACCCTCATTTATGATCAATATTAGTGATGGATTATCCATTGGTGGTGTGTCTGAGGTGGTCACTATTCCTCTTGATATGGTGATTTTGGTGGTACTTATTTTACCCTTACATCCACATTCATGCCCTCTCCTCCTCTAGTGGTTGATTATCATGCTCAACCAGTCTATGGTCTAATATGTTGTAGGCTGATCACTAGTCTCTCAATTGATACTCCTTATCTTCCCCTATAATCTCTAACATGTTATGCCAAAAAATTAGGGACCATTAAAAGAACCACTAGGTGTGGGAGTCCAAACTAACCTAGTAAGTTTTCTATTAGTTGTGACTCTACCCACTAAGTATATTGGCTCATGATCCACACTTAATATATCCCTAGCGCCATGTCTCCCAACTAGGCCAAATAGTAATAATATGTGTGTATGGATAACACATGATCTACCCTCATATGACTACTTATAGTGATAGCATATGGGAAATGTCTCATAGTACCTAATACTATCTCCATATGATCACCTAAGGTATCCTATCATTAACCATATGGGGTAACCTAGTTTGCTGATACATTTGTAACTTCTCATATATCCATGCACTAAGTAACACCACTAGTCTTATGGTTTTCCACCCTTTAGACAACATCCCATACATATCATGCATGACTTGGACCTAGATAACATACCCAAAATAATATAACACCTAATGATCCAAAATAGACTAACACAAGGCTATCACATATAGTTTTACCTTATCAGCTGACTTATCACACAACACTAATTTTATCACAAGTCTAACCATAGCATTTTGGATGTCTAGAGTTTGATTAATATACACATCTAATAAACTCACCCTCAGCCTTGGATATATCTTATTTGAGCATGTTGCCAACTTAGTTGGTACTCATCTCTCCTCTAAATCATCTAGTACCCCTATGATCATTGATGTCCTTCTTATAGGAAATAAAAACAATGCATGGATGTCCTCTAGTGTGATACCTACCTCTATAGTATCCCCATCCACCACCCATCGAAACATGTTGGTAAACTATTCCCATGATCTGAGGATCATGATAATGAGATCAACACTTAGTGGGATGTGTCTCATCTCCATGATACCTCCTAGACCCAATGCAACCAATCTTATTCTATCCACATTTGTCAAGTGCTCTATTAAATTTCATAACCAAGATTCATCAATAAATCACCAGTATCTTTAATACCTATGTAAAATATCTAACAACAAAGGATATATTAGATATATATAATTTACAATCAAAATACATTCTTATAAATTTTATAAAACTCAAGTTTTTTATTTAATTTCTTTATTTTCTACCAAATTTCCCTATTACAAACTAAATTGGCCCTATCTTTTATTAGGGATACTAGATCAACCTTATCAAAATTTAATTAGATCAACCTCTACAATACTAAGTCATCCAACCTTTGGTCTACCAGTACTAATTTGACCCCTTTCATACCTTACAGTATTAAGTTGACCACTTTAGAAATAATTAATTCAATCTACTAGTACTAAATTAACCCTATTTCATAACCAACTAAGTCAACCATATGCTATTAAGTCAGACTATTAGTTTTCTTGTCTTTTATAGACTAAGTCAACCTGGTCAACTTTTTTTATCCATAAAGATGAATTTTTGACTAATTTACATAAATAAATTGAGCATTTATTAGTCTAACTCCTTCCGACCCAATATCTTGTTTGACCCCTAGTGTCCTTAAAAATTTCCTAGGGTTCATTTTAGTGTCTAGATTTTTACCTAATAGTCCATTTTCTATAATTCACTCAATTTCAAATCAAAATATTCAAAAGTTTGAAATTTTTAGTTGCTTACCCATGTTTTACTTGTTATGGCCTCTATGCATCCTCCCCTTCTCAGCGATCATCTCCTCACCATCCTAACTCTTTGGTCTCTCACTAGGTCTATCAGAGCTCTATTTTATTAGAATAGTAAAAATACAAAATGAACTATTTTTTTACCCTATTTATATTTATATTCACAATTATTTACCCTTCAAATATTTACCTTCATGTTTAATTTTTAATCATATCTTTATCTCTAGTAACTCTTTTTCTAAACCATTAAATGTTCTAGAATACTGACATTGTAGAGAGTACTTTCCACTATTATATGTCCATGTTGAAAATTTTTCAATTTTAAATCTTTTTCACTAATATAAATAGGTTTTCCTAATGATCCTCACATTGGACACCTTCACATTTATTTTCTCCTTTTATCTACAACACTAAGGTAAGTAAAGGTATGTGTTTTTTAATTATGTACTTTCATTTATCTTATTTTTTCCTTAGTATAATTTATTTAGCTTCAACATTATGTTTTTATATGTTCTTTTTCTAAAGCACCATCCTAGGTTTCACCTACATGATGTAGAGAATACATAAGAAACTATCTCCCTTTATCAAACTTTCTCTCTTTTCTATCCTTTTTTGATTTCACTTCTTGGAAATAACTCACAAGTTCATTTGTTCATATGGGTAAATGGATTCAATACATATTTGTATGCTTCAAAAACCCCTAAAACCTACTCATCAAAATCATTTAGAAACTTTAATTCAATCTACACACTTTTTCAAGCATCTAGTCCTTCCTTTACTTAACTCTGCCTACTGTGACACAATCGTTGTAACCTATTTTTGGGATTCCTTGCTTTAAACTATTAATTATGGATTCATAAAGAAAAACCACTCATTAATATAGATATCTTTTGTCCATTACTATCTAATTACACAATTTCATGCCTTCACTCAATGTTTTGACCATCCTTATAGACCTTTCTAGTATCTATTTACTCCTATTAGGTCTCCTAGATTTCTTTTTACACATAGTCTTTAGTATCTATACACATAGGTATGTTCACATAATGTAAACTTCAAAATCTCATCATAAATTTTATCCTTGATAATTTTACCAAATTTATCTTAATTTGAGTGGAGGAATCTATTTATACTTTTGAAACCCTAGTTTTAGGGTTATCCAAGATTGTGTGGACTTGAGAGCACATAATAACTATTAGTGATGGTTTAAAATTATTATGAGGGGTTATTATAGTTTATAATGACCTCATTCAACTTTTTCCATGATTATTTAGTGTTTTACAATCCTATGGTAAAATTTTCTAGTTCATTATATGGTTGATTGTGCAAAAACACAAGGAAACTACTAGTTTGTCTACCTGTAGAGGGATCAAACACAATACAGTGCCAAAATAAATTTTCAAGGCCTCTCTAAAAAAATTTAAAGTGCTTACCAATACCCTATAAATATATTATAAACAAACTTTTCTGATAATTTCTTGTAATGGAATACATATATAATCCCCTCACACAATCTATATCATAGGCAACATGACATATCACATAATTGACTATCAATCAAAAGTTATTTGTTATTTTAAAACCCATGAATAAAAAACATGGTCAAATATCATTTCATATGATTTTGAAAATACAACTTCAAATTCCTTTAACCCTTAATAACAACACATATTTTGCATATAAAAGAATGATTCACCAAACATGGGCCTATTCATAATATATGTATGAATACCAAATTATTTGAACACTATTACTTGAAATTTTTTATCTTAAAATAATTTATTAAATCCTTAAATAATTTTTAACATAACAAATTTCATTGATTTTCCAGTCTGAAAACACAATCTACAAACAAGCATAATATATAGGGATAGGGTCTGTACCTGCTTTCTTTAACCAAAATTCTTTCTCCTTTATATCCAGGAATAAATATTCACAAAACAAATATCCATTATATTTCAAACACAATTGTAAATAGGTTCAACCTCATTATTTAATCAATCATAACACATGTATTTAACAACAAAAAGCATGACCTCAAATAGGGGTCTATATTCATTCTTTCAACAAAGGTTACCAACACATCCAAAACCTCCATAAAAAATTTGTGCATCTGTTCATTCTTCTATCTCAAATGGAATCCTATAATTATTAAAAAATAAAAGTGATAATATTTTATCTCAAAGGTAACTACCATAACTATTTCTTGGACCTTTTCTCTCATAGAGGTTTCTTGCTAAAAATTGCATTATGTATTGATTTTCTACAAAATGACACATCTAAAACCATGACATTGGACTCATGAACATTTTATGAACGTAATAAATTATAAAAACTCTTATAATTGTTTGAAACAATATTTTACCTTCAAAAATTCATAAAAGTCCCTAAAGGAAAGCTTAACAAGATTCAAAATTTCAAAAAGGAGTTTTCACAGGAAAACTAAAATTCAAATTCTATGTTCCTTAAGACTACTATACTCCACATATTAAGTTATTAAGACCTATATAACATATTATAAACCTAATAGACCAACTTAATACAAAATTTAAACAAATTTTTTGTTCTTATAGGGTATTGATGCATCATACTAACAAGTTGAGAAATGTTTGCCATAGGTATTTGGAGATGCACTTGATGTATGCTCTTATATGACTATAATGAACCTCCTTATAAAATGTATCTACTTATAATTTCCTCTCATATAGCTAAACATGTTCTTGGTCCCCACATTTAGACCTTATCTAGTTCACCTTACTAAATATCATAGCTTCACATAAAACATTGCAAAGAAAAGCATACCTTTTTTCATCTTTTTCTTGCCTTACAGGTGTATATTGTTCTTCCTCTTTTGACAATTGATTCATCTTCTCCTTATCTCCATGATAAACCACTGATATAAGTATGCAATATTATTTTTTCATCCATGTTTTTTGTTCTTCCCATTTCATTTCATATAGAACGTGTTCTTGTTCCTTGCATGCCTCATACTTATGTAAACTCTTGGTTTGCTATTGTACACCTCCATTATAGTTTCTCTCTATATCCTACACATGCAAGGGCTGCATGTCCATTTTCATCATCCCATATCCTTAGTTTGGCATTATTACATGACTACCTTATAAATAGCTTGACTATTCTTCATGGGCCTATTACTTATTACCCAACTCATTGATAATATTTTCTTGTTCAAGACTGTCAACCATTATTTATTTGGCTATAACAATCACCTTAGGTTTTACATTCATATCTTTCTTATCAATTTCCTTGTCTTGTCCCACACTTTGGTTAAGGAATTCTTGCTTCTTACCAACACTTTCATCACAAAACAACATATTAGAAACATAATTTAGAGCGTTCATGGCTCTCTCGTCAGTTGCCTCAGATAATTCTATATCCAACCTTTTAGATTTTTTGGTGTCAATCGCAACCATCTATTATCCATCTCAGCTACAATTTCTATGACTATTTGACTATCTTCTCTCTTGATCACTCTTTGAGGTGCTATGTCTTCCTCTTTTTCAATACTACTTGCTATCACCTTGCATTCTTGCTCATCCACTCTCATGTCCATCTTTGTGGACTCATAACTTTTCACACTAGCCAATTCAAGACAAATTACCTTTGTTTATTCCTTGGGTGTTTTTACCAAACCCAAACATTTCATGACTTTGCTCTAATACTACCTTGTTACCATCATCATTATTCTCTCATCTCTTTTCTATTATTCACCCTTTAATGGAAAAAGAATCTATATCTATCTATGTTGCTTTATGGTGTATATATTAGCTTGACCATCATGAATAACCTACCTATCAAACTAACATGGTCTCCCTAACAACAAATGACAAACATGTATGGGAATAATATCACACAAAACTTTATCTCTATATCCTCCTATATGGAATTCAACCCAACTTTGCTCACTTAATAAGGTTTGATGTCCTTTCTAAACCCATGAAAACTTGTATGGTTATAAATGTGGCATCCTATTCAATCTCAACTTATGCACCATCCTAAAGACATAATATTATTAGTGCCTCATCAATCACTAAATTAGAAACATTACCTCTAGCTTTGCACCTAATTTTTAATAAGATTCTTCTTTGGGTTATTTTTTTGAATTGCTTTCTCTATTGAAATAAGATTCTCTGCATGAGTAAAGACTCATCTATTTATTTCATTCACTCCTCATTATCTTCTCTTGTAATATTTTGCTACATACATCTTCTCATATTCATTAGACACTCTACCACCCTTTGTCCCTCTCTATGACAATGCCAACATTTTCCTTGAAACCTTTGTCTTGGTCCATCCTCATAGGAGCTTCATCTCTTCTCAATATTCCATCTAAAAATGATCTAACTTCTCATGTATGGTGTTGTAATCCCATTGCATCTTCTTTAACTACTACTACCTACATTTGTGGTCTCTCTTGAACCACCTTAACTTTGCCTCTTTAATTTGTTCTTGGATATAATGGTGTTACTTAACCTTGAAGACTATTATCTCCTTCTTCTCTCTATACTACTTATCCTTGTACTCTCTCTCTCTCTAAGATCATGCTTAATATCTTCCATCCTCATGACCAATGTGGCAATCAACTATCACTTGGTCTATAATATTATTGACCAAATCTTCATCTCTACTAGCTCTATCCATAAAACTCTACTCTTGGTTCCCTATCCTGCATTGCACCTCAAAACACATGATTTCAATATATTTCATAATCCACTAATAATATTTAATAGCTATGATACCAAAATTATGTAGAGCATACACTATAAATTATCTCCCTTTATCAAAATTTCTCTCTTCTATCTTTTTCTTATTTCACTTCTTGGTAATAGCTCAAAAGTTCATTTGTTCATAGGGGTAAATATATTCAATAATTATTTATATGATTTGAAAACATCTAAAACCTCCTCATCACAATAATTTAGCAACTATAAATCAATCTACATACTTTTCCAACATTTAGTCCTTCCTTTACTTAACTCTACCTACTATCACATAGTCCTTATAGCCCTATTTTTGGGTTTCCTTGGTTTGTAATGTTAATTAAAAATTCATACATAAAAACCACTCATTAATCTAGATACACTTTATCCATTACTATCTAATTACATAATTTCATGCCTTCACTCAACACTTTGACCATCCTTATAGACCTTTCTAGGTCTCTATTTATCCCTGTTAGGTCTCTTATGTTTCTTTTTACATAGTCTTTAGTATCCATAGATAGAGGTATGTTCAAATAATTTAAACTTAAAAATATCTTCATAAATGTTATACCAAATATTTTCACCAAATTTCTCTTAATTTGAGTGGTGGAATCTCTTGATACCTCCAAAACCCTAGTTTTAGGGTTATTCAAGACTTTGAGGACCTGAGAGCACAAAATAACTATTAGTGAGGTTTTAAAATAGTATAAAATTACTGTGAGGGGTTATTATGGTTTATCATGACATCATTCAAATTTTTCTTCCATTAGTTAGTGTTTTACAATCCTCTACTTAACTTTTCTAGTTTATTATATGGTTGACTATGCAAAAACACAAGGAAACTATAGGTCTATCTACCTATAGAAGGATCAAACACAATACAGTGCCAAAATAAAGTTTCAAATACTCTCTAAATGTGTTCTAAGGACTTACCAACACCATTTAAAGCTCTATCAAACCAATTTTTTGATCATTTCTTACAATGGAATACATATACAATCCTCTCACATAATCTCTATCATAGGCAACATGACATATTATAGATTGGACTATGAATCAAAATTTCTTTGTTATTTTTTAATCCTTCAATAAAAAATAAGGTAAAATATCATTTAAAATTCTTTTGACAATAAAACTTCAAAGTCCTTTAACCCTTAATAATAACACATAGTTTGCATAGAAAATAATGATTCACTAAACAAGGGCCTATTCATAATATATGTATGAATACCAAATGTTTTGAACACTATTCCATAAAAAATTTTGATATTAAAATTATTTATATAATCCTTAAATAATTTTTAACATTATTTAAAAAGTTAATTGATTGTCCAATCTAAAAACACAGTCTACAAACAAGCAAAATATATAGGGACAGGGTCTGTGTCTGCTTTCTTTAATCAGAATTCTTTCTCCTTTATATCTAGAATAAAATATTCACAAAACAAATATCCATTAAATTTAAAACACAATTGGAAATAATTTAAAACTCATTCTTTCATTAATCATAAAACATGTCATTAGAAACAAAAACCATGACCTCAAACAAGGGTTTGTATTCATTCTTTCAACAGAGGTTATGAACACATCCAAAACCTCCTTCATACAAAACTTGTCCATCTATTCATTACTCTATCTCAAATGTAATCCTAAAATTATTAAAAAACAAAAGTGACAAGTTTTTATCTCAAAGGTAACTACCATAATTATTTCTTGTACCTTTTCCCTCATAGAGCTTTCTTGCTAAAAATTGCATTACGTCTTGTTTTTCAATAAAATGACACATCTAGAACCATGAAATTGGAATCATGAACATTTTATGAACCTCATACATTATAAAAACTCTTTTACATGTTTAACACATTTTGTGACCTTAAAAAATGCATAAAAGTCCCTAAAAGAAAGCTTAACAAGATTAAAATTTTCAAAAAGGAGTTTTGGTGGGAAAACCAAAATTCAAATTCTATGTTCCTTAAGTCTATATAGACTCCAGATATGGACTTCTCAAGACCTATAAAACCTATTAGACACATAATAAAAAACATTAATTCAAAATTGAAACATCTTTGGGGTCCTTATAAGATTCCCTTGCATCACTACATGATACTTGATGAGATTCAAATGGGGAATATGTATACATGTAATACTTTAAAACTTCATCAATTACTAATTCTTTATATCTTTCAAGAACCCATTGAGTCTCAATATATCTGCATCTATGCCTTAAATTATGCATTAGGAAAAGGGTGGGTTGACCATTGGTGCTTCACAATATTATTGTCACTTATTTCCACTTTTTATCTACACACGTCTCCTAAAATCACTCCCCTAAGCTTTTTCTCCTATTTTTCACCCTTCTCTAGTCATTTTACACCTTCATTAGCCATTTCTTGACTTGAAATACTTTTTGAAAATTTACATTACATAGTTGTCCCCATTAACATTTTAATCTTATTGATAAAACATATTAGGATCTAGGTCCACCCCTGGCCGACCTAGTCCATGACCTAATTTATTTTTGTCAATAATGATACTAGGTCAACTGGGTGGACCTTATTGGCCTAAAATTTTGAAAAGGCCTAAAATTTTGAAAAGGATTAGGGTTAGATCCACTTATATAAACACATTCAATCTTATATTTCTAAAATAAAATAATAAGTAATATATATTATGCATTTACTTATCCATGATTCTACTTGAGGAGATATTTTAGGGTTTCATACTTGATTTGGAGATACAGTATTTATCTTGTGGAGAAGTATTTTGGATGTATTGATAGTTTGTGTAGCCTATATTTTATTTATCCTTGTCATACTTACATACCATAATAATCTCTTTTGAAACACCTTTTCCAAGGGAGAGATTAAGGTTTGATAGGCTTGTCTTCAAAGGTAAGTATTCTTAAATTTTTCCTCCTTTATAAGAGTAGATAGATATGCATTTATACTTCTCTTTTAGGCATTAAGATTTTATATATGTTGACATGAATATATGTCTTCTGTGTATGTTTAATTTTCATGTTTATTATCCCCACTTTATTTCATAATATTTGGTTTTCACTAGACTATATTTTTACTTTACTTTTTATTAGTTTAGTGAATATGAAAATATAAGACCTAGTTAGGATTATTACATAGGTTTGCTTGATTGGAGGCTTTAGAACCCTATCTAGTGATATTATCATGGTAAGGGATACCTTGTCTAGGTCCAATACATTAATCTTAGTCATGAACCCAAGTATCTAATGTATCCCCAATCATAAGTGTAAGTATGATTTATCTTCTCTGAGCTAGGATTGATTTATAGATTTGTTGCATTTCTCATTACATACACATAGCTTAGGGTTTCATAATTTATTTGGAGATATAGTACTTGTCTTATGGAGAATTATTTTGGATTCATTGATAGGTTGGGTAGCCTATATATTATTTATCCTTTTCATCATTACATACCACAACAAACTCTTGTGAAGAACCTTGGCCAAGGGAGAGATTGTGGCTCAATGGGTTTGTATTTAATGGTAAGTATTTATAACTCTTTTCCTCCTTTGTAAGATTAGATAAATGTGAATTTTCAATTATATCCCATGAATTAAATATATATATACATTAGTATATGTCTTCTATGCATGTTTAATTTTAATTTTTATTACCCCGACTTTGTGCCACAAGCTTTGGTGAACACTAGATTAGACTTTACTTATTATTAGTTTAGTGAATATGAAAAAATAGGACCTATTTAGAGTCATTGAATTATTTTTATGTACTATTGTCTTTGTAACCTTCCCTAATTATATTATTATGGTGAGATATATTTTGGATAGGTTTGGTGGATCTATCTTGGTCATGACCCCAAATATCTAATGTATCGATAATCTAAAGTGTAAGTAGGATTTATCTTCTTTGAGATAGGATTGATTTATAGAAATATTACATTTACCTTTGCATATATGAACCATATAAATAAAATTTGATTCTCATAGTTTCCCAAATGTTCTTGAAATTAGATACCCTCTCCTTACCATAGGAATAACTAATCTAAGAGCATAGATTGATAGGCATTCATAGGTGTGATTTAACCTAGTATTAGGAAGCCATGAAATTAGTCATGTCCTATCACAATTATAGGCTATAATACTATATTAGGATATTTAAAATGCTAAAAAAGTGTGATGGTGAATGATTGTTTGAATTTCTAAAGGAACTTGTCCATGCATGGCTAGACATCAGGGTTAGATAACCAAAGATGGTCATGCCTCACCAATAGTATTATGAGTTCAAAAATTATGCCTATAAGTATCTAATTCATGTTGAAAAATTTATCCTTATACTTGATAGTTATATTGACAAAAGGGAATGAGAGGGTTAAAAATTTAGACCCAATTAGATAGGCCCTTACCTAGTAGAATAATATTTCAATAATGGATCCTATAAACTATGCACTTTATAGGATAAAGATTTTGGAATGTGTTGAGATCAACATGCACCATTGACCTAAAAATGGGGACCCTATGAAATTTTGGGTCATTTACCCTAGTACATACCTTGCCTTTAATTCAACATGATAAAAACCCTTTGTGTGATTTTAGAAGTTTAAAAATCATGTTAGTCCATGACAAATACTAATGGGTACCTTTTAAAATCTTTCATTAATATCTAGTTCATTATCTTTATAATTATTTAGTTTTTTTAATAGTGATCTTAAAAGGGGTTATAATTCAAAAAACCAAGGTATGGTCCCTATGATGTAATTAAATTACTTAATTAAGGTTTTTGAATCATAGTATTACCTTGTCTATGTCAAAAAATTTAAATTTGATGCTATGACATCCCTTGATTTTATCTTTTAAATTAGTGTCTAAGTTAGATACTATACTTGAGGTTTATAAATTTAGACTTTCCCCTTTTTATTTATCATGTAGTTTTCTAACTTTCACATTTTGTGCCTTTATGTAGAAACCTGATGCCAACTCAGCCTCAATTAACATGTGACAGTATCACATGCATTAGTCACTGGGTTATATAAAGTTTGTAACTTTGTTTCATACATTTTAGAATTTAAAATAGTTACAACCAAATGAACTAATCAAATCATGTTTCTTGTCAGTTAGTCACAAAATTTCAAATTTAAAGAGAAGTCATAAAAGGTATATGACCTAGAAATCCAATTGCAGCATGCCACTTGGCACTTAGTTGCAGTCTTCCAAGGATCCTAATATGTTCTCAAGACTCTAAACCCAAAAAAAATGGTAATGTGCCACTTTTCATCCATCATTTCATTTTAGCCTACAAATAAAAGTGACCCAATCAAGGCACACCACATGAACCCAGTCATAGTATTTTAAGACCTCGATGGCTTTCAAGAGTCCTATGATGAAGTGATTCAATTGCATCATTCCACTTGAAACTTGGTCATGCCATTTTTACCCCCACAACTAAGATTAAAAGTTAAATTTTAATAATACTATTATTTCATAATGAAATGACACTTATCACTTATTCACTCAATCTTATATAGTTGGGTACTAAATGGAACCCACTCGATAGATGGAACCAATGGGATCATGACACGTGGAACCCTTACCTCATGGTAATAATGAAATAAAATGAAAATATGAAACACATCTAAGAGAATTTTTATAGGCTCAATTTGAACCCTTGGAAATGGTTGTTTAGGTTTTCTCCAATTGAGTCTATAAAATTGGGACAACCCTAGGTTGTAGGTCACCTATGTTGGGGCTGAACCTCTGAAGTAGGTCAGCTTTCTATTTGATGCTCACTTAAAAATAAAATTAATCCTAATGATTCATAGGAAAAGGGTTAGAAATAGAGAGGGATCCTAAGAAAGCTAAATAGGTGATGCACCAAATTCAAAGGGGAAACTCCCATAAGCTCAAACCCACACTAAATTAGTAGAGGAAAGTACTAGCTTACACAACCTTAAGATCAAATTAATTTGCATAAGTATTTCATAGAAGAAGTTTAAAATATAATTCTAGTCTAGACCCTCTAAAAAAATTTAGAAAGAAGGACCATGGATGAGGAATATTCTCCTTCACACAATGCCATAGTCCACAACTTGCCAAACACAGATTGAAGGCAAAAGATAGGCAAAAAAAGTCCTATTACATTAAGAGGTAGTTTTCATAAATGATTGATAGGGTTGAGCTTAATCAAGATAAGTATACTTTGTAGTATCTCAAGGAATGTTTTGTCTCTCAGAAAGATAAAAAATAAAATCTAAAATCTGAGGTCCCTTTATAAAATGGAAAGAATGGGTTAATATAGGAGAAGTGGAAGAGGAGAGAGAGAAGGGGAGAAGCACATTATTCATTATCATTAATGATATATCAACTTCAATAAATGTTTCACCACACTTTTGGTCAAATTAAAACAAGTCATTATGAGCAAGATGTTTATGATTTTACCCATAAGCTCTCAAAAAATTCTATTTTGAGTAAGATGCACTAGAAGATAAGAGTTTACCAAAAGTGGAAAGTCATGATCCAACTAGAAGTAAATGCTCCAATTAATGTCTAAATCCCTAAGATCTAATTTATTGTTCTTCCCCTAGATCTCATCAAGAGGATAAAATATTCATATTTACTAGGGACATGTCACACTTGTTTTGAATAGGGGTTTGTCAAGGCGTGACTTGGGATGATCACCTCATTAATCATATATCTATTATATGATTTGGATCCTAGACTGAGATAATTATAGGTAAAAACCAATCTAATGATATTGGTTTTCCTATAGTTTTACATATATATGGCACTCTAATCAATGTCATGACCTATCTGAGTTTACATCGAGCACCTTCCCTTTACTTTTTCTTTACCGACTTGGGTTGGACTCAAGTTTGGGTCCTTTAGTTCTACTTGTTAAGTCAGGTCCATTTTAATTTATTGATTTTCATTGGATATCTTATGTCATCTCATTTGCTATTGGATATCAAAACCACCTTGGATCATTGACCCTTTTGAATTTGCTTTGCTCTATTGGATTTTGAGATCTAATTAAATGTGGACCTCGTATCCTTGGGATCCACCACCTCAAACATGGTCCCTCATTACTTCCTAGGATTTTTTGACTATTTGAATTTCTTTAAGCTCCTATGCACTTGACATGTATTATCTATGTCCTTCTCTTTCAGTTCCCACCAAGGATTTTGGATCTAAATAGTCACTTTATGGGTCCTAAAAATGATGCTCACATAGATGTATGTCATTTCTTGACCAATTTTTTAAATTTATAACTTGAAGCATAAACATTGAGAGGGTACCAAATTTGTAAATAATAGACCTAATGCTTAAAATAACAAACCCTTTTATTCCATTGGCAATTTGAGATTTCCATATGCTTCTATAAAATGTTTAAGTTGACGGTTCATGTGATATTACATGATGTCTAGATGATGGTCTAGCATAAAATGTCTAGGTATGAAAACTTATCAAATTTTGTATTAGGATCCAACTTTGCCCATGCATATCTTTCTTTGTGTTATAGCATATGAGAAAAACTTGGTGCATATGAACTAGGCTCCAAAATGAATAGACCCATATGATTGATTCTTCTTAATATTACCACACGTGTATGATCTAGCATCATGAAAATGCCTACTTAGCTTTTCTACCACTACAGCCAAATATCTAGACAAGCTCTAAATGGTGAGTGGAACATAAGGATACCACATGCTTCCATACTTATTCATATCATCCATAAGGTCTTTACAACTTTAGACCAATCGTTAGAATCAACAAATATACTTTGAGTGAACCAAAAGTGATTTTAAATCTTGAGATCTTCATGGTCTCTCTAGTCTCCTCATTCCATCCAGAGATTGTTTATCCATTTGATCATTTGATCAATCAGAAACTCTACCTCTTTCTCTACATTATGACCATTATCAATTAGGCACATGCTTGGTAAATGGGCCAAATATGTTCAACATTTTTTGTGACTTACAGGGAAACATGCCTACTATACTTGAGAATCTAGTTCATTTCACCTTATCTGATCCATTGGATATGGAGTCACTTATATGAAACTAAGTTGGTCATGAAGAAGATGCAAGGCTACCTCATTATGTAACTTCCTCTTGAAATATCAAGGACAAAAGCAAAATAATAGGGTAAAATGCATACAAGCCAATGAAGGCAAGAAAAAAAAAACTAACCTACTAAACATATGTGCACAAAAGAACTTAGATAAAAGCATGAAACCTAATCTAACCTATATACAAGGTTAAAATTTACAACTAGTTCTCTCCTAGATCAAATAGGAAACTATTTTGTACACACTAGAGCTTTGAAACATACTTGCCTTTTTTTGACAACTATTCTCTACAACTAAGAGCAATTAAATGCCCATCTCTTCTGGGGGAGGTAGCTAGTTCCTCTATTGTTGATTCTATGTATGTGGGTTACAAACATGGATCCAAAACCCAATCATCATACTCCTAAATATATGTACTTTAAAATAAAAACTCTAATTCTTATCCATTTATGAATTGTTGATCATGAATATATGGTCTAGATTGATTTGTCTCCCTCAACATATCTGTGGGCTGACCTCTAAGAGAGATGGGTCTGATTTTCCAACATCTTGAGGCCATTTTAGCTCAATTTTATCCTATAAAATTAGAGAGATGATAATAATTTAAGAGATAAGGTGATAACTATGCTTTAAAATCTCAAACATGTCATCTCCTTAAAAAATAATTGCCTCTAAAGACTTATCTTTATGAAACTATAGTTTGATCAGAGTTTACTTAGAAGTAAGTATAATAGTCCTTTATCCATAATTATGAATTTGTGAGTCTTGTTTTGATATCTCATCTTGGTCAGTCAATATTTCTTCACCTTCATGTGATAGATAGGTTGCAACCAAGTCAATTTATTCCATATAATCATGGTATAATTATTGGCATGAATCCTCTTAATTCTCTCTCTTCTTAATTTTATTTTACCAAAATAGGCTCTTTCTAAATGGACGGTGGGATAGATGGTTGAGGCTACTTGAACTATTTCTCCCACCTTTCCCACTTTACTAATCTATCTATCCACCATTGGATCAAGGTCTTCATCTCAATCAGATCATCATTGATAACACCATATTGAACTTCTTCTTATATAACCATCCACTTACTTGAAAACCTTTGAACTGACTTCCTCATCCTCTTTATGAGATGATGAGGGATCACATTGAGCTCTCTATCTAATTTTTTCATCTCTTCTTTTGATATTATCATTTTTGTCTTAATTGCCAACAAAGATGTGATAGCAGAAGGTTTGCTAAAGGGGTAAGTAGGTTGATATGAAGGATATATGTGCTCATTATAGGGTTGATAAGGATGATTAGATAGCTGGTAGGCTCCATTTTGTTGGAGAAAATGCTTACCAACTAGATGAAGGTAAAACTATGCCCTAAATCTAGTGATAGAGACTCATAAAAAGAGATCAAATGTAGATAAAATTTGCTTTAAGGCTTACTTGGGCTGTTGTAACTAGTTAAAAGCTTGAAGTCACCATTGACATTTCTTTATGTGCCTCATAAGGTTAATTAGATGAAGAGAACACTAAATAATTCACCTAATTTAGACCTTAGTCCTATTAAGTGTGCCAAAAAATATTGTAATCTCAATTTACACCCTTAGAGAGGGTTGTTTAGGCTCTCTCCAAGTGGGTCTATAAAATTGGGACAACCCTAAGCTGTGGGTCACTTATGTTGGGGATAAATCTCTAGAGTAGGTTGGCTTCCTTTTTTAAGCTCACCTAAAACCAAAACTAAGACTAATGATTCATGTGAGAATGGTTAGAAAGAGACACAACATCTAAAAAAGCTAAACAAGTGATGCACCAAATTCAAAGGTGAAACTCCCATAAGCTCAAACCCACACTAGATCAGTAGAGGATAGTAATAACTTACATAACCTTAAGATCAAGCTAATTTTCATTAGTATTTCATAGAATTGGTTTAGAATAAAACATTAATAAAGACCTAAAAACAACATTCAAAACCCTCTAAACAAATTTAGAAATAAGGACGATGGATGAGGAAGATTCTCTTTCACACAATGCAATAGTGCACAACTTGCCAAACACATATTCAAAGAAAAATATAGGCAAATAAGTCCTATTGTATTAAGAGGTAGTTCTTAAAAATGCTTGATAGGGTCAAGCCTAATCAAGTTGAGTATACTTTGAAGTATTTCATGGAATGTCCCATCTCTTAAAAAAGATAAAAAATAAAGTCTAAAATTTGAGGTCCCTTTACAAAATAGAAAGAAAGGGTTAATATAAGAGAAGGGGAAGATGAGAGAGAGAATGGGAGAATAACATTAATCATGATCATTAATGAGTTTTTAGATATAAGATATGTTTCACTATAATTTGGCCTAATCAAAATAGGTCATTATGAGCAAGATATTTATGATTCTGCCCACAAGCTCCTAAATCATTCTATTTTGAGCAGGCTACACTAGAAGATAAGAGTTTATCGAAAGTGGAAAATCATGATCTAGAAAGAAGTAAATTCCCCAATTGATTTACAAATTCCCAATTTCTAATCTATTGATCTTCCCTTAGATCTCATCAAAAGGGTAAAATCTTCATATCTACTAGGGACATGTCATGATGCTTGGTTTGAATGATCATTTGTCGAGCGCTTACTTGAGATGCTCTCCTCATTAATAATATATCAATTTTATATTTTGGATCTTAGACAAAGATAAATATAGGTTAAAACTAATATAAAGATATTTTTTTCCTATAGTTATATATATATATGGTACTTTGTTTAATGTTAGGTCATATCTGAGTCCTCATCAAGCTCATTCTCTTTACTTTTTCTTTACTAATTTAGGTTGGTCTTGAGTTTGGGTCCTTTGGTTCTACTTGTTGAGCTAGGTCCATTTTGCTTTATCACTTTCATCAAACATCCCAGCTCATCTCCTTTTCTATTAGCTATTGAAACTACCTTGTATCATTAACCCTTTTGACTTTACTTTTCTCTATTGAATTTTGAGATCCAATTAAATGTACACCATAGATCCTCAAGACCCACCACCTTGAGCTTGGTCCCTCATTATTTCTTGGGATTTTATAACCATTTGAATTACTTTAAAATCCCATGTACTTGACACTTATCATTTATGTGCTTATCCTTAGCTTCCCACCTAGTATTTTGGATCCAAAAGGTCACTTTATGGGTCCTAAAAATGATGTTCACATGGATGTTTGTCATTTCCTGACCAGCTTTTCAAATTTATAACCTAAAGTGCAAAGATTATAGCGGCACCAAATTTTGTGAAGAATGGACCTAATGCTGAAAATAACAAACCCTTTTGATCCATCATCCATCTGAGCTTTCCACATACTTCTATAAAGTGTTAAATATGGCTAGTTCATGTGATCCTACATGATGTCTTGATGATGATCTAGCCTAAAATGTCTAAGTATGGAAACTTAGCAAATTATACACAAGGAACCAACTTTTCCCATGCATATTTTTCTTTGTGTTATAGTGTGTGATCTAAAATTTGGTGTATATAAACTAGGATCCAAAATGAACATACCCATATGATTGTTTCTTCTTGAGATTACCACATGTGTGAGATATATCATCATGAAAATTCTTGCTCAGTAATTTTCCCACTCTAATCTAATGTCTAGACAAGCTCTAGATGGTGAGTGGACTAAAAGGATAGTGCATACTTACAAGCTTATTAAGAGCACTTCATAGGGTGTTAGAATTGATAAATATACTTTGAGTGAACCAAAAATGCTTTTAAAGATTGTGAGATTTATGGTCTCTCTATTCTACTCATTCCATCTAGAGATTGTTTAGCCATTTTATCATTTTATCAATCATAAACTCTACCTCTTTCTCTACGTTAGGACCATTAGAAACTGGGCACATGCTTTATATTTGGGCCAAATATGGCCAACATTTTTGAAATAATGTTAGCTATGCTTGAGAACCCAGTTTATTTTGCCTCATCTAATCCCTTGGGCATGGAGTCACTTCTATGCAATTGAGTTGGTCATGAAGAAGATGCAAGGTTTCCTCCTTCTGTAACTTCATTTTGAAACAATAAGGACTAAAGAAAAACAACAAGTGCAAATGCATGCAGGAAAATGTAGGAAAGAAAAATAACTAACCTACTAAATAAATGTGCACAAAAGCACTTAGAAAAAAGTGTGAAACCTAATCTAACCTATATATAAGGTTAAAATTTATAATTTATTCCCTCCTAGATCAAATGGGAAACTATTTTATGTACACTATAGGTTTGAAACATAATTTCCTTTTCTTGATAGCTCTTCTCTACAACTAAGAGAAATTAAATGTTCATGTCTTCTAGGGGAGGTAATTGGTTCCTTTATTATTGACATTAGGTACATTGGTTTGAAGTATGGACCCAAAAACTAATCATCATGCTCCTAGATATACCTAATCTATAAGAAAAAATCCAATTTATATCCATTTATGAATTGATCATCATGAACATATGGACTAGCTTGATCTATCTCCTTTGACATATTTGTAGGGTTGACCTCTAAGAGAGATGGGTCTAATTTTTTGAATTCTTTAGGTCATTTGAGCTCACTTCCAGCATAAAAAAATAGAGATATGCTCATAGTTAAAGAGACAAGTTGATAACCATTCTTAAAAAGTTCAAACATGTCATCTCCTAAGAAAATAACTTCTTTTGAAGGTTTGTCTTCATGAAATTATACCTTGATTGGAGTTTCCTCAGAAGTAAGTATAATAGTCCTTTGGCCACAATTATGAATTTGTAAGTCTTATTTTGATATCTTAGCTTGGTCAATCAATACTACTTCACCTTCATGTGATAAAGAGGCCGTAACCAAGTCCATTTCTTCCATGGAATCATGGTATAACACTAGCATGAATCCTCTTAATTCTCTATCTCCTCTTCATTTTATTTTCCCAAAATAGGCTCTTTCTAAAGGGAAGGTGGGATGAAAGGTTGAGGCTAATTGAACTAATTCTCCTACCCTTCCCACATTACTAATCTATTTATCCACCATTGGATCAAGGTCTACATCTCATTCAGATCATCATTGATAGCACCGTATCAAACTTCTGCTCCAATAGCCATCTACTTACTTGTTAGCCTTTGAATTTACTTCCTCATCCTCTTTATGAGATGAGAAGGGATCACATCAAGATCTCTATCCCATTTTTTCTTTACCTCATATGATATTAACATATTTGGCTTAAGTACCATCAAGGATGTGATAGCATAAGGTTGGCTAGAGGGGTAAGTAGGTTGATATGAAGGATAAATGTGCTCATTATAGGTTTGATAAGGATGATTATATGGTTGATAGGCTCCATTTGGCTGGTGATAAGGCTTACCAACTAGATGATGGTATAACGCTACCCTAAATCTAGTCATAAAGACTCATAAAAGGAGATTAGTTGTAGATAAAATTTGGTTGAAGGCTTACTTAGGCTATTATAACCAATTAAAAGATTAGAGTCACCATTGATGTTTATACATATGACTCTAATTATTGATTAGATGAAGAAAATACCAAAAATATTCACCTACTTTGAACCTTAATCTCACCAAGCATGCCATAAACTATTATAGGCTTAATCCACACCCTTGAAAAGGGTTATTAAGGCTCTCTCCAATCGATTATATAAAATTGGGACAACCCCAAGCTATGGGTCACCTATCTAGGGCTGAACCTTTTGAGTAGGCCATCTTCCTCTATGATTCTCACATAAAACTAAAACCAAGCCTAATTCTTCAAGGTAAAAGGGTTAGAAAGAGAGAGGGATCATAATAAATCTAAATATGTGATGCACCAAATTCAAAGGGGAAACTTCCATAAGCTTGAACCCATATTAGATCAGTATAGGATAGTACTATCTTACATAACCTTAAGATAAATATAATTTTCATAAGTATTTCATTAAAGAGGTTCAAAATAGAACACTAATATAGACCTAAAAACAACATTAAAAAGCCTCTAAACAAAGTTAGAAATAAGGACCATGGATGAGGAAGATTCTCTTTCACATAATGTCATAGTGCACAACTTGTCAAACACATATTCAAGGCAAAAGATAGGTAAATAAAGTCCTATTGCATTAAGAGGTAGTTATTACAAATTCTTGATAGGGTCGAGCCTAATCAAGCCAAGTATACTTTTTAGTATCTCAAGAAATGTCCCATCTCTCATAAAGATAAAAAAGAAAGTCTAAAATCTTAGTCCCCTTTACAAAATAAAAATAAAGGGTTAATATAGGAAAAGGGGAAGAGGAGAGAGAGAAAGAGAGAAGCACATTGATCATGATCATTAATGATCTATCACCTCTAAGAGATATTTCACTAAGATTTTGGTCCAATTAGAATAGGTCATTATGAGAAAGATATTTGTGACTCTACCTAGAAGCTCCCAAATCATTTTATTTTGATCAGGATGCACTAGAAGATAAGAGTTTACCAAAAGTGGCAAGTCATGATCCAACTAAAAGTAAATTCTCCAATTTCTTTCTAAATCCCCAAGATTTGATCTATTGATCTTCCCCTAGATCTCATTGAGAGGATAAAATATTCATATCTACTAGGGACATGTCATGCCTATTTTGAATGACAGTTTATCGAGGCCTAACTTGGGATGATTTCCTCATTAATCATATATCTATTTTGTACTTTGGATCCTAGACTAAGATAACTATAGGTGAAAATAAATCTAATTATATTGGTTTTCTTATAGTTTTGCATATAGATGTAACTCTATTCAATGTTAGGTCCTATCTGAGTCCACATCAAGCTCCTTCCCTTTACTTTTTCTTTACTGACTCAAGTCAGGCTTGAGTTCTAGTCCTTTGGTTTTACTTGCTGAGTTAGATTGATTATGATTTATATACTTTCATTGAATATCTTGGCTCATCTCCTTTACTATTGGCTATTAAAACCACCTTGGATAATTTACCCTTTTGATTTTACTTCACTCTATCAAATTTTGAGATCCAATTAAACATGGATCATATATCCTTGGGACCCACTACCCTGAGCTCAGTCCCTCATTGGTTCTTCGGATTTGTTAACCATTTGACTTGTTTTTATCTCCCACCCACTTGAAACTTGTCTATCATGTGCTTCTCCTCAGGTTTTGACCAAAGATTTTGGATCTAAATGGTCACTTTATGGGTTGTAAAAAATATGTTTGCATGGACATCTGTCATTTCTTGACCTTATTTGAAAATTTATAACTTGAAGCATGAAGATCATAGGGACACCAAATTTATAGAGATTGGACCTAATATTGAAAGGAACAAACCATTTTGATCCCCCAGCCTTTCAAGCTTTCCACATGATTTTGTAAAATGTTTAATTTGACTGGTTCATGTGATCTTAAATGATGTCTTGATGATGGTCTAGACTAAAATGGCTAAGTATGGAAACTTAGCAAATTATGTATTAAGATCCAAATTTTCCCATGCATATATTTCTTTACAATATAATGCATGAGTTTAAACTTGGTGCATATGAAGTAGGATCCAAAATAAATAGACCTATATGATTATTTCTTATTGAGATTATCACACGTGAAATATATAACATCATGAAAATGGCAACTCAACTTTTCTACCACTGTAGTCAAATGTCTATACAAGCTCTAGATGGTGAGTGGACTAGAAGGATATCATGTGCTTCCATGTTTATTTAGAACACTTCATAGATTATCTACAACTTTAGACTAGTCTTTATAATTGACAAATATACTTCAAGTAAACCAAAAGTGCTTTTAGAACTTGTGATCTTCATAGTCTCTCTATTCCATTCATCTATCCAAAGATTATTCATCCATATAATAATTTGATCAATCATAAACTCTACCTCTTTCTTCGTATTAGGACCATTAGCAATTGGGGACATGATTGGTATGTGGGCCAAATATGGCCAATAAGGCCTAATCAAAAGATGACACATGGTAAAGTGTCATAGTAATCAGGTCCATTAATAAGTTTCATATAATAAATTTGCATAATAGTATGATCCAATGAGAGCTTTCCACCTATAATTCTAGTAGAGCTCCTAAGGCCAAATCGACCCAAAATAAAAGGGGTCAAGCCATGCAACATCAAAATAAAAAGTGATCCAATTAGAAGGTGACACTTTTTAGAATATCATGCAACCTACTCGAATAGCACAATATTTAAAATAGAAGGCTAAATTACACGTAAAGCCACCAATTATTGATTATGTGTCAAGTATGACACCTAGGTGGTGTATAACTATCTGCAAAGTTTTAGTTGTTGATTCAAATTCAATTTTTATAAGATCATTTTGGAGGTTATAAATCCAAGTCACTTCAGGGAAAATTAAAGCCTATAATGCAAGACCACATGGAAAAATCGAGAGTAGTAATTGGTTGAGTCCTAAAGTGGATTTTTGAAGTTGTTAGAAAAAAATAAAAGAGCCACCCAAGATTTAAGTAAAAGTATGTTAAATATACTTGACATTTATTACTCATATATTTTATTTCAAAATTATAAAAAATATAGAGTTTAAATCTTATTGTCTCAAGCCATTACATTCAATTTCAGCTATGATCTATTAAAGAGATCCAAAGTATTATGTGTTATTTTTTAAAAGCCCTATGCATTTTTTCATAATTAGATCAATCCATTAACTCATTTATAAGAAAATTTTTAAACCATAAATGAATATAGAACATATAGAGCCACCAATCTAAAACAAGTTCCATTCCACTATTCATATGTGATGAACACCATCTTCTAGGACACCACTTACAATTTTGTTGTACTAGCCACCAAAGACAAACATTATAATTATCTATTATACCATGTTGAAAATAATAGGGATAGAAATAGTGATTATGAGGAAGGATCCAATGATGTAGGAGATAGGTTGGACATCCTAGCACTCAAATATTTAGGATTACACAAGGTTGCATCTAATTTAGAGGTACTCCCTTATGTATACTTAGTCTACAAAATGTTTCTCCAATAAAGGTGTGTTGATAATAATATCAAGTCTTTTAATTTAGGTAATGACATTACTTTCATAGTTGGGATATCCTTTTAGGTTTATTATGATTTGCCTAGACCAAAAATTATTTACAATCAATAAATTTTCACCTAATGGCTTAAAACACATAACATCAAAGAAGTTTTCAGGGGTTGGGAAGAAAATAAGGGGAGGTTTGTATGCAAATCCAAGATCAACCAAATCCCCATAACCATAGGTCACATAGATGAGAAGTGGGTTCCACTTCTATCCATGATCATAGATAATGCCAATACTCCCCAATTTGGATAAATCATATCCTAAAATTTGGAATCTTAGATTAAGAAGTTCATAGCCAACTAGGGAGATCACTTTTATATGATGTCCTACTTGGTGGATGCCATTTTTGCTACCCAAAATTCCCCCAATTCACTAATTGGGATCTGAAACTAAATAAGAAAGTTCTTAATATCTTTTAAAAGGTAAGAATCTATAATTATAAGTAAGAGAGGTGGGCCATTTATGAGAATTTATATGTAGTAGTGTACAGGGCAATTCATGATAGGTCTATGCCCAAGCTATCAAAAAAAAATAGAACAACACTCAACACTTTGGGATCTTAATGGTACTATCCTAATTTCATGGTGATAAGGGTTAGAATAAAGGTAGCCCCCTTTAGGTTGCCCACTATAGTGACAAACAAGCTGGATTAACAAGAGATCTCCTTCCAGCTACTAATAAGGGTAGATGAATTGTGCAAGAATAAGAAAAGAGGATCAGTTCATCATTAATTATCTAACATTAGCTAGTTTAAAATTGAAAACTAGAACTTAGTTGTTGTTTCTACCATGAAAATACATACCTTTGTCTCGAAAATGGATAGAAATAGGGAGTTTGACCTTGAACACATAATTTTCAAATACTATAACAAGCATGGGGTAGTTCTAAGCATCACCTACCATCATGAGATTGAAAATGAAGACCATTTCTACATCAATGTAGCCAATAACATAGAGGTGAAGGAAACATTAAAGGCTACCAAAATCCCATAGGTGAAAATGAGGTTAGATAATGTAGGGTTTTACTATTTTTAAGAACATGAGGATACTCATATAGAAGCATCAACATCTATATTCCATGCTTATATTATTGAGGATGAAAGTCTGATTGACCCATGACTTAGTTGGATAATATTGAAGGCATTATCTCCTACTTTTGATAAAAGAGGAGCTAATACATGAAAACAAATTTATAAATATTCTATTTTAGGAACAAAATCTAGCGTCCCATCCTAGGCATAAGGCATTACTTAAGTATAGGTGAGGCCTTTAGTGGAGATAGTGGTTACCCATTCCAACGTTAGTAGCTTCAACATCAGGTTTGCCTCCCTACTTCCTTCAAGAGAGGAAATGGTCATGACAAGTCAAGAGCATGTTTATTTACCTCCATTATTATACAACTAACCTTTATACATATTCCATGATCCCCTAAATCCTGACCATATGAACCTCTTTCCCTATCATCCCCTCACTAGACCTATAATTAGGCTTGAGACTATGACATTGCCGACCATCAACCCTTTTTTCATATCATCAATGTCTAGGGTCTTAGTAATGGCCAATTTTCACCTAATTCTACTTATGTATATGTCTATTCCTAGTCCCAAATTATAAAAGAAGAGTCCCACTATTGCCATCCCCCAAGTTCTTCTATTCACAACTAGTACTTTAGCTAGCATTAGTTCTTTTTCATCCTTAGGAGTGACACTACCAACTTCATTCCCTGACTCTGTATTTGTCTTAGTCACATCCATAGTTGCTTCATAAATTTCAACTTTTCAAAGATTAACACCATCTCAATAATTGCCTCCATCTACTCATGCTATGAGTGTTTACTCAAAAAAATCATGGATAAAATAAACATAGTTAGCTACATCAGAAAACCAAGATTTGGTCATAATAGACTATTCATAAATCACACTAGAATTTGATAAGAAGTTTAGATAAATGAAGAGGTTTACCAAGAGGAAGGTCACCCATCAAGACCAAATAACTATATAGGAGTTATAGGAGACCTTATTTGAGTTAAATAAGAGGAAGAGCTAGGCCTGGCCAAAAACAATAGTATAAAGATGAACCCCTCTTGGCTCTAAAGGCATATGGTAATGTAGCTATTGAATTGATAAAAGGAGTACAATATATAGCAACTAACCTAAAGTAGTAACACAAAGCATATTTATAGAGGAGACCATAACCAAGGTACAATGAGTTATGGGAGAAATGTATGACATGTTGAACACCTTGGCCCAATACAAAGTAAAAGGAGATAGAATATACAATAGGATCCTCAAGGCAAAAGTTTTATATGGGGAATATGACAGCAAGATAACAAACTTTGTCAAGTTGATTAGGATGAATAAGTTTGAATATTTGAATTTGATCCCCTTAGAGAATTTGAGGATTTCTTAGTCCTATATAATTGGTAAAATTAAATATATGAACTAGTGGATTGATGAAATGAGATCCTTAGGTGAGTCTCTCACTTAGCAAGGTGACAAAGTCACCACTCTTCTAAAAGAGGATGAGATAATTCACCTATTTACTATAAATTTTAGGAAATATGTAATCACCATAGGAGTAACTTTTGGGTAGGAAATGGTATACTTGGATGCATCTACCAACTAGAGGATACAAAAGGTCATGGTAATTAATGAATATATAGGACCTCTTATAATCATACATGATTCAACATTAGGGATTATTATAATCAAACTACTAAGGAACCTATTATCAATTTAAAATTGATCGACAATGACTACAAAAGATGATCTAAATCATGGAGAGGGAAAATAGAAGATGATAAATAACTAGCCAACAAGACACAAACCATCACCATAGAAACATGTAGCTCCTCAGCCCATCTTGGGATATATTCTTATTCAACTAGCACTAGTGCTCTAACTATTATGGGATCACACCCATATTATTCTACATTGGGAGCTTCATCATCAACCACACTAGCAGTATCTCATCCCAACACTCTAGGAATGAGATATCCATCTACTAGGGTTTTCTCTTCATGAGAATCACATCCAAATTCCCTTTAAATGCATTGTAAAATATTCCCTTCAACAAATAATATTCTCTAGTTTTAATACCTTAGGGACCTTGTGCACTGATAGATATCATATATCTAATTCTCTTGTAACCAAGAATTTGATGGCTTATATACAGGGGCCCTCACCCTTTATTATACTTTAAAAAATATTTTTGTGAAATTAATGCAAATATAAAGAATAATTGATATAATTTTCTCACTATTTCATTATTTTCACATGTTCTTATTTATCAAGTTTTACTAATAATACATGATTTCATTTATTCAATAGTTAAATATAATAGTAGTGTTTCAAATTCATATTGCTATTTTGTGTTTCTTGATATGATAACAAAGTTGGTTTGTGTATGTTATGTTTCCTTCTATTCTGTAAATGAATGTACTGAAAGTAATTTATTGTATGTAGCTATTTCAAAGCATACTTTTTAGATATATGCATCATATTTACCCTAGAATCTCCACTTCATTTATTATAATCTAAGTTTAGCACTATAATCTCATAAGATTTAGTTTTATTTATACTATTGTCATAATGAATTAAAGGAGATCTATTGGTCTTTGTTGTTGCAAATAAAGTTTTCTTTTCTCATATACCCTACTTCCTTCTTTATTTTTTTAACATGAATCACTTTAGATTAATGACCACTGTAAATATCCACTTGTTTGTTTAAAGTTTGGGCATAAATTGGTAAAATACAAAATCAATTTTACATCATAATAACATAAATAAATTTTAGATAGATTGTGTTACTACTGTGTTCCTACTATCCCTATAGTAGGATCTACTTATAGACTAAAGATGGTGGCCACATAATCATCCAATAAAATTGAATTAATCCCTAAGTTCTTCCAGTACCTACACTATAAAATGAGAAATATTGTTATAGTATTCATATTATATCCTTGACACATGTATACATCAATAGGAGAATATTTTATGCTAGAAGGAGGCTTATTTGTTTTGAGTAATAATGTAGTGTATTTCATTTTTAAAATATTAGAATTTATTCAAAATACATAAATATTATAATAAACCCTATGATTTATTTTCATCTTTTGTAATATCTTTGTAACCCTTAAAAGATACCTATGAAAAGTGTTTATTACAAAAAATCCTATAAACATTGGCTTAGGTATAAATATGTTCTATCATTGCCTCTATGATTTATTTAAATTTCATGTAAAGACATTAAATATAGGCATGTCATTGAATTATTTGAATAGATCAGACTCTATTTCATCTATATTTATAATGTTTTACATGACTTGAACTAAGAAATTTTGATATGTGAAGAGTCTATATTTGTAAATTTTTACATGATTTAAACTATGAAATTTTGATCTATGATAATAAGTATAAAGATCGGTGTCTAAGTAGATTATTTTGTGAAAGATCACTGAAACAAGGCTTTAAAGGTCTAAATTAAGTAGTTCACATAGCATTAAGATATTATTTTCTATATTTTCTATCTAAGACACATTGATAAGATTAAACACCAAATTTTGCTCGAAATATCTTGTCTAATGTTGATCTTTGTAGGTTAAACCAAGTTTTTGACAAAAGTTTGTGCATGTCTCGAAGCTTTAAAGGATCTAGATTAGTAAAGATAAAATAAGACCACTCTACTTAATTATGGACAATTTTATGGGGTTATTTAATGCCAATTTGGCATATCCTTACCATATTTAGTAATATTTGATGAACCTTTATAGTATTGTGAATTTTTAACATAGATCATTTTCTTAGCATCCTAGAGTTGCCTAGTATCTAGATCAGATCTTATTCTAAAACTAGAGTTCCCCTTGGATATTTAGAAACCCATTGTAAGGCTAGAGCTGCTAAAGGGATACATATGAGATCTAAATCCCACCCTACCTCTCAAATAATCTAACATCTACATCTTCTATTTTACATCCACTTAGTCATGACATGGTTATGAGGATATTCTATAAATGTGCCCAACCATGTACATGATTTACCTAAGAACCCTAAAAAATACCTCCCTCTCTTCAATCCATCTAGGGGTATAACTATTGAGGACCATGTCAAGTCTTTCAAGGCTTCCCTTAGGCTTCTAAACATCATCCATGAAGATGTAGCCCATAGATTCTTGCTTTTACCTTTAAGGAAGTAGTCTATGATTAGTTCCTAAATTTATGAGAGGATGCCATCATAGGGTAGAACTAATTCAATTAAAGATTCATCACATAATTTAAAAGGGTCATTAATCTTTGGATCATTTACCAATATTTCACATCTTGAATCAAGATTTGAATGAGCCAATAAGAGCTTTTGACACCAAATTTTAAAAGATGTATAGCCTCACCATGACTCCCTATCAACATGTAGATGATATAGAACTATAAATCTATAAAAATTCACTAGATACCATGATTTTTATCACTATACATAGAAATATATATGTCAATACACTACCACATGCCTATACAGAGTCCAACATATTGATGAGCAAATGCACCCATAGGGACATCCTACCTTCGCTATTCCAAACATCAACCTGACTTTACCTACTTTGAATCTAGTCTAAAATTTGAATAAAAATATGCCAACCTTAAATCAAATACCCATCCTCAATAAATTTCCATTAATCCAAATAGATCTTGGTAAAAAACTAGGATTCTTAAACCAAACTAATGTTGGGGATCATCCCCAAAATAATAGTTAGACTCTGGTCCATTTTAATAAATCTAACACCCAAATCATTATCTAAAACCTAATCTAGAACACTAAGACTAAGTCTTCAAAGGGAGACTTAGAAGCAATTCATAGAATGGTTCAAAATATAAGAAGTGACTTTCTAAATTTTTAAAGGTAAATGGGAAACATAAAGGAAGGTTCTAAAATAAATTACATGTTTCAAAATTACAATAGACCTTTCAACTAGTCTAACAATAATAATAACAATAATGAACCCTTAGCCAATAAGTTGCTTGACATAAATATATATGAATTTGCCTTCACTAATTGGTATAGGGTCCATAACACAACTCAACATGGAGAGTTAGACTAAATATAATTTTGCAACACTTTCAAAATGTTTTGAGGTGAGTTGTAAATTTATTATGTTGTCCCAAATAATCAAGACAATACTGGCATTTCAAGAAATATAAGAGCACAATTAATATAGGATCATTCTATTCTTGGTATAAAAACTTGTAAGTTTAGATCATGAGGGTTATTTTAATGGTGTTGGACCCACTATTAATGTGGATGAGATATTTGCTTTCTAATAATACCAAAAGAGTAATTATGTCTTGAGGAATAGAGACCAAAATAAACCTGCAATAACTTCTACACCACTCAAAAAGGTTGACACACCCCAATATTATAGAACTAATAATGATCCTCATCTTCCAAATTGAAGGATACTCAGATAATTATAGAGTGGGATACAACTGGACCTAAAGGTGGGTACAAAATTATTGAAGATATGAAAAAAATCAAAGACAACATTACTTTACATGAGATTGCCCAAATCACTAAGTAATGTGATTTGATATTGAATTCATTAACCAAGTAATTAGACAAAGTTAAAGATAAATATGTGAATTTGAATGTGGTAATGTATAAATGTAAGGTTGAGGTCCCTCCATTTCTATTAACTATTAGAATATTTAGGAAAAATGTGCATAATTGTTTACTTGATTATAGAGCATCTGCTAACATAATGCTTGTAGGTATATGTGAAAAGTTGGGACTAACTCTAATTAAGTATGATAAAGTTGTTATCTAGTTATACAAGTCAAAGGTCAAGGTGGTAGGAGAACTATTGTACATTCATATACAGCTAGTTTATGAACCCTAGATTCAACATTTCATTGACATTCAAGTCATTAAAATCCTAGAGGCATATGTGATGTTGTTGAGTAGAGACTAGATGAAATCCTTGAATGGATATATGTCCATGAACTAATCACATATGTTTCTACCTTAGAGGGTTGTACCCAATCAAATCTGAATCAAATAGGAGCCAAGAATGGAGTTAATGATAACAAAATACAATGCCAAGAATGAGAAGGTAAATTTCTAGTCCACTAACTTAGGTGTATATGATTTTGATACTATGGATTCAAGTGAAATAAGCCTAATAAAAAATGATGAAGGGTTTTGTATGATTTACTTCAATGGTGAAATATCCAACCAAGGCTTAGGGGTAGGTATCATACTTAAGAACTTGGTTTCTAAAAAGTAATTAGCATCTTATAGACTTCAACTCCTATGAACTAATAATATTATAGAATATGAGGACCTAATCTCAAGACTTCAACTCACCATCAAGTACAAGGTAAGGAAATTTTTAGTATGTAGTGATTTGTAATTAGTCATCTATCAAATACTTAGTCAATACCAATGTAAAATTTCTTATTTGAATAAGTATAAATTTAGAGCATGGGATTTAGTTGATATTTTTGAAGCATTTAACATTACGTCTATACCCAAGGATCAAAATTAGTTGGAAGATGTGTTTTGTTTTAAAATAATGAATCTAGTCCCACTCAAGGCCTTCAAATTGCAAAATTTTATATTCAAAATGATACCATGCCCCTCTATACAAGACAATGTTAACTAATTCTAAGTGTTTGATGATGATAAGCAAATCATTGACTTCATGACTAGTTCTGGAGTCTTTGAATCACATAATTTATGAATGTGAAGAAGAGTGTAAAAACATGGTTGAATTCAATGATTATGGTGTAATCCAATTGAAAAAGAATAGAATCCCTAGGGGCATGGTCTCTCTATAAGGGATATTCAACCAAGTCAAGATAATAAGTGATGCCAAAGTGCCCAAATCAAATGGCAAGGATTATAAACAAATTAATTTGGGTTTGTTGAGTAATCCCCAAAACATCAACATCAAGCTTATCTACACCAAATAAGTAGTTAAATCCACTAAGATATTGTCTAGATTTAAGGATGTCCTTGCATGGTCTTAAAAAGATCTCAAAGTCTTTGACACTTAGGTCATCACTCATATGATCCTTTTAAAGGAAGCATGTAGACCATTTTGGCAAATTCAAAGACCCATAAACATAATTCTAGATCCTCTCATCTATAAGAAAGTAAATAAATTACTAGATGTAAGGATAGTCTTCCTGATTAGACACTCCATATGGGTGGCTAACCTGGTCCTAGTCATAAAGAAAAATGGAAAAAATTAGACTCTATGTATACTTTTAGAATCTCAATAGATCCTAAACAATCATAATTACCCATTTCCCTCTTTAGATGAGGTAATTTAAATGGTCATCAACTCTTAGATGATGTATTTATTAGTTGGATTATCTAGTTAAAACTAGGTACTAGTCAACAAATAAGATATAATGAAGACTACGTTCACGACCAAGTGGGGAACATTCACATATAGAAGGATGCCTTTTAGACTCATCAAGGCCAAGGCTACTTTCTAACATTCCATGTACCATGCATTCCAAGGATTGATTGGTAAGTGTATTATTATTTACATGGATGACTTAACTATTTTCTCTAAAAATAGGAAAGATCACATGATGCACCTACAATAATTTTTAGAGAAATGTAGAACCTTTGGTATCTCTTTAAACCCTTATAAGAATATATTTTTCATAATCAAAGGTAAGATCCTAGGAAACATGATCATGAAGGCTGGTATGGATATTGACCCTAAATGAATTAATGCAATATTCAAGGTTGATTTTCTTAATAGTAAATAATAATTAAAATCAATTTTTGGAAAAATTAACTTTGTACGTAAATTCATTTTAGGGTTTGCCAAAATTGTTAAACATCTGAATGAAACATTGAATAAGGACATGAATATTAATTAGACATCTAAGGCTAAGAAAAGTTTACAAGACACAAAGAAATCCATAGTACAATACCCTATATTAATTATCCTAGGATTTAGTAAATATCTCTACCTTTATTATTTTACTCTCGACCACACAATTGTCATTATCTTAATGCAAAAGATCGATGATAAAGAAAATTCAATCTCCTCCATGAATATGAACCTAAAGGATGACAAATTAAGATACCCACTCCTATACAAGCAAGCATACACCTTGGTAAAGGCCATGAATAAGTTTAAACATTCCATCCTCTGAAACAAGACTCACACCATTATACCTGACCTATTGTTAAGTTTATGCTTAACTAGAATAAGTTGGGGGAAAGACAAGTAAAATGAATTACTAAGGTCTAGGAATATGACATAGAGATAAAATCATCCAAGATGGTATAAAAAACCAAGGATTAATTCACTTAATTACCAAGACTAACCCTCGAATTGATGTTTTACAGGTAGAAGCAGACTAGGTATCAAGTGAGAAATGATACAAAGCATCATTTAACACCTGTTGAATAGAACTTGCCTACCAAAACTAAAAATATGGAAAATAAGATCACTTACGCTCAAATTTTTTTAATTCATGATCTAAAGAGGATTGATACATAGAAAAAACTATTAAATAATCTATTTGAGATGTTTCTCTAGGAAGGAAGTTGTAGACATACTCAATAACTTCCATGAGAAAATGGGAAGTGAATATCCTTTGGGTAGAACCACTACCCACAAAATTCTCAGAGCAGGCTATTACTAGCCTACCATATTCAAGGATGCACATTCTCATGTTTGAGAATGTCATCAATGTTAAGTGTGTGATATTAGAGAAGAAATAGTAGCAATGCCTTTACAATCAGTAATCAAAACTAGGCCATTTTCATAATGGGGATTGGACTTTCTTAGAGTCATCAATCCTAACTC
This sequence comes from Torreya grandis, assembly GCA_037957365.1. Taxonomy (NCBI): domain Eukaryota; kingdom Viridiplantae; phylum Streptophyta; class Pinopsida; order Cupressales; family Taxaceae; genus Torreya; species Torreya grandis. The sequence goes on along the minus strand of JARHVA010003334.1, from coordinate 1,266,830 downwards.
TTTGGTAGGCCATAAATTTGTGTTGATGGATACTAACTATTACACCAAGTGTACTAAATCCATCACAAATAATAACTATAGGGAATTGATGTCATTAAATTCTTAGAGGATAACATAATAACCAAATTTGGAATTCTTTTGTTTCTAGTGTGTGATAATGGTCTGACATTCCATCCATGAAATTCATAAAATGGGCCTATGATAAAAATATTATTTTTGACTTTTCCTTGAATCACTATCCATAAGGTAATGGTGTTGAATAATTGATAAACCAAAACTTGATGAATTTAATAAAGAAGTCAGTGGATAAAATGCCACAGGAGTGGTAGTCATTACTAAAATATGCTCTTTGGGTAGACTAAACCAGATACAAGTAAGCCTTGAAGTAATCTCATTTTTTATTAGTGTATGAGTAGTAACCAATATTTCCCATTAAATTTAAGTTACCTAATTATGAGATCATGCTTGAATATATGGATGATGATGAGATAATTTAGTCTATAATATCAAATATCTTTCAAATGGAAAATACTAGAGATGAATCCCTCAAGAATTTCAGCAAACATGAGGACACAATGAAAAGATGGTTTGAAAAATGGGATAAAATAAAAATATTCTACATATTAGAATTATTCTTACTTTGGGATATGAGCATGATAAAAAATGCCAACATGACAAATTCATGCCCCTTTGGATCTATCCATATGAAAATGTAAATATATTGGGCGATAATGCATTCAGATTGAAATAATTAAAAAGACATGACCTAACTCTACTGATGAATAGATAGTACTTGAAGCACTACTTCTCGATTGTTCCTTACACCCCTAACAAAAGACTATGAGTTGGTTCGATCTAGTAGTAGGTAGGAGTAGATTAGTTTCCTTTCTTTTTGGATTTCTTGGTGTGTGTTTGCTTTCAATTATTTTATTTTCGTAGAGTAGTTTTTGTGTGTTGTAGATTAGCAATAAGCCCTCTAGGCAAGGTCCCAATTTTCTCTTGCATTTGTCCCAAGTTCTAAAATCTAAATAATTAAGGTGTTGAATCTCATGTATATCTCAATAGATGGTTGTCTGAAGTAAGAGACTATGTTATGTGTTGATTCGGAAAAATGGCATAATTTGATTTTAAAGTTATCATTTCATTAAATATGTGTTTTTATTATAATTTTAATCAATTTATAATAATCATAAATTTTATTTTTTAAAGGTCTTAAAATTCTAAAGTTTAATACATATTGCTGCTTAATTTAACATCATAATATTGCTTGGGTATAACTCAGTCACTAAAAATGAGTGGTTCTTGATCAAAAAATTTGAAATTCCTTAAACCTTGGCTAACAAACTAGTTCCCAACATCTAAGGGTTTACACAATAAAATAAATCAAAAACGTGTGTATCAAATTCAAACAAACTTGACACTATAATCTACATTCTCTTTAAAGTGATTTAAGTAAACTCCACTTGAGCTATGGATGAATGGATAGCAGTGGATCAAGGCCTAGAGTGGAGATAAAAGTATCTATTTTAGGGCTATGGATGCATGGATGGTATTAGATCAATACCCAAGCCACCCCCTTTAAAGCTGAGCACAATTATATATATCTAAAAATATTTGCTTATAACCTATGGTTAAACTCATATTATTTGAAGACACTAATTCTGAAACCCAAAGGCATGTTTGTCAAGTAATTCAAAGTGCACACATAGTATGAATGGTTTTCAGGTTTTCAGTATTTAATCCTTCAAGTGAAAAGTTGCTAGTTCTAAAGAACCAATTATGATAGTTTTTACATCTACCAAGGGATGATTACTTAATGATTACATTCCAAACTAGGATATCTAAATTCTTACATATTGTTATGTTTCTCTAGGGGTCTCCAAAGTACATCATGGCATCAAATTTATGTACTTAAGGTTTAAAAATTAGGGTCCAATTAATATTATGTACTTGAGGTTTAAAAATTTAGAATTTCCCCTTTTATTTATTGTGATGTTTTCTAACATTCACATTTTTTGCCTTTTTATAGAAATCAAATGCCAACTCAGCCTCAATTAACATGTGGTAGTATCACATGCATTGGTCACATGGTTATACAAAATTTAAGACTTAATCATGTATATTTTATCCTTCAAACTAGTTTTGACCTAATGACCCAATTAAATCATGCCACTTTGCACTCAGTCATAGCATTTCAAGTTCAAAGAGAAGTCATAAAAGGTCTATCACCTAGTGATCTAATCACAACATGCCATTTGGTACTCAATCATGGTCTTCCAAGGATCCTACTATGTTCTCAATAATCATGACCTAGCAACCCAATGGGAATGTTCCACTTGTCATCTAAACATTTCATTTCATCTCACCAAGAAGAGTGATCCAATCAGGGCATGCCACATGGCACCTAGTCATAGCCTTTCAAGACAATAATTAATTTAAAGGGTCCCACAAAAAAGTGATCCAATCACATTATGAAACTTGGTAATCGTTCATGCCCTTTGTACCTCCATAGTTAAGATGTAAAATTTAATTTAAATAATACTATGAGTGCATGACAATATGACACTTGTCACTTAGTCACTCAATCTTAGATAGTTAAATGATTTGTGGTACCCACCAGGTAGCTAGAGATAATTGGATGATCACATGTGGAACCCTTACCTCCTGGGAATAATGTTATCAAAGGAAACCACAAAACCTAGCTAAGTGACCCAATGAAAAGAAAACACATATAAAAATGTCATAGTAATCAGGTTTATAACAAAGTTTCATATAACAAAGCTGCATGATAGCATGAGATAATGAGAGCTTGCTACTTGAAAATCTAATAGAGGTCTTGAGGCCATGTCAACACAAAACATAAAGGTTTGATCCATGTAACATCAAAAGGAAAAGTAATCTAGTCATAAGGTGACACTTGTAAAAATATTGTGCAACCCACTCAGTAGCCCAATATTTAAAATATAAGCCCGAAGTGTATAAAAGGCACCAAATTTTGAGCATGTGTCAAGTATGACACCTAGGTGGTGCATAAAGTGTTGTTTTTTGGTGTAAATTAAATGTTGATAGGTCTCATTTCAGTAGTTATAAATTCAAGTCACTTTAGGGAAAATTCAATCCTATAATGAAAGACCACGTGGAAAAATCAAGAGTAGCAATTGGCTAAGTCCTCAAAGTGGATTTTTGAATCCATTAGAAAAAAATTGAAGAGACACCTAGGATTTAAGTTAAATAAAGTTAAATATACTTATAATTTATAATTTGTATCTTTAACCTCAAAATTCTAAAAAATCTAGAGTTTAAAGCTTGTTATCTCAAGGTATTACATTCACTTTCAATTGTGATTTGTTAAAGAGCTCTAAATTATTATATGTTATTTTCTAAAAACCTTGTGCATTTTCTATCAATATATAAATCCATGAGCTCATTGATCATAAAATTTAGAAACCATGGCCAAAGCTAGAGCATCTAGAGTCACCAAGACAAAACAAGTCCCATTACTCTATTCATATGAAATGAACATGATCTTCTAGGACACTAGTTTCAAATATGTTGCACTAAACACTAAAGACAAGCATTATAATGATCTATTCTACAATGTGAAAAATACTATAGACAGATAATGATGATGACAAAGGATCTAATGATGAAGAAGACAAGTTGGACATCCTAGCACTCAAATACATAGAATTACACAAGGCTACATATAATCCAAAGGTACTCCCCTATGTGGACTTAGTCTACCAAATGTCTCTCCAATATAGATGTGTTGATAATATGATCAAGTTTTTTTTTATTCAAGTAGTGACATTACTTTCATAATCAAGCTAGCCTTTCAAGATTATTATGATTTGCCCAGACCAGAGATTATTTACAATAGGAAAATATCACCTAATGGCTTAAAACACATAACATAAGATAAGTTTTATAGGATTGCAAAGAAAATATGTGGAGGTTAATATGTAAATATAAAATCAATGATATCCTCATCATATAATTTAGGAAGGGGTAAGAATAGGGATGGCCATGATAAATAGGCTGAATGGGGATAAGGATAGAGAACACATAGATGAGAAGTGGGTTCCACTTATATCCATGATCATAGATGATGCAATGATTCCCTTTTTTAGATAAATCATTTCCTTTAACTTGGTAGCTTAGATTAAGAAGGTCATGTCCAACTAGGGAGATCATTTCTATATGATGTCTTACCTCATGGATACCATCTATGCTACCTAGAAGCTCCCTCATATCTTCTTAAATGTAATAATATGCAAGTATAATTAGGATATGTGGGCCATTATTGAGCATTTCTATCTAGTAGTGTATAGGTCCATTCATGAGATGTTTATGCCCAAGATATTAGAAGAAATTAAAAAAACACTCAATACCTTGGGAGCCTACTAGTACTATCTAAATTGCATGGTGATAAGGGTAGTTAGAATCAAGATATCCCCCATTAGGTTTCCCATCATAGTGCCAAACAATCTAGTTGAATAAGATATTGCCTTCTAGATACTCACAAGGGTAGATGGATTGTGCAAGAATAAGAAAATACTATTTCATCCTCAATTATCCAACACTAGTCAATTTTAAATTGAAAACTAGAACTCAGTTATTGATATCACCAAGAAAAGACCAACCTTTATCTTAGAAAGAGATACCAATAAGGAGTGGGACCATAAACATATAACATAAACACTTTATCAAGCACATGTCATCTCTAAGAATCACTTACAAAAATGAGCCTAAAGATGAAGACTACTTATATGTCAATTCATCCAATAAAATAGAGGTGAAGTAGACATTGAAGGCTACCAAAATCCCATAGGTAAAAGGGAGGTTGGATGATGTAATATTTTACTAGGTTTTCAAACATGAGAATATTCAAATAGGATAATCAAAATTTATAGTCCATGTTACTAGTACTTAAGAAGAAAGGCTGACTAGCCCATAACATAGTTGGAGAATATATCAAGCATTATCACCTAATTTAGATAAGGGAGGATCTGATATAGGAAATCAAAATAATCAAGCTTCTATTTTATGATTGGAATCTAGCATCCCACCCTAGGCACAAATCATTACTTAAGTGTGTGTGAGGCATTTGATGGAGGTAGTGGTTACACCCATTACAACATTAATAGTTTTAGCATCAGGGTTACCTCTCTTACTTATTGTCAAAGAGAATTGGTCATGATAGGTCAAGAACATGTTTGTTTAACACCTTCATTATTATATAACCAACCTTTGGGCATATTCTATGAGCCCCCAACTCTAATCATATGAACCTCTTGCCTTACCATCCCCTCATTAGACCTATAATTAGACCTATGACTATACCACTGCCCACTGTCAACATTTTCATCATATAATCCATGTCTAGTGTCTTAATAATTGTCAATTTGCCATTAGTTCTAATCAAGGCCCACTATTGTCATCCCCCAAGATTATTTGTTCACAACTAGTGCTTTAGTTATCACTAGTTCTTCTTCATCCTTAAGAGTGACACTACCCATTTCATTCCCTAACTCTACATTTTTATTATTCACATCCACAATTTCTTCCCAAATGTTATCTTTCCAAGGATTAACACCCACTCAACAATTATCTCCATTGATTTAGCCTTTGAGTGGTTCCTCAAAACAATCATGGATAAAATAAATGTAGTTGGTTACATTGGAGTACCAAGCTTTGGTCATTGTCGATCATTTATAGGTCATATTATAATTCAATAAGAAGGCTAGAGAAATGAAGAGGTTGACCAAGAGGAAGGTCACCCATATATACCAAACAATTATATGTGAGTTAGAGTAGACCTTATTTGAGATAACTAAGTAGAAGAGAGTCAGGCCTAGCCAATAAAAATAGTATGAAGAGGACCCCCTCTTGGATCTAAAGGCATATGGTGATGTAGCTACTAAATTGATAAAAGGAGTGCAATAGAGAGGAACTGACCTAGATAAGCAACACAAAGCCAAATTTATAGAGGAGAACATAAACAAGGTAAATAGGTTGTGGGAGAAATGTTTGACATGTTAAACACCTTGGCCCAATACAAGGTAAAGGGATATGAAATATACATTAGGATCCTCAAGGAAGAAGTTACATATGGGACATATGACAATAATATAATCAACTTGGTGAAGTTTATTAGGATGATGATGTTTGAATATTTTAATTTGATCCCCTTTAATAAATTGAGCATTACTCAGTCCTATATAATTGGTATAAGGAAAGCTCTGAACCATTGGATTGATGAAATGAGATACCTAGGTCAGTCTCTCACTCAATAAGGTGATATAGTATTCACTCTACTAAATGAGGCTAAGATCATGTACCTTGATAACAAGGATGGTTCCATTTTTCACAAGCATTCATTTAAAACCAAATTGCATTACTTTATTATAAATTTTTAGAAATATGCAATGGCTATGGGAGTAAATTTTGGGTAGGAAATGTTAGACTTCGCTACATCTACCAAGTAGAGACTAGAAAAGGTTGTGACAATTAATGAAGATGTAGGACCTCTCCTAAATAGGCATGATGCAATGGCATGGCTTATAATCAAACTAATAAATGAACTTATTATCTATCTCAAATTGATTGATAATGACTTTAAGAGATCTTTAAAGTATGGAGATGGCAAATAAAAGTAGATAAATAAGAAACCAACAAACCATAAATGTCACTATAGGAACCTCTACTTCCTTAGACCCTCTTGGGATATCTTCTTCTTTAACTATCACTATCACTCCTTAAGTTTCTATGGGATCACACCCATCTTATTCTAAATTGGGAGCTTCATCATTGACCACACTAGCAGTATCTTAGCCTAGCACTTTATGAATGAGATAGCCACTTGTGGGGGATTTATCTTGATGAGAATCATGTCCTAATTCTCTTAAAATCCATTGTAAAATATTCCCATATTTAAATAGGGTATATTATCTACTTTTAGGATTTTAGGGACATTGTCTACTAATAGGTGTCATATATCTGATTCTCTTTTAATCATTTTAGGTAGTTCATGGCCTATATATTGGTGCCCTTCCCATTTATTGTACTTTAGCATATAATTTTATTAAATTAATAAAAAAAGAAAGAATAATTCCTATAATTTTATCATTATTTTCATGTGTTCTTATTTCTCAAGCTTTGATAATAATACATGATTTCATTTCTTCAATATTCTAATCTGATAGTAGTGTTTTGAATGCATCTTTCTAGTTTTTGCTTCCTACTATGATAACAAAGTTTGTCTATGTATGTTACATTTCCTTATTTTTTTTAGATGAATATGATGAAAGCAATTTATTATAGGTAGCCATTTCAAATCATACTTTGCATATGTATATATATCCTAGAATACCCATTACATTTTTGATACTCTAAGTTTAGCACTAGAATCTCATAGGTGCTAATTTTATTTACACTATTGTCAGAAGGAACTAAAGGATAGTTTTTGGTCTTTATTTTTGTAAAGAAAGCTTTCTTTTCTAATCTACCCTGCTTCTTTTTAAAACTTTTTTTAACATGAATCACTTTAGAATAATGGTCATTGTAAATGTATACTTATTTATTCAAAGTTTTGGCATAAATTAGACAAATACAAAAGCAATTTTACATCATAACAACATAAATAAATTTTAGATAGATTGTGTCACTACTGAGTTCCTATAATCCTTTCATCAAGGTCTACTTTCAAAATAAAGATGGTGGCCAAATAATTATCCATAAAAATTGAATTAAACCCTAAGGTCTTCAAATATATACATTATAAAATGAAAAAGATTATTCAACTATTTGAATTATATCCTTGACATAGATATACATCAAAAGGAGAAGATCTAGTGCTAGAAAGAGGGCTTATTTATTTTGAGGGAAATTATAGTGTATTTCATTTGAAATATAGCATAATTAATTTAAATACATAAATATAAGGATAAATAATGTTACTTATATTAATATTTTGTAAGATATTTGCAACCCTTGAAAGATCCCTATGAAAAGTGTTTATTCCAAAAGATCCTTTAAATATTGGCTCAAGTCTGAAGATGTTTTAGCATTGCCTCTCTAATCTATTTAAATTTCATCTAAAGACATTAAAGATAGGCATGTCATAGAATTATTTGAATAGATCAAGATCTATTTCATATATATTTTTAAAGTTATACATGATCTGAACAGAACTTTTGATCTGTGATAAATAATAATAAAGATTAGTGTCTAAGTAGATTATTTTATGAGATATCATTGATCCAAGGATTTAAAGGTCAAAATTGAGTATGTTCACATATCACTAATATATTATTTTCTATATTTTTGCTCTAAGAAAATTTGATAAGCTTAAAGCACAAAAAAATTCTTGAAATATCTTGTGTAACATTGATCTTTGTCGGTTATACCAAGTTTCTAACAAAAGTTTGTGCAGGTCTCAAAACTTTGAAGGATCCAAATTAGTGAAGGTAAAATAGGACCACTTTTTCTTAATTATGGACCCTTTTATGGGGTTAATTTATGCTAATTTGGCTAATCCTTACCTTCTTTACAAATATTTGATGAACCTTTTTAGTATTATGAATTTTTGACATAGAGCCTTTGTTTAACATCTTAGAGTTGCCTAGCATTTAGACCAAAAATATAGAGTTCCCATTTGATCTTTATAAACCCATGATAAGGATAGAACCAATAAATGGAGACATAGGATATCTAAATACCAACCTAACTCTATAATAAACAAACATCCACATCCTCTACTTTATATCTAACCAGTCATGGCATGGTTAGGAGGACCTTCTATAAATTTGCCTAGACCTATGCATGATTTGCCCAAGAACCCTAAAAAATACCTCCCTCTCTTCAATTTGTCTAGGGGTATAACTACCAAGGAGAATATCAAATCTTTCAATTTTTCCCTTAGGATTATAAACAACATCCATGAAGATATAGCCTACAAGATCTTCCCATTAAACTTTAGGGAAGCAGCCTATGATTGGTTCCTTAATTTACTAGAGGATTCTATCATAGGGTGTAACCAATTCAATGATACCTTAATTTCATAATTTTGAAGGGTCAATATTACTAAGATAATTTACCAATACTTCACTATCTTGAAGTGAGACCTAAAGAATCCTATATGAGATTTTAATGCCAAATTTCTAAAGATGTATAACCTCACCATAGCTCTGTACCAACCCATAGATGATCTATCACTAAAAATATATAAAAATTCCCTAAAGCTCATGACTATTATCTTTATATGTAGAGAGATATGAACATAAATATGCTACCACATGCTTATGTAGAAGACATATATTGATGAGTAAACTCACCCATAAGGGCATCCTACCTTTGTTATTCTAAACATTTACACAACTTTGCCTGCTCTAAATCTAGTCCCAAATGTAAATCGAAATATTCTACCCTTAAATAAAATAACCACCCTCAATAAATTTCCATTAATCCATGCATCTTCTAGTCAACAACTAGGATTCTTCAACTAGAGTAATGTTAGGTCTCATCCCCAAAATAATAGTCAGACTCTGGTCTATTTTAATAACTCTAACATGGAAAGAGTTGTCTAAAACCCAATCCATAACACTAAGCTTGAATCCTCAAAGGGATACTTGGAAGTAATTCAGATAATGGCTTAAAATATGGATAATGACTTTCTGAATTTGCAAAGGCAAAATGGGAAACACAGGGTAAGGTTCTAACATAGATTACATGTTTGAAAAGTACTAATGACCTTTCAACTAGTCTAATAATAATAATAATAATAATAATAATAATAATAATAATAATAATAATAATAATAATAATAATAATAATAATAATAATAATAATAATAATAATAGTAATAATAATAATAATAATGAACCCCCAGCCAATAAGATTCTTGACATAAATATATGTGAATTGGCATTGCCTAATTGGTGTAGGGTCCATAACATAACCCAACATGGAGAGTTAGACTACATAGAATTTTGCAATGATTTTGAAATGTTCTAAGGTGAGTTAGAAAGTTATGATGCTATCTCAAACAATCAAGATAATAATATAAATTCAAGAAATACAAGAACACCTGATAGAGGGTCTAATGCTATTGAAATGTCCCTCATGGTATAAACTTATGATTTTCCTAACTAAGAAGAGAATGATCCTAAAATTAATATGGACTAGATTTATCCCATCCAAAAATACCATAAGAGTAATTATTCCTTGAGGAATAAAGGCCACAAAGAACCTTTAATAACTTCCACATAGTTCAATAGGGTTGGCACACCCCCAGCTTATAGAACTAATAACAATCATCCTCCTCCAAAGGGAAAGGATACTCAAATGACTATAGAATTGGTTACAACTAGATATAAAGGTGGGTATAATATTATGGAAGATATGAATAAAACAAAGCCAATATTAATTTGCATGAGCTTGCTCAATTCACTAAGCAATGTGGTTTGATACTAAAATCATTAACTAGAGAAATTAGACAAAGGTAAATCTAAATATATGAATGAAAATGTATAAAAGTAAGGAAAAGGTCCCTCCATTTCTATTAACTATTAGAATATTTGGGAAAATGTGCATAATTATTTTCTCTATTATGGATCATCTACTAATATAATGCCTACATGTATTTGTGAAAAGCTAAGACTAACTCCAATCAAGTCTAATAAAGTTTTCGTATAGTTAGACAAGTGAAATTTAATCTAGTAGGAAAACTATTGAACATTCATATGCAGCTAGCTAATGAACCCTAGATTCAATAGTTCATCAAAATTCAAGTCATTGTAATCCCAGAGGCATCTAGGATGTTGTTGAGTAGAGACTGGATGAAATCCTTCAATGGATATATTTCTATGAACTTCTCACATATGTGGCTACCTTGGAGGGGTGTTCCCAATAAAATATGAATTAAACATGAGTAGATTATTAAGTTCATGATAACAGAATATAATGCCAAGAATGAGAAGGTGAATTTCCATTCCATCAACTTAGGCATATAAGCTCTTGATACTACATATTAAAGTTAAATAAAACCAATGACCAAGGATGAAGTGTTCTATATGATGTACTTCAATGTTGTAAGAGCCAAGCAAGGCTCAAGGGTAGGTATTGTACTTAAAAACCTAATTGGTAAGGAATACTTAGCATCTTATAGACTTCAATTCCCATGCACTAATAATCTTGCATAATATGAGGCCCTAATCCTATGAATTCAACTCAAAATCAATAATAAGGTAAGGAAATTGTTATTATATGGTGATTTAGAATTAGTCATCAAATAAGTATGCAGTCAATACCAACACAAACTTTCTTATCTAAACTATAAATTTAGAGCATGGGATTTAATTGAAAGTTTTGAAGCATTTAACATTGCCTATATATCAAGGGATCAAAATTAGTTAGAAAATATGTTGGATTAAATAGTAGAGAATCTAGTCCCACTCGAAGCCCTTGAATTAAAAAATCTTTGAGTCAAAATTATATCATTCCCTTCTATACTAGATACCATTGACCACTTCCAAGTCTTTGATGATGATAAGTAAATCATCAACTTCATGACTAGTTATTGAGTCTTTGAATAACACATAATTAATGAATGTGAAGAAGATTATGTAAAGGGGGTTAAAAATGATGATGATTGCATAATCCAACTAAAGAAGGATAAAATCCCTAGGGGTATGGTATCTCTAGAAAGGATATTCAACCAAGACAAGACAAGTGATGCCAAAATGACTAAAGTAAGTAGTAAGGAGTATAAACAAATTAATATGGGTTCATTGAACAATCCCCATAACATCTACATCAAGATTATTTACACCAAATAATAATTAGCTAAAGCCTCTAATATATTGTCTAGATTCAAGGACATCCTTGCATGGTCTTACAAAGATCTCAAAATCTTTGACACCTGCATCATCACTCATATGATCCCTTTAAAAGTAACATGTAAACCCTTCCAACAAAGTCAAAGAACCATCACCCATTTTTAGATCCTCTCATCTATAAATAAGTAAATAATTTACTGGATTCAAAGATAGTATTCCTGATTAGACACTCCACATGGGTGGATAACCTAGCCCTCATTGGACAAGTTAATTCAAATGGTTAATGGATATTAATTAATGTCTTTCTTATATGGCTTCTCTAGTTACAACTAGGTACTAGTCAATAAAGAAGACCAAATGAAGATTGCCTTCATGACCAAGTGGGGAATGGTCACATATATAAGGATGAATTTTAGACTCATCAATGTTGGGGATACCTTCCAATGTGCCATGTATCATGAATTCCAAGGAATTATTAGTAAGTGAATTATTAAATGCATGGATGACTTAAAAATTTTCTCTAAAAATAGGAAAGATCACATGATGCACTTACAATAAGTTCTAGAAAAATGTAGAACCTTTTATATCCTTTTAAACCCTTCAAAGAGTATCTTTTATGTAACTAAAGGTAGGATATTAATACCCATGATTAAAAAGGATGGTATGGCCATTGAACCTAGCCAAATTAATGTTATTTCAAAGGTTTATTTTGTAATAGTAAAAAGGAATTAAAATCATTTTTCAAAAAAAATAACTTTGTACATAAATTCATTTCAATTTCTACTGAAATTGTCAAATGTCTAAATGCCATGTTGAAGAAGGACATGAATATTTATTGGACATTCAAGTCTATGGAAATTTCCATGACATCAATGAAGCCATAGTACAAGCCCCTGTGCTAATAATCCCACACTTAAGTAAAGAATTTTACCTTTATTTTTTTGCTTTTGACCACACAATTGTTGTTTTTTAACATAAAAGGTAGATAATAAGGAACATCTAGTCACCTCCATAAGTACAAACTTAAAGGATGAAAAACCTAGATACCCACTCTTAGAAAATAAAGCATACACCTTGGTAAAGGTTATGAATAAGTTTAGACCTTACATCTTTTGAAACAAGACTCATGCCATTCAACGTAACCCTATTGTTAAACTTATGCTTAATCAGAATGAGGTGGGCGAAAGATGAGTAAAATTTATGGATAAGCTCCTTTAATATGACACATAATTAAATTCATCCAAGTTTCTATGAATCCATGGTTTAATTTAGTTAATTACCAAGACTAACCCTCAAATTGATGTTTTGTAGGTAGAAGCAAACCAGGTCTCAAGTGAGGAATGGTACAGAGACATTATCTACTATTTGTTGAATGGAACTTGTCTAGTAGAATTGAAAAGAGAGAAAATAAGATCACTCAAGCTCAAAATTTTTCACTTCATGATCAAAATAGGATTGATCCATATAAAAATTATAAAAGCATCTATTTGATATGTGTCTCTAAGAAGGAATTTGTGGACATACTCAACAACTTCCATGAGAAATTAGGAAGTGGTCATCCTATTGGTAGAACCACTACCCAGAAAATACTTAGAGTAGGCTATTACTAGCCTACCATATTTAAAGATGCACATGCTCATGTTCAAGAGTGTCATTAATTTTTTAAGTGCTTGATAATAGAGAAGTAAGTACAACCATTTCTTTACAACCAATAATCAAAACCAAGCCATTTATGCAATGGGGATTGGACTTAATTAGATTCATCAATCCTAACTCTTTAGCATGCCATAAATTCATACTAATGGATACTAACTATTAAACCAGGTGAAATTAATCAATCACCACTAAGAAATATAGGGCATTTAATGTCATTAAATTCCTAGAAGAGAACATCAAATCCAGATTTGGGACTCTTTTATCTTTATTGTGTGATAATGGTCTAATATTCTAATCTACAAAAATCATAGAATGGGCCTATGACAATAATATTAGTGTCAAGTTTTGTTGAATCACTATCCATAAGTGAATGGTGTTACAGAATTAACAAACAAAAACCTAATGAATGTAATAAAGAAGTGAATGGATAAAAGTCCATGGGAGTGGCAAATATTACTAAAATATGTTCTCTAGGTAGACCAAACTAGATACAATCCAGCCTTGAGGTCATATCCATTTTTTTAGTGTATGGGAATAAACCAATTTCCCCATTACATTACAACTTCTTGCTTATGAGTTCAAGGATAAATATATGGATGATGATGAAAGAATTCATTCTAGAATATTGAATATCATTCAAATAGAAGATGCTAGATATGAATACTTCAATAATTTTATCAAACATCAAGATGCAGTCAAAATATGGTTTGAAGAAAGGGATAAAATCAAATCATTTTGAATATAAGACTTGGTCTTACTATGGGACAAATCCCATGATAAAAAAGGTGAGCATAACAAATTCATGCCCCTTTGGATCAGGGCATATCAAATTACAAAGATATTAGGTGATAACACATTTATATTGAAAGACTTACAAGTACATGACCTAAATTTATTGGTGAATGGACAATACTTAAAGCACTACTTCTTGGCTGCCCCTTGCACCCTCACCAAAATATTGTGAGTTGGTTCAGTGTAGTAATAGGTAGGAGTAGATTAAATTGATTTATACTTTGATTTATTGTTTTGCATTTGCTTTTATTCATTTTCTTTTCTTATATTAGTTGTTGTGTGTCATATATTAGTAATAAGCCCTTTAGGCAAGGTCTCGAGTTTCTCTTGCATTTATTCCAAGTTATGAAATCTAAAGAAATGAGGTGTTTAAGCTCATATAGATCTCAATAGATGGTTGTCTAAAGTAAGAGATTATGTTATGTGTTGATTGGAAAAATGGAAGAATTTAATTTTTAAGTTGTCATTTCATGAAATATTTTATTTTATTCCTATTGTAATCTAATACTAAAAAGCATACGTTTGATTGGATGAAGTCTTAAAAATTTAAGGTTCATACATACTGACACTTAATTTCATATCATAATATTACCTAGGTAGAACTCAGTCACTAAAAGTGAGTGGTTCTTGAGCAGAAGTTTTGAAATTCATTAAAATCTATCTAAAAAACTAGCTCCCAACCTCCAAGGGTTTGAAAAAAATAAATAAATCAAAAACGCATATATCAATTAGAAATAGACTTGATACTATAAGTTGCATTCTCTTGAAGGTGATTTGGGTAAACTCCACTTGGGTTAGGCATGCTTAGCTAGCAATAGAGCAAGGCCTATAGTAGAGCTAAAGGTATCTTTGTCTGGGATATGGATGCTTGGATGGTAGCAGATTAATGCCCAAGCCATCCATTTTAAACTTGAGCACAACTATATATACCTAAAAATGATTGCCCAGAACCTATGTTGAAAGACATAAATTTGAAGCCACTAATTCTGAAACCCAAAGTAATGTTTGTCAGTCATTTCAAATAACACACATAATATGAATGGTTTTCATGTTTTTAGTATTTAATCCTTCAAGTGAAAATTTTCTAGTTATATAGAACTAATTATGGTATTTTTTACTTCTACCAAGGGATGATTAATTAATGATTACATTCCAAACTAGGATAACTAAATGATAACATATTGTTATTTTTCCTTTAGAGGTAATCATTTTTAGATAAACACACCCCATTATCCTAAAAATGGGGACCTTATGAAATTTTTGGTCATTTACCCTAGGATATACCTTATCATTAATTCCACATGATAAAAACCCTTTGTGTGATTTTAGAAAATTAAAAATTATGTTATTCCATGACAAATACTAATCGGTACCTTTTAAAATGTTTGATTAATATCTATTTCATTGGTTCTATAATGATCTAATTTATTTAAAAGTTATCTTTAAAGGGGTTACAATTAAAAAAACCAAGGTATGGTCCCTAAGAGGCAATAATAAATACATAATTAAGGTTTTTGAATGATAATACTACTTTGAATATGTCAAAAATCATAAAATGGATGTTATGATGTACCTATATTTTAAGTTTTAAATTAGGGTCCTAGTTAGATTCCATACTCGAGGTTTAATAATTTAGAGTTTCCCCTTTTTAATTTATCATGTAGTTCTCTAACTTTCACATTTTGTGCCTTTGCGTAGAAACATGATGCCAACACAGCCTCAATTGACATGTGGTAGTATCACATGTATTAGTCACTTGATTGTATAAATTTTGAGACTTTATGGCATACATTTTATCCTTTGAAATAGTCATGACCTAATGACCCAATCAAATCATGCCACTCATCACTTATTTATAGAGTCTCAAGTTCAAAAAAAGTCACAAAAGGTATGTGACCTAGTAA
Organism: Torreya grandis; assembly: GCA_037957365.1. Taxonomy (NCBI): domain Eukaryota; kingdom Viridiplantae; phylum Streptophyta; class Pinopsida; order Cupressales; family Taxaceae; genus Torreya; species Torreya grandis. Next base: position 1,250,641 of record JARHVA010003334.1, on the reverse strand, counting down.
TCTAATCACAACACTTGACACTTAGTCATGATCTTCCAATGATCTTAGTATGTTCTCAAGACTCATGACCTAATGACCTAATGGGAATGTTCCAATTTTCATCTAATTGATACTTCTCATCCTATAAAGAAGAGTGACCCAATCACAACATGCCATGTGACACCCAGTCACAAGCTTTTGAGACCCTAATTATTTTAAGTTTTTTGTGACAAAGTGGTATAACCACATCATGTCACTTGGCACTTGTTCATGAAATTTATGCCTTCACATCTAAGATGAAAATTTTCTTTTCAATAATACTATGAGTGCATGACAAGATGACACTTGTCACTTAGTCACTCAATCTTTGATAGTTGGATGCTACGTGAAACCCACCTGGTAAATGGAACCAATTGGTCGATGGCACATGGACCCATTACCTCATGGTAATAATGTGATTAAAGGAAACCATGAACTTAGTTAAGTAACCTAATAAAAATATGACACATGTCAAAGTGTCAAAGTAGCTAGGTACATCAAAAAGTTTCATATAAAAAAGTTGTGTGACAATGGGAGCCAATGAGAACTTTTCACTTGATAAATTAGTAGAGGTACCAAGGCCACATCAACCTAAAACAAAAGGGGTCAATACATGAAACATAAAAAGGAAAAGTGATCCAATCAAAAGGTGACACTTAGAAGAATATTGTGTAACCCACCTAGATAGCCTAATATTCTATATAGAAAGTTAAAGTACATGAAAAGGCACTGAGTATCAAGCATGTGTCAAGTATTACACCTAGGTGTTACATATATATCTACAAATCACATTTTTTTGGTCTGAATTAAATGATAATGGGACTCATTTTGGTAGTTATAAAGACATGTCACTTTAGGGAAAAGTCAAGCTTATCATTAATGAAAGACCACATGGAAAAATCAAGAGCAATGATTGATTGAGTCCTCAAAGTAGATTTTCAAATCCATTAGAATAAAACTAAATATTTAAGTAAAATCAATTAAAATATACTTTCCATTTATGACTCATATCTTTCAGTTCAAAATTCAAAAAAATCCCTAGTTTAAAGCTTGCTTTCTCAAGGCATTACATTCACTTTTAGCTATAATTTGCTAAAGATTTTCAATGTATGCTATGTTATTTATTAAAACACCTATGAATTATTTCTCCATTAGAAAAATCCATGAGCTCATTGATCAAAAAATTTAGAAACCATGGCCAAAGTTGGAATATACAGAGCCACCAAGCCAAAACAAGTTCCATTCCTCTATCTTATGGAATGAACATCATATTTCAATTCTATTATACTGGCCAATGAAGATAAGAATTATAATGATCTATTATACCATATGAAAAATACTATAGATAGAGATAATGATGATGAAGAAGGATCTAATGATACATAAGACATCTTGGACATCCTAGCACTCAAATCCATATGATTACATGAGGTTGCATCTAATCCATAGGTACTCCCCTGCATAGACTTATGGTACTAACTATTTCTCCAATCTAGGTGTGTTTATAATTTGTTCAAGTATTTTAATTTAGGTTTCATAGATGAGATAGCCTTTTAGGGTTATTATGATTTTCTTAGACTAGAGATTATTTACAATCAAGAAACTATCACCCAATGGATTAAAACACATAACATCATAGAAGTTATGAGGGAATGGGTAGAAAATAAGGTGAATTTTATATTCAAATCAAGGATAAACTAGTTTCGCATCACCCAATTCAAGAAGTAGGTAAGAAAGGGTATGTCCATGATGAATAGGTTGCATGGGGCCAAAAACATAGGCCACATAGATGATAAGTGGGTTCCACTTCTATCCATGATCATAAATGATGCAAAGACTCCCCATTTGGGAGAAATCATATATTGAAACTTTGTAACTAAGATTAATAATGTCATTTCCAAGCAAGGAGATCACTTCTATATGATGTCTTACCTAGGCAATCCCATCTATGCTACCCAAAAGTTCACTAAATTCACTAATCAAGATCCAAACCTAAAGTGGACCATGCCTCATGTCTTTTCAAAGGTAATAATATACACGTACAAGTAAGAGATGTGGGAAATTATTGATCATTTATATATAATAGTGTATAACGCCATTTATGAGTGGTATATACCCAGGTTATCATAATAACTTATAACAACACTCAACACCTTAGGAGCCTGTTGGTACTATCTAGATTACATGGTGGTAAGGGTATTTATAATGAAGATAACCCCATTTAGGTTACCCACCATAGTGATAGACAAGCTACCTGAACAAGAGATTGCCTTCTATCCACTAAAATAAGAAAAGATGACAAGTTCATCCTTAATTATTCAACATTGGCCAGTTTAAAATTAAAAAATGGAACTTAGTTATTAATGCCACCAATAAAAGACCCACTTTTATCTTCAAAAAGGATACCAATAGGGAGTGTGACCCTAAACACATAATGTTCAAACACTATAGAAAACACATGGTAGATTTAACCATCACCTACCATTATGAGCATAAAGATGAAGACTAGTTCTATGTCAATGTAACCAATGACACCAGGGTGAAGTAGGGACTGAAGGCTACCAACATCCCATAGGTAAAATGGAAGATGGATGCAATATTTTACTAGGTTTTTAAACATGAGGATACTTAGACATGAGCATCAACATATGCACTCCATGATGCTATTACTTAGGAATAAAGTCTGACTAGCCCATAACTTAGTTGAAGAATATTGTAGGCATTATATCCTACTTTAAATGAGGGAGGAGATGGTAAAAGAAAGTAAACTAAGCAAGATTCTATTTTAAGAGTAGTATCTAGTGTCTAATCCTAAGCATAAAACATTACTTCAGTGTAGGCAAGGACTTTAGTAGAGGCAATGGTTACTCCCACTCCAACATCAATAGCTTCAGCCTTAGGACTACCTCCCCTACTTCTTGCTAGAGAGGAACTAATCATGATAGGTCAAGAGTGTGTTTATTTATCTTATTCATTATTATATAACCAACCTTTGGGCATAGTTTATGATCCCCTGACTCTTGACCATATGAACATCTTGTCTTATCATCCCCTCACTAGACTTGTAATTAGGCCTGTGATTATGCCATTGATCACCATCAACCCTTTCATCATATCATCCATGTTCAGGGTCTTAGTAATGCCCAATTTGGTCCCAATTTTCCCCAAGCCTATGCATAGTCCTAGTCCTTAATTTTTAAATAATAGGCCCACTATTGTCATCAACCAAGTTCTTCTATTCACAACTAGTGCTTTAGTTAGCACTAGTTCTTCTTCATCCTCAAGAGTGACACTACCCACTTAATTCCCCAACTCTAGATTCATCTTAGTTACATCCATAGTTACTTCCTAAATGTCATCTTTCCAAGGAATAACACCCACTCAATAATTACCTCCATCTACTTAGCCTCCAAGTGTTTCCTCACATAAATCATGGTAAAATGAATGAAGTTGCATATATTGGAAAACTAATATTTGGTTATAATGGAACCTCCATAGGTCACATTATAATTTGACACAAAAGCCTAAGAAATGAAGAGGTTGATAAAGAGGAGGGTCACTGATCCAGACCAAACAATTATATATGAGTCAGAGGAGACATTATTTGAGATGACTAAGAAGTAGAGAGTCAGGCCTGACCAACAACAATCATATGAAGAGGACCCCCTCTTGACTCTAAAGGAATATGGTGATGTATCTACTAAATTGGTAAAAGGATGCAATAGAGAGTGACTGACCTAGAATAGCAGAACAAAGCCACATTACTAGAGGATACCATAACTAAGGTAGAATGGTTTGTGGGAAAAATGTTTGACACAATGAACAGCTTGGCCCAATACGAGGTAAAGGAAGATGAAATATACAATAGGATCCTTAAGGTAAATGCTACATATGGGATATATGACAACAAGAAAATCAACTTGGTGAAGTTAATTAGGATGAAGAATTTTGAAGATTTGAATTTGATCCCCTCAGAGGACTTGAGCATTGTTCATCCCTATATAATTAGCATAAGGAAATATTTAAACTAGTGGATTGATGGAATGAGTTCCTTAGGCAAGTCTCTCGAGAACTTAGCAAGATGATAGATTTATCACTCTACTAAAAGTGATCTATAAACTTAAGCAATAATACACTCCCATAATTTGATTTTGATTTTACAAAATAATTAAAAATTTTAACTTACAAATTATATTATAACAATTTTATGAGAAGAAATAAATAAATTCAAACACATAATTGATAGCGGAGTCTAACACTATGGCCTACGTCTTCAGGTCCTATATCGATTGATATGTTAGGAAACACATTAAAAATATACTTAAAAACGTCTCCAAATTAAAATGTGAACAACTAAAAAGTTGTTCCTTAGGCAAAAATAATGCTAGTCTCTTTTTAGACTTTTTTACAATCTTGCCTCTAGCTCCTTTTGTGAGCCACATGAACTCCTTTTCTATTGTCTTACTTGCTTTCAATTTCTGAATCGCATTCAAATATGAGTCTTATCACTTTATATAGTGCTTCATCCCATGGGTTTGTTGGTGGGACACATCATTTTATCTGGAAGGATGAGGGTTTAAAACCCATTGCATAGGCTTAGTGTTTAAACCAAATCCTCTTATCCCATATTCATGGGGTCTTGAAGTCTAAATAGATTTTAAATAGTTCTTGTTTTAAAATGCTTATAGGAATTTATCCCACTTTTGTAGGTGTTAATATCTCCAAGGCTTTATTAATCCTTTTCTTCTACATGAAATTTTTGGCTTGGGCCATGTTCTCCACTATGGAATCTTTGATGGTTATGTGGTGGCAAATTTGGTAAGACCATTGTAGCATGTGGAAGGAATATTGGGTTTCATGTGGAGGCTTATGGGTTTGGCATGGAAATTTGGACTTTTCATGTGGATTATTTCATGGGTTTTTGAATGGAATGTGGTAGTGTTTGAGAATTCATGTGGATATTGAATGTGTATGTGGGATATTGAACATGGAAGGTATATAGGGTTACATGGATAACTAAATATGGTTTGTTTGAAACATTTAGAAAATGAAATTAGACCATGGTAGTTAATTAGTGGTAATCCACGTAGTGGCTTGAGGACCCACCACATGGTAAATCTCCTTTTTCCACTTGTTGACCTCTCAACATGCCACTTATTGATCATTCACCATGCCACATGTCAAGGTCTAACTGGATGTTCCATTCAAATCCCAATTTTTTTTACTTGCCCAATTTGATTTTCAAAGTGCTATATCTTATGCATACGAGCTCTATTTTTCAAACCATGAGTTGTGTCAAAAGGATCTTGATGAACTCTATGCATTGAAATTATTCTCAAATTGTTCCATGTTGATTAATTTCTGAAGTTTGACCAACTTTGACCTACTTTGACCAGTTTGATTAGAACATTGATTAGTTGCACAAGGAATATATGAGCTCTATTTTCTACATTTTGTATGTCATTCAAAAGGTCTCAATAGGCCCTAAAAAATGGTGTAGGTTTAGATAACTTTAGGACCTTTTTGGCATTGACCTCTTGATCAATCCTCCCCATTAAGAAGGGCTTTTATCCTCAAAAATTTGGTATTGGACTTGGTACTCCATGTGAGGATTTTTGCATGGCTCTGGCTCTCAGCTCTAGATTGAATGATTTCCTGAATGTTAGTTAGTTTTAGAGGTACTCTAATGGGTCTTCAGATTTGAAACTATGAAAATATTGTAGGACATTTGGTGTTATAAAAATTACCATTTTAAAATAGTCTTTTTAGGGTTTTTACCTAGCAACATAGTTTACAAACATTGCCCTTCTTAGGTCTTTACAAACACTGTAATAACTCCAAACATTGCCCATATATGGGTCTTATAAACAATGCCTATATTTAGGTCTTTCAAATATGTATACTTGTTTGCACACTCTACACAGATTAAAATATACAACCTATTTTCTAGGTTATACCTGATGCTTTTTGATGACTTCTTTTTGTTACCCTATAATGTTACTATCTACAACATAAATGAGTAAAATAACACTGAAGGCACCATTTACCTATAATGGTTACTGCCGATGTGCTCACATGATATATTCTATCCTATCTTTTATAATGTTATACTAATTTTCCCTCTTGGAGTAAGTTGAGTTTTTCAAAGACAAGTAAGGTTTACCTAGGATAATGCCACTAATTGAAGTGGAACCACATCTAATTCAACTTCATCTAAAAATTTGGTAGTAATTACAAACCCTAATTTATAGGTTTTACTTACATGTACATCATTACCAACATTTAATCTTTTTAGAGAATAGGGTTATAAATGTGGCTTAGTTTTTAAACCTAAGGTTTTTACAAAATATTTATATATTAGATTTTATTGATAATTTTTATCAAAAATAGCATATATCTTAGAATGCTTAACAATTTTTCTTTTCAAGAAATTTTTCTTACCTTTTCAGGGTGACAAATTCTAAACTATCAGCTTCTCATTGACTGTTATTTCCCTTGCTAATGTTGTCTTTGGTTCTGATTGATGAGACTATATCTAATAAGGCTCTATCCTTTGCTTGATTGAAGATGTAGTTACCACCTTTGCCTGAGATTATGGATGACTTTGCTTATCTTCCTTTAGCATAGGCCCCTTAGCATTGAAGTAAAATCCTAACTTCATTTCTTCCTTAGGTATTTTTTTTCATCATTATTCTTGACATTTCTCTTAAACATCTTTCTATGGATTTATAAGGCATAATTATAAGATACATTTGATTATTTATTATTTTCATACCTTAAGTGTTTATTATTCCTATATTAAAGTAAAATGTTGTCATCAAACTAGCCTATCTATTACAGTGGTGTTTGTGTAGAGTAACATAGTGAGATTGGTCTCTAAGACCAATTTTGGTAAATGAAAATGTAATATTTCTCTCCAAATATGTTATAAGTAGGATTAAGGCTCAAAAAAATCCATTTTAATATCACAAAATTATCCCAATAGGTGTTCCACAAGTTGATTTTCTTGACTATCTTTTATGTCATATAGGCAACTTTTATGTGTGTGTGAAAAAGATGTGTTTGTGCCTATTTTCATTAATATGGTTGATATAAAGTTATCAAATGTGTTATAAAGGAACAATAGTTTAATTTTAATTCATTTTTTCTCAATGTAAATCCTTGATCAATAATGGAAAGTTAAGTGATTCTGATTGTGTTTTGATAGAATTTAATGTTTAAGTAAGTCACTTATAGGAGTTTTCTTGACACCTTTTAGAATATGTGGCGGAGACAAAATATTATTGAGAATTTTTATAATTCCTTATGAAATGGGCCAAATAGATTTGAGGACCCAAGGTGAACTTATAAAGTGTCTATTGGAGGAATTTATGAAGTTTTTAATCTATTATATAAGGTATTACTTTTTCTTAAGGGTCATATTGGTAATATGTGGATAGGAACTACCTAATTGCATTAGGTCTCCATTAGGCCTAATGGTGGATTGGTCCTTGTAGATTATGACTAAATATTTTATGGGTTGTTTCACTCATGAAACATGTGTATTTATCTAACTCAATCCTAACAAAAAAATTGGTTAGGATCTTGGTAGGCTAAGATGGGTGAAAGAAATAATTGAGTATAAAGGCAAGGCCTAATAAGGCTATTTTGACTAGTTAGAATATTTGAGCTATTGAGCAAAGGAGATAGAATTTTTATGAATAGTTTTAGGTTTTTAATATCATAAAAATACTGAATTTAATATATTATGAATATATAAATTTTTTTCTATAGCTTTTTAACAAGGTAAATTGACCTTATCTAACAAAGGAAAGGGGTATTTGAGTGAGAAGACATAAGAAGCTCGTTGAGTGAGATTGAAGGGTAAAGAGTGAAAGAGAAGGTTGTCATATATAGTTGAGTTAGAAATAGGTGTTCCTTGAATAAAATTTTTGGGTGCTGATCTACCTAAGGGTGTTGGATCCTCCTTGCAAGATTGAGCATGCAAAATATTAGTTAGGTGGGTACTCAACAAGGTAGGGGTTAGATCTACTTTTGAAGTGGGTGATTCACTAATTTTTTTAATCTTGTCATTATAGGATAGTATTCCATGTTCATGGTTTAGTGGGTTTTATTCCCCAAGATGGTTTCTCACATAAATTTTATGTTCTCTTATAATTTGTGTTTATATCTGCTTGTGTATGCATTAATCTTTCATATGAATGAGTGTCTCATGAAATGTTGAATGGAATTGAATAGAAAAATGGTTATAAAATGATTCATCATACCTATTAGTATCCATTATTAAAACATTTGGTATTAGATCAAGTCCTTTAAATGAGGTCTTATAACCTAAAGGATATTCTAAACAAGTAAAGATGGCTAGTCAAGCACAAGGTGGTTTTTCCACAAGCAAAGATCCATTGCTCAATGGATCCAATTATGATTTTTTGAGTGTTAAGATGGGGACATATATAATGTCACAAGGACATGATGTTTGGAAATCAGTCGTAGATGGGTATTATGCATCCCTTGTTCTTCCTATAGATGCAATAGATAAGAAGGCTAGTGACAATAACTCAAGATAAATGAATGACATTATGTGTAACCTATCACAGGTAGAAATTGTAAAGGTAATGCACTATATATCTACCAAATAAATGTGGGATAAGTTAAAAACCATTCATGAGGGAGAATTAAAGGTCAAATTAGCTAAGTTGCAAACCCATAGAAGATAATTTGAGAGCCTAAAAATGAATGAAGATGATACCATTGTAGCCTTCCTATTAAGGGTTGATGAGGTAGTCAACATCATAAGAGGTATAGGAGAATAGTTGAAAGAGACCATTGTTTTTCAAAAGTTCTTAAGGTCCTTACTCTAAAATTCTATTCCAAGGTATGTGTTGTTTAAGAAATGCAAGATCTAGACAAGTCAGTGATAGATGGACTTCATGGAACTCTAATAGCATATGACATGAGGACAAGTGAAAGAAGACCTGCAAAGAAGGAAGCTAAATTCAAAGCATGAAAGAAGCCAAAATATAAGAAGACACAAGCCAAGAAGGCTAAATATAATGATTAATCTGATATTGATGATGATGAGTTGATAGCTTTGTTTAAAAGGAAGATAAAGATAGGCTCAAGAAATTATAAGGTAAGTTACCTTTTAAATGTTTTAATTGTGGAGAGAGGACATTTTGCTAAAAAATTCCCTCATAAGCATAAGGCCAAGAATGATGAAGGTCATCATGATGACAAAAGGCCCTATAGGTCTGATAAGGGCAATAAAATATTTAGAAGATATGACAACAAGAAAAGGTTTTTAAAAAAAAAGGAGTTTTCACACCAAGGAAGATTGCATCTCATCTAATGAGTGAGAGTAATGATTCAAAGAGCGATCATGAAAATTATGGACCTAATGATAATGAGGCTTTCTTCATTGGTGAAAAATTAAGCTATTCAAATAAGGAAGAATCCATATGGATTAGAGGTGATGTTGGTGATTTAGATAAAGAAGGTGATGAGGTGGATCTTGAAGCTGAGTTGATCAATACCCTAGAAGAATTGAAGATAGTCAATAACAAGCAAAGTGATGATATCCATTATCAAATACTATGAGGATCAAATCAAATTATTTCAATCTATACTAAGTAACAACTCTAAGGATAAAAAGGAAATAGTAAAACAAATGGAAATCCAACTTGAAATTGTGACTACAAGCCTAAAATCAAAAGAAGAAGAATGTGAAAGGTGTATAGTTGAAGTGAACTCTTTGAGATCTGAATTTAATAAGCATAAAATAAGGTTAAGTCCTTTATAAGATTTGAAAAGAGTACCAATGATTAATACAACCTTCTAAGTATTCAAAAAAATGTTGATGATAAGACAAGTCTTGGTTTCATTAGAGATCAAGAGAAGGATACAAATGAAGTCAATAAGGTCAATAATCAACCTGAGAAGGATGGTATTGATATAATAAAGGCCAACACTTTAAGGAAACCTAAAACCATAAGGTATGATAATCATTTTAATGGATATTTTTATTCTTGTAACCAATTTGGTCATAGAGAAAGACATTGTAAAAGGCCCTTCATGAATGAATTTGCATGGAACTATGAGGAGAATCATCAGCCAAGATGTATGGGTCATAGTGTGTTTCCTTCTAGAGGGATAACATGCTTTAACTATCATAATATTGATCACATTACAATGTATTGTAAGCATAAATTTTTCAGACAAGACAAGATGTTTGAGGATTCTAGAACACAAGAGAGAAACAAGTGGAAGCTTAAGATAACTAAGGTTGATAATTAGGATACAAATCCAAGTGGACAATTTTCCATGATAGAACAAATTCAAGATACCAAAAATGCCAAGAATATTATTTTTTAGCTTAGTTTGTCAATAAAGGATTTAAGACTAACTAAATAAGTCAGAATGTTACTTAAGCAAAGAATAAATGAGTCAATCCATAAGGACAAATCAAGCACAAGAGGATTAAGAAGGAAGTTTAATCCTACAAGGACATGGAGATCTAGGAATCTCCATAACTCATGTTGTTATAATGCTATAGAGTTATGGTGACTCCATTAGGCTTCATGGAGGCACTCAACTGGTAAGTAAGAAACACAAGGGCTACATGATCATAGGGGGAGTTTTGTGGCCTTAAGAAACCTTTAGTTTTAAGTTTTAGTCATGATAGAGATGTGGAGAAGTCTACCATAGATGTGAACATAAGAAGACAAGTCATAAAAGGTTTATATGATGACTTGATCAAACCAAGTCATAATTTTCAAAATGTATTGAATCTTCGTAAAGAAAATGGGATTAAATCATCTCTCATGAGTAGGTATGTGAGCTTAATTTGTGCTAAAGGATTGATGACGTTGATTGAAAATAAATATAAGTCACCCCAGTTCCAAGGATCAAATAAACTACCAAGAAGGTGAACCCTTGTAATTAATGTCAAAGAGGGAGAAAATTCTTGTTTCAAGATAAATTATTTGATAATAATCTGATATGATTAAGAATGTTTTCCATCAATGACAAAGGGGCAGATTATTGAGGTATGTTCCTAGTGTTGGTTTCAAGGCAATATTGTTGGCATTGATGTCAATGTCAAGTTGAATATCCTTCCTATTATTAAAAATCAGGATTGATGTCATGCTTGGTTCAGTTCTCCTTTGATATAAAATTTTAAGGAAACATGGTATTCTTTTTAAGCTTTGATGACTTGTCAAGATCATTTTCAAATATAAAGGAAGCATCTTATTTTGAAACTCTAAACTACTGAAGACACATACAAGGTATGTAATTTGGTCAATAAGTTCTCATGAGGTTCTGATATAGGTTTGTAGTGAGACTAAGACAAACTTCATAAGTATGATAATAATAAATTTTGAATAAATGACATCATTGAACTAGCTTATTGTATCCAAATTTTGAGCACTAGGAATCTTAAGTAACTTGGTCTAGCTCTGTGAGAAAATGTATGCATAATTCATGATGAAACTTTGTGATTTAGGTCAGTACATGTATAATTAAGTGTTATAATCTATGATAAAAAGTTAAATATATAAATAAACATTTAGATTAATTCAAATGACAAGATTGGAGTTTAGCTCATGTATAAAGAGACCTAGTGAGAAGTTACAAGATTAATGACATTGTGAGTTGAGTCGTTGGAGATTTGTGTGAGCATAGTTAGCAGTGTGAGAACATGTTTTTATCTTATAGGACATGAGGATAGAGTTTTGAATATATTTTAAGATGTTTCAAGTCATAATCATACTTAAAGTATGTTTGGTAGTATAAAGCCTAAATGCACAAAGTATGTTTTTATCATTATAAAGACTTATAATGGTCAAATGAGAGATCAAGCTCATTTTCAAGGATACCAAAGCTCTTAAGATCATCTAAAAAGATATTATAGGTCATTTTATGCATGTTTTAAAAGTTATAATTCATATCATATAGGATAAATCAAGATTATTGATGAAAAAACTGATTGTGTGCATAGAATTAAGGGTTGCAAACTTGAGAAGAAGTGTATCATGCTCATTTGCATGATATCATCATAAATTCATGGTAGTTGGTTAAGGTCCCTATATTTATATCCTTGGCATTGTTTTTAGGATTGAGGTGAAACCCTTTATGAATGATTGTTAAGAAGGTAAGATAGTCAAAACCTTCCTAAAACCCTTACACAAACCTGATAGGAAATATCTAATTAGTTTTGAATAAAAATGGTAAAATTGACCTAGTTTAATATTTGTAATGAATCTTAAATTTCTCCCTAGGTGGTTTTGGTTTGTCTTAACAGTGAATCAAAGCTATAAGAAAACCCTTATTTTCAAGGTTTTTGATGCTACAGGTAGGTTTGACCAAGTCAAAGCATGAAAATGAATGGAAGATGAATTTTAATACTTATATTTTATTATAAAATATATTATAATCATGTTTCATACCAAAATTATACAAAAATGATCATGTAAGGTAGCCTATCACTAAATTGGCCTAATGAGTAGAACAATGAGAAAACTAGGTGATAATGAATATGAGATTAGGGATTGGTTCCAGAGTATTAGGGATGTATCCAAAGTAATTATGTCATAATTAAATACCTATTATTCTTATTTAATTAATTTTTAAGTGTTGATGATGCCTATATTCAAGTAAATTGTTCTCATCAAACTAGCCTATTTAGTACAGTGGTGTCTATGTAGAGTAACATAGTGAGATTGCTCTGTAAGACCAATTTTGGTAAATGACCATGAAACATATCTCTAATTTTTTTTTAATTATTATTAATGATATAAAAAACCATTTTAATATCAAAAAATTATCCCCATAGTCATTTCATAAGTTAATTTTCTTGACTATGTTTTATGTCCTACAAGCAACTTTTCTGTGTGTGTGAAAAAGATGTGTCTATGTCTAAAAAGTTACAAACGGTGTTATAAATGACTAATATGATCATTTGAATTAATTTTTTATTTTTTTAATTCTCTAATAAATATTTTAAAGTCAATTGATTATGATTGTGTTTTGAGAAAATTTAGTGTTTTTGAGTAAGTCACCTACAAGAGTGTTTTTTAAGCCTTTTGGCCTATGTGGTGGAGAAAAAAGCTTATTTATGAGTGTTATAAGTCATTATTTAATCATTAATGTGATTTTATGCATGTTATATGTGATAATTTTTTTAATTTGGTTTAAATTTTCAAGATAAACTTACAAGTAGAGAGAAGGCCTATTGGCGAGGAGACTTAATTGGTAAGTCCAAGTAATGAAATGGGACAAATAGAGTTGGGGACCCAAGTTGAAATTATCATGGGTATATTTTAGGAATTTATTAAATTTTTCATCCATTTTATAAGGTAGGAAGTGTTACTAAGGGTCATATTGGTAATGTGTGGATAGGACAAACCTAATTGCATTAGGTCTCCATTAAGCCCTATGGTGGATTTGATCCTTGTGGACTATGACCGACTATTGTATAGGTTTTTTAACTCATTAAAAGTGTGTATTGATGTATTTAAAACATAATTGAAGAGTTTTTAGGATATTGGCTGACCAATATGGGTGAAATAAAGAATTAAGTATACAAGCAAGGTCGAATAATGCTATTTTGACTAGTTAGAATATTTGAGCTATTGAGTGAAGGAGATAGAGTTTTTATGAATAGGTTGAGGTTTTGAGTATAATTATAAGAAAAATAAATATATTATGAATATAGGTGTTTAATAAGGTAAATTTACCTAATATTTCCAAGGAAAGGGCTATTTGAGCAAGAAGACATAAGAAGTTGGTTGAGTGAGATTGAAGGGTAAAGATTGCAAGACAAGTTTGTCATATAAAATTTAGTTATAAATAGGTGTTTCAAGGTGACTATTTAAGTTTGAATTTTCACCTTTGGAGAGAGGTATTTATGCTCTTTGAAATTTAGCTAGATAATTGAAACAACCTCAGGCTATAGGTATCCTATGGTGATGTTGAACCTCCAGAGTAGGCCAACTTTCTCTTTGATACTCACCTAAAACTAATTATAAACTAATTATTCATAGATAAAAGAGATAAATAGAGGATAATGGATCCTAAAAAAGTTAACTAGGTAATGCATGAAATAAAAATGGGAGACTCCTATAAGATTGAACCCACACTAGATCGATATAGGACAATACTAGCTCACACAATCTCAAGATCAAGCTGATTGCATAAATATTCCATGGAAGAGGTTAGAATTAGAATAATAATATATACCTACAAACAACATTCTCAAATCCCTAAACAAGGTCAAAAATAAGGACTATGGATCATGATAATTCTCTTTCATATAATGCCATAGTGCATAACTCACCAAGCACAAATCCAAGGCAAGAGATAGGCAAAGAAAATCCTATATTGCATCAAGAGGTAGTTCTTAAAAATTATTGACAAGTTCAAGCCTAATCAAGGTGAGTATATTTTGTAATATCTTAAGGAATATCGCTATCTCCCATAAAGATAAAATGTCTAAAATCTCAAAACTTTTCCTAGGAGAAGAGAATGGGATCATATAAAATAAGGGGAGAAGCAAAAAGAGGGAACATATTTTAAATTTTTTTTAATGAGATACCATCTTTCAAGGGATGCTCCACCATCCTTTAGTTCATTCAATCATGACTAGTCCATCATCAAAAATTAATCTTATATTATCTCTAAATAGCCTTCAAACTCTATTCATTGGCTGAGAGGTCTACTAGAAGACAAGGGATTGTTTAACATGATGAAAAAGTCTATTTTAGCAGAATCAATGCTCCCAACTACTTCTTCAACTACCCGTTCACAACCTTGGGATCCTAAGTCCACATGACGTGTTCATGAAGATAAATTATTTGAATCCTAAAATTGATAATTCCATGTCATGAATGGTGGTTAGTACCTATATTATCAATGATGGAGATACATCGATAGATGAGACTCTATGCATTAATCACATATTTAATCCATTTTCATGTGTGGATCATAGGTTCATCTATACACAGAAAACCAATCTAAAATTATTGGTTTTCCTATAGTTTTCCATATTAATGTAGACCTATAAACTACATAGCCTCTTTCTATATCTAAACAAGTCCAAAAATACCCAATCTATCGATGTAGGAACCAAAAGTTCATTATATATGTAGGTCCTCATTTGAGAAAGGTGAATATAATTATAGAAATGATCCTATATGATACAAATTTACAAACTAGAGGTCTATATTTAACTCAAATAGTGGTCCCATATATTCTTTATCACCTTGGCTGCATTAGTGTGTTCTTCTAATGTCATTTAGTCAAGCTTCAATGGTAGAATGATGACCCTACAAGACTGGTTTACCTTAGTTAGAAATGGCTTCTCAGTTTAACTCCCATCGAAAGTCTTGGGTTTTCCCTTTGCTTATTGGCTATCAACCATGACTCAGATTGTTGACAATTTGACCTTTTCTCACACCATTGATCTTGATCTATATGATCGAGTGACCATGCATTGATTCTCAATATTTATTGTTAGTCTACAACCTCATGCACTTATTCCACATGTGAACCTCTTGATATCCTTGAATATTTAACTCATCTCGCAATGTAGACCATTAGATCAAATAAGACCCACTATTTGAAATACAATGGCTACTTCATGAGCTTAAATTTGGTATTCATGCTCCCATCAAATGACATTCATGTGATCATCATTTATGTTTTTGTGCCCATAAAATTTAAGATCAAAAGGATTTTTTTGCTCAAAATTAAACTTGACATTATCATGGACATCAAATGTTGCAATTATAACTTTAGAAGCTTATAAATTGAGCCAAAAAGTTTGCATGGGAATAAAAATTTTAGAGGATGATCCTGGCATGTAAAAATACAATTATGTGTGATCTACTAGTCATGCAAGGATTTCTAAGTGAAGATAAAAATTTCATAAATGGACTGGTTTATTTTCTCTTGTGTCATGTCCTAATGATAGCCTAGCTCTTAAACTTTCCACAATTCATCACTTGATCAATCCTTTAAAGTTTTGATGGATTATTAAGGTTTGTGCAACTTGGTCCATACTTCTAAATGCTTAGGACATATGATAACCTATTTGGATCCTTTCCATTTTAGAATCTTAGACCTATTTCTAAGCCTTTGATCCACTGTTTCATCAAACCATGCTAAAACTTCATATGTGGGACAAAAATGGCCAACATATTTGGTGATTCATAGGGTTTGCATGTCTGTCTATGCTAAATAACGTAGACCATGTTACTTTATCCTATCCATTGGGCTAAGAAGTATCTATTTGGATCCAATGTATTGACTTGGATTCTCTCCTTCTAACCTGAAACAATACAAATACCAAAAGGAACTAAATAGAATAGAGTGCCCAAGGAAATTATTGAAAGGGAAACTAACCTACTAAAAAAATGTGAAAAAATGTATTTAGATAAATCATGAACCTAATTTAATATATAAAAGGTTACATCTCATAATTATTTTACAGCTGGGTCAAATGGAAAACTTTCATTGTCATTTACTTGTAACAAATTAAAATGAAAAATACCTTGCTTTGGAGGTGTTATAATTGGTGGACCAAATAGTTTGATGGATAATCATATTGATGTGCTCCCCAGTGGATGGAATTAAATGAACATGTCTCCAATGTAGACATATTGGTCCTTCATGTTATACTATGGGAGCACTTGCCTATTGTTGTTCATCACTCTTGAGAAAATTTTGCATGAAGACTTCCATTGGGCTCTTGGGAGAAACTGCACTTGGTTCAATAGGTGGTTAAAAAAGACCATGTTATTCTACCTTGTCCTTATGTAAATTATGATTATCATTCTTAGAGAAACATGTTTATGGATTTTTTGAAGGACATGTCCCTCAACCTCTTAAAATTATTTGGTTATGGCATTAAACCACTGCGATAACTCTTAAGGCTCTTTACTAGTATGTTCATCAAAATGAATCACTTGAGCACTCGAGATGTCTCATTCATCAACCTCACTCAAGATTTCATATTTTTATTCAACTCCAAATGTGGTTTGATTTGACCATCCAAGGTCTAAAGTATCACACTTGTTTTACTTGAGATTTGATTTACTTTCCTCTATCTTCAACATATCAGGTCTATCTTCATTTAGTATCACATCTTGAAGTGTAACCTCCTTATACACCTGGTCCTTATCCTTTACTTTATCTATATAGAATGTACCTTCAATGTCTATTAAAAATTTTCTCTATTTCATCTTGAGGGTTGTCCTCATTAGGATTTAGTTCATTTGTGTCAAAACCATGGCAAGAGGGCTAGTCCAAACTTGACTTTTCAACTTTTAGATGAAGTCAACTACCCATAGTGATTTATTCATCATAGACACTTTCATGGTCCTCTTTAGGTTCACATATGACTACAAGCTCCTCTTCTATCCTTTGTAGAATAGGGTCCTATTTTATGAGGGAGATGGTGCGAGGGTGAAAAAGTTCACATTACTTGCAGCTTAAGAGGGTATCCTTCCAACTAGGTACTTTGAATGCTCTTTTAGGTGGCTCTTGAACTAAGAAGAGAGATCCTTGGAACTCTTGTACACCAAGCTCATTATGCTAAACTATGGTTGCTTGATTATTTCTTGCATAACTAACCCTTCCTCTACTAAGACTTATTCTTAGACTACTTCAACCAACACCTCTCTTTCCTTCTTTATACCCTTGACTGATTTCCATGAGTGGAATATGTAAGACTTGTCCACATTCTCCTTTTCCTGAATGGGTTTGGGAGATGGTGGTTTCACAAGAGAGGTTATGAAATAGTTAGGGTTACAAGAGAGGATCCAAGATGGAATATCTTCATTCTATTGAGTGAGAATGGGAATAGAGGTAGGAGAGGGAAAAATGATTGGCTTAGGCTTGACATACACTTTCTCCCATTATTAAAACACTTCTTTAATGGACAATACCCACCCTTTCATTTCTTGCTTCTCAACATGTGGGTATTCATCTTCTTTAATAGATGCCCATATATTCTAGAATAACTACAAGAAGATATATATCCCCTCCATGGGATTAATAAGGAATTATTTTCCAAGATTAACCCCCTCAATGATCTTCATGATTATTCTTCCTTTGTCTAATATTGCCTCTCTGAGCTTTGACAAGGATGGACATTGGCAAGGTTGATTAGGGAATCTTAAAGGTTAAGCTTAAGGCTCTTGGAGGGGGGAGGGAACATAATACTGGTCAAAATGAGTGCACTTCTCTTAATAAGTTATTAACATACTATTTGCATTTTGGACCATGTTTCTTATCATTGTTATGTCCTCATTTTTGTAAGATGACCATTATTCACTTTCACAAACTAACCATCTATTCTTCACTAACTGAAGAGAAATATTTTCCTTTTATTGATTATGGATAGGTATGAATGGATAAAACTCCAAACCCTTACCAATTTACCTTATTAACTCAATATAAATTTTTAATGCTTACTTGACTCCTAATAAGGATGTAACAGGGTAAGCCTAGTCTTGACAAGGGGAAGTAGAGGACTAATATAGATGAAAAGGAGATTGACCTTCATAATATTTAGGAATAAAAGGAAGATAAAGACCATGATAGGGTTTATAGGTTGTTTTAGGTCCACTTGGGGGGAACACAAACCTTATTTATCTGATAAGTGTGATGTTGAGGTAGAGAATAAGCAAATTGATCAAAAGATGTGTGATTGTACATACCATATTTGATGATTAGACACTTAGTTAGGCTACTTAACTAGTTGATAGATGCTCAAAGTCACCATTAATGTTTGTATAATGCCTTCAAAGGCTGATATATAGAAGAACAACACCAAAAATCCTTCCACTACTTTGGACCTTAGTTCCATTGAGCATGATAGAAACTATTGGAGGCTCAATTTGTAACCTTGGAGAGAGTTCTTCAAGCTCTTTCCAATTGAGCTACATAATGGGAACAACGCAGGTTATGGGTATCTTGTGGTGAGTTTGAACCTCTAGACTAGGCTGACTTTCTCTTTGATGTTCACCTAAAACTAATGCTAAACTAATGCTTCATGGGGAAAAGTGTTAGAAATAGGATAAGGGATCCTAATAAAGTTAACTAGGTGATGCACCAAGTAAAAATGGGAGACTCCCATAAGATTAAATCCACACTAGATTAGTAGAGGACAATACTAGCTCAGACAATCTCAGGATCAAGTTGATTGCATAAATATTTCATAGAAGAGGTTCCAAGTAAAACACTAATCTAGACCTTCAAACAAAATTGAAAACTCCATAAACAAGGTTAGAAAGAAGGACCATGTATGATGAATATTCTCCTTCACACAATGCCATAGTGCACACCTCACCAAACATAGATCCAAGGCAAGAGATAGGCAAATAAAATCCTATATTGGATCAAGAGGTAGTTCTTAAAAATGCTTGATAGGGTCAAGCCTAATCAAGTTAAGCATATTTTTTAATATGTCAAGGAATATCCTTATCTCTTAGAAAGATAAAAATTCTAAAATCTGAGAACTTTTCTATGGAGAAGATAATGGGTTCATATAGGAAAAGGGGAGAAGAGAGAAGAGGAAACATGTTTTGAGAACAATTAATGAGATGCCATCTTTTAAGGGATGCTCTACCATCCTTTGGTCCAATCAAGACTAGTCCATCATCAACATTTAATCTTATATTAGCTTAAAATAGCCTTCAAATACTCCTAATTGGCCCAGAGGTCCACTAGAAGATAAAGGCTTTTTCAACATGATGACAAAGTCTATTTTAGTAGAATCAATACTCCTAACTACTTCTTCAACTACCAATTCACCACCTTGGGAGCTTAAGTCCACTTGATGTGTTTATGAGGATAAAATCCTTGAATCCTAAAACTAACAGTGCCATGTCATGAATGGTGGTTGTTACCTACATTGTTGATGATGGATCCATGTCAATAGATGAGCTCTTCTGCATTAATCACACATCTACTCCAATTTCATGCCTAGATCATAGGTTCATCTATAGATAGAAAACCAATCTAATATTATTGGTTTTCCTATATTTTTTCATATTAATGTAGGCTTATAAACTATATATCCTCTTTATAGATCTAAATAGGTCGAAAAATACTGAATCTATCTCTATAAGAACCAAAAGTTCATTATATATGTAGGTCCTCCTTTAAGAATGGAGAACACAATCACAAGAATGATATTATAAGATATAAATTTAAAAACCATAAGTTTGTATTTAACTCTAATGGTAGTATTATATATTATTTATCACCTTGGTTGCATCATTATGTTCCTCTAATGGCATTTAGTTGAGCTCCAATGGTGGAACAATAACCCTGCAAGACTATTTTATCTTGGATGAAAATGGCTTCTTAGTTTGACTCCCATAAAAAGTCTTGGACTCACCCATTAATTTTTTATTTTTGACCTTGACTCAGACTATTAAAAAACTAACCTATTCTCACATCATTTATCTTGATCTATATGATTGAGTGAGAGCTATTGATCTTACCCCTTAACTTGTCAACTCTATCCAAGATTGTGCCACATGTCAATTGTGTATTAATTATAAGGATTCACTATCAGTCTACATCCTCATGTACTTATGCCACATGTCAACCTCTCAATATCCTTGATTATTTGACTCATCTCCCACCATTAGATCAAGATGTATGATGCAACACAAACCATCATATCAATTAGGATCCATTATTTGAAATCCAACAACTACTTCATGAGCTTAAATTTGACATTCACACTCCTGTCAAATGACATTTGCACTCTTATCAAATGGAATTTACATGATTGTCATTGACATTCATGTGACTATCAAATTTAATCTCAAAAGGATTTATTTTGATTAATATTAAACTTGACATTAACATGGATATCAAATTTTGTAGGTTCAATTTTAGAAGCTTATAACCTGAGCTAGAAAGCTCATGTAGACATAAAATTTTTAGAGGATGATCCTGTCATGTGGAACTACAATTATGCATGATCTAATATTCATGCAAGACATTTTGAGTGAAGATAAAAATTACATAAGTGGACTAGTCCATTTTCTCTTGCATGACATCATGGTGATGGTCTGGCTCTTAAACTTTTCACAATTCATCCTTTGATCAATCTTTCAAGGTTTTTATGGATTTTTAAGGTTTGTGCAACTTAGTCCATGATTTTAAATTCTTAGGACATATGATAACCTACTTAGATCCTCTCTATTTTGTAATCTTAGAACTTTTTCTAAGCCTTTGATCCACTACTTCATCAAACAATTAAATAACTTCATATGTGTGACAAAAATGACCAATAGTGACTAGAGAATAGAGGCAATTTGGTTTGTGTTGAGATACCTAAGGGGGTTGGAGCCTCCTTACAAGATTGAGCTTACATAAGACTAGTTGGGTGGGTGCGCAACTAGGTAAGGGTTGTAACTCCTTATGAAATGGGTATTTCACTAGTTTTTTTAATCTTTTTAGAATAGGATAGTAGTCCATCTGCATAGTTTAGTGGGTTTTATTCCCTAAGAGGGTTTCCCACATAACTTTTGTGTTCTCTTATAATTTTCTTATATAGATGCTTATGTATGCATTAATATTTCATATGAATGTCTCATGAAAATTTGAATGGAATTAAATATAAAAATATTTATAAACTTGTTTTCTCCCATCTGAGTAGCCATTCTTTCAACAACCAACTCCACAAGGAGCACTAACCCAAACTATCTCAATACTAGCTCAACTAGTCATTAACAAGCACCCACTTGCAAGGAGGCACAAACCTCCTTGATTACTTAGCACCAAATCATCCACCTAATTATTTTATCACCTTTAGAAACAATTTTTAATTATACAATAGATTATTATCTACTACTTTATCTCTTCACTTGATTTTTTCCCTCTCAAACTTGCCTTCAACCTTTTTTACTCAACTAACCCTCTTCATGGCTTGATTAGGTCTTCTGACCTTGTCTCTCTTTTGTATAACCTATTTTAGATATTCATGAATTCTCTCTAATTTTATACATGACATTTTGATGATCACCAATTCACTTATACTCTTCTTCTCTCCACACTTAGCATCCTCTAAGCATACCAAATAGGTATAAACTGCCTTGCTTTTATACAAGCCACCTTATCATCTCCTTCTTATTCATCTTCACATTCAAATAACTTAGGTTAGACATTAATAGATATTTTAATATTAAAAATAACATTATTTAATCATTAATCAATCAATATAATAGTCGGTCATACATCAATTAATCTATTCCTCTTTTAGGCTTATGGACCTAATAGGATTTTTTTAACATGTTACCCTTTGATCTCTTTGAAGCATATAAAAACACCTAAAATGGTATTAAAAAGTAATAAATCACTCCAATAGACTTTATACAAATTTAATTTAGGTCCAAAATACCTTTTAGGTCTAACTACCACTTGAACCCCTTGTCAAATCACTACACATAAAAGGCCTACACATATACATAAACTTTATGTTGAATAATTGAGGTATATAGTAAATTTTTACAAACAAACATGGAAAAAAAATATATATTAATAAACCTCATGACATAAGGTTCATCTCAAAATTCATCTAATGCTTCAAATTAAGGTAAATAGGCTCAAACACTTCTTTATAAGATGTTCACTCAAAACTGCCAACTGTCTCCAAAACATAGTCAAGAAAACATGAACATATGACATAAGATTGAATATATTAAAGAGATTTTAATTAATTAAAATATATTATAGTGGCCTCATATAAACCTAAATCACTTATATCATGATATATAATGAGAACTATTGGTCTAACAAATAAAACTTATGACCTTCTCTCTCATAGACTCTAATCAATTACATAAGCCAATTTGGCATCAGTAATCCAACCTCTTATACTAAATTAAAATATTATAAAAATAATTTATATATCATTAAAGACCCAAAAAAATCATCATGAATTTCAATTCATCACTCTCATATGAAAATACATCAGGAAACATCTTCTCGCATCTGTCTGATTTCTTTATTGTCTACACCACTAGGTCAGTTCAACAACTCACCAACTTGGATCAATAGCATTTCTCACCTAAGATATAGAATTTTTTTATAAATATTCATTAAAAAAACTAAAATTTTCCTAATTTTATCTTCATCCACTTAGCAACTTTGACTTGGTCAAATCTATTTGCTACAATAAATCTTTAAAAGATAAGCACTTTATTATAGGGTCTGCTTACTCACCTGAGAAACTAATTACACATAGAGATGCTTGGGAGAGTTGAATACAAACTCTAATCACTTTTCTGATCATATCAGGACTTTTTTATCTATTTATAACAATCTCTTTAACATTTGGTCACCATTAGGGTTTTATGAGGGTTTAGACCATCTCCCAGTCTTAATGATCATTTATAAAACTTAGCTCCTCCTTCCATAAACCAATGATTAGAAATTTAAACTAGAAAAATACCTCATCTATCATGAATAGATCAGGTTATCATTCATATTTTTCACATGAAAATGAGGACTAATAAAACCTTTTTGGGTAGATAAATATTCATTTTGTGCATTTGAAAAACATTGAAACATTTTTTCAAACCTTTCTTTGCAAACCTTGATCTAAAAATTCATGCACATAATTAAAAAAACTTGTCTTACCTCTATCAATATTCACCTACTCATTGATGCCAATGAAACTGATCATGTTACCTCATCTAGCGACCATCTCTTCTTGTTACCTCATCTAGCGATCATGTTACCTCATCTAGCGATCATGTTACCTCATCTAGCGACCATATATATCTTTAGAGCTGAACTTTTAATCCATTTGAGGTTATCAACACCTCATGTAAAACCTTTAATAATCTCTCTCATGTTCAAACACTATCAAGTGCTCTTTGGAGGAATCTAATCTTCAATACTCATTCATAACATCTTCAACAATGTTTACATAGATCTTCAAAGAACACAAATTCTTCTTTAGATATCACTCATATCATCATTCTATTTTAATATACCATCTCACAAGGTCTAGACAAATCATTACAAAATTCTTTACAATTGCTATATCAACTTTTATTCACTCATGTTAATTCTTAATGATTTCACTCAAGCTGACATTGGAACATTATTCAAACAATATTCTTTCATCACAACAACAACACTCATTATGCTGGTAATAAAACACATTCATATACATACCTCAAGGCTTACTTGACCAAGAATTTACACAAGAACCTCTGACATCAATGATATTAAATTAGCATCAATGAAATAACTATGCATCTTCATAAGAACATTTGACATCAATGAAAACATTAAATATCAAATCTCAACACTAAAATACAATTCTCAAGAATATCTCCTTTAATAAATGGCAATGGTCAACAATCTCCCCCTTTGTCATCAATGTAAAACATACTCATAAAACTATATCAACCACTTCTTGATGAAAGCCATCTATTAGATCCAGTTCTTGTCCTTTCTCATTCACTCTGATCTTGCCCATTTTCTGATCTTTCACCTTCTCATATCTGCTGATATTTCTCCTTCTCATTTTTTGATCTTTCTCCCCCTTTGACATTAATGACAAAGGTCTTCCATAACTATCATCTCTTTTAGAATGAACTCAAATTACAAAACCACTTCAACATAGATTAAGTTTAGTCAACAACTTAAATATATCCCCATCAAACCAAACATCCACCATGATTTTGTTAATAGTAAACATCAAAGATTATCTTTAACTACTAAAATCATTCTCTTCTCTCTGTGAGCTAATATTATCTCTCAAATACACTAGATGACACATAGTCTTTAGAAACTATAGAAACCACTTATTACACCCATTTTTCAAAAATTTCTCAATCAGGTCACTTTCCCATTTAATTCATCAAAAATTCAACAAGTAAAGTCTATGACTCATTTTAGACACAATATATCCTTAACTCCATGTATATAAAAAATCAATCACTTTATTGGAAAAAAAATAGAGCTACCAAGTCCCCCTTAAACCAAGCAATTATTCTTTACAAGAACTAGGAACTCAAGATCACATACCTTTCTTGACGTGTTTGAGTAAGATCAAACTCTTGACCATACACATGGCTATCCCATACTAGATACCAAATATAGAAACATGGACCCCCCCTTTATCTTCATAGATATAGATCAATTATTCATAATAAATAGATCTCAGAAGCTTACCTTTTATATACTAATTTTCTACACTTTGACTTTAGATACCAGATACCATTCTTAGATCTCTCATCATGCTAAATTCTTCATTGATTATACCCTCATGCTTATCTTAATAGAATAATATCTCCATGAAGCTTAATGAATCCACCCATTTTTCATAGTGCTATATAACAAGATAAACTCAAGAGATTCCTATATCTCCATCTTTTCATAAGACTGAATATTTTTCAACATTCTTTTGGACTTGAATGGTATTTTAGGTTTGATATCATAATCAACCTTGTCATCCTTATTCTTTTCTTTGACAATCTTATCAACACATGCAAATAAAAAGTGTTCTTGAATTTTCATGATTGATTTCTCACCCTAGGTATGATTTATCTTGGTAAGCAAGCCATTTTAGTTTATGATTTGATCATGACTCATCTTTTCATCCTTCTTCTTCTTAGCCAATTATTCATTCTTACTTCTTTGATAAACCATATGAGAACCAATACCTCTATTATTTCCTGATATGTGGCTTAAGAAACCACTATATATACTTTGAGATTTCATTGAATCTTCTTCTTTAGTTTTTTTCTCCATCTTTACCTTATCTACAAAGTCTAACTTATTGATCCATTTCTTAGTGGCATGACTATGAACCTTCTTGTCTTAACTAGATGACCTTCTAACTCTATTAGGATAAAATCTTACAATATGTCCTATATTGTGATAGTTGTAATAAACCACCTCATACATACCATTTGAATAATGATTGATAAAATATCCCTTTAACAAACTCCTTCTTCCATACTTCCATGAGTACTCATTCTTGGAGGATCTTCTACATTCTCTTACTCTATGACCAAACTCACTTCATGTAAAAAAAGAACCATTAAAATAGCTAGCATACCTTATAGCATTGGGTTGTCTGATATGTCTCTTCATGTTGACCTTCTTGTCTTCAATAATATTATTTTCAATTTGAGGTGACTTCTTTTGGTCTTCTTTGAATCCAAGACTTGTCTTCTCACTTGCAGACTTATGGCTGCTTAAAATATCATCTAGAGCCTTAGTTATCTTTTAAAACTTCACAAAGATATTTATAATTTTGGATGCCTACTCCAAATCATATTTTAGAGATTTTATTTCCATTTCATATTTGTTTATATCTTCATCTTTAGCGTTTAAGCTTGCTTCCATAATCTCTATCTAGGTTTCAACTTCTTAGACGATCTCTTCATAGTTCTTAAAAGTGTTTCCTAACCTTTCCTCTAACAATCAAATCTACTCCTCATAGTATTGAACTAACATCTTCAATTTATTTTTATTCTTATTTATAATAATTTACTCCTCTAAGGAACTTACTAGCTCTTCCTCAATATCTACTTCAGCTTCTCCTTCATCACTGTCATAATATACTTCATATGATTATTCATTAATCATGAGAACTTTCCCATTTGAACAACACTCATTGTCTGACTCTATTCCTATGAAAAAAGTTTCATTGTTGTCATATTCATATTCATTCTTATCATCATCACTATCAAATGTGTGTAAATCACTTACATCAAATGAGTTGTCTTCTTTGATATATAAACTATTTTTATTCTTGAATGATCCTTTCCTTCCTTCATTCTTATTGAAGTCTCTCTTATTTTTTTAGACTTATAGGCCTTTCTATCATCTCCATGAGATTCATCATGTTCTTCATTATGATTAGATCTATCCTTTACAAGACACTTGGTTTAAAAGTGACCAATATTACCACAACTAAAACATTTTAAGGGTATTTTACCCTTTTACTTTCTTGAGCCAAACCTTGACTTCCTAATAAATAGAGATATGAGTTCATCATCAATATCTAAACATACCTCATATTTGACCTTCTTGGCCTTTGAATTATTTTTAACTTTGAAATTTTCTTCCTTCTTAAGAGGTCTTCCTTCTTTTGTTCTCATCTCATAGGCAATCAAGATGCCATGAATCCCATCCATATCCAACATATCCAAAACTTGCATCTCTTATATTTCAAATACCTTAAATTAAAACTTAGGAGTTAGTGATATCAATAACTTTTGAATAATAGTAGAGTCTTTCAATTATTCTCTCATCCTCATATGATATTAACAACTTCATCGACCCTTAATAGGTAGGATGCAATGGATTCATAGTCATTCATCTTCAAGATTTCAAACTATCTTTTGTGGGTATACGACTTGGAAAAAATTCACCTTGTTTTGTCCTTCATAGATGGTATTTAATTTATCCCATATGTATTTAGATAAAACACAATACATTACTTATACAATCTTTTCCTCTGATAGTCCACATAGAATGACATTCATTTACTTGGAGTTATTTTCACTAGTGTTCTTACCTCCTACATCTGTTGGTGGAATTAGAGGTGAAATATAGCCATTCATAACTAACTACCAAATATCATGTCCTTGTGACATCAGATATATCTTCTTTTAGACATTTTATAAGACATATTTAGATCCATTAAATAATGGAGACTTATTAATAGAGAAACCATGTTGACCTTGTTGACTAGTCATCCTTGCTTCTTGGGATGTCCTTTAGTATGTGAAACCTATTATAAAGGACATAATATAATACCAATTATTGTAAAAAATATGATTAAAATTGGGGGTGAATAAGTATTCAAAAAATTTCATTCAGTTCCACTTAACCATCCATGAACCATTCTAACAAGTATGTATATCTTAGAAAGCATAATCATCAAATCATAAGAGCATGAAACACATGAACACAAAATATACATGAGAAACACTCTAGGGAAATAAAAACCACTAATGAATCAAATGGATTATATTATTATAAGATAAACATCAATCTTTAATGAAGCACTAACTCCACATGGAGCACCAACCCCAACTAGCTCAACATCAACTATGCTAGGATTTAACAAGCACCCACTTATAAGGAGGTACCAACCCTTAGATGACTCATAAATACCTCAAACAACTAATTATTTTATCACCTTAATAAAACCTTGTTTCTTATATATTATATTATTATCTACTCCTTTGGCTCTTTGCTCACTTATGTCCCTCTCAAACTTGCCTTCAGCCTCTTCACTCAACTAGCCCTCTTCATGGATTGATTAGGTCTTCCAACCTTGAATATCTTTTGTAGAATGTCTATTAAATATTCATGTATTTTATATTATGGTTTTCATGACCTTATTCTACACACCAATTCTCTTATCCTTTTCTTCTCTCCACACGGTCAAATCCACATTGAAATCAATTAGTTTAGACATGAATAGGTATTTTCATATTACAAATAACATGCCTTAATAATGAATCAATAAATACAATAGGTCATCTATACATTAACCCTTATTCCTCTTTTAGGCTTATAGAGACCTAATAGGCCTTCTTAACAACACATTACCCTTTGATTTCTTTAAATCATATAAAAAAACCCCACATGGTAATAAATAAGTCATACATCACTCCAATATACCTTATCTAACTTTAATTTATGTCCAAAATACCTCTTATGTCTAATTACCACTTGAACCCCTCTTCAAATCATTATTCATAAAAGGCTTGCACATATATAGAAACTCTACCTTGAACAACTAAGGCATATACAAAAAATTTCCTAACAAACATGGAAAAAAAGTAAATTTTCAAAAACCTCATGACCTTAGATTAATCTCAAAATTCATTTGATACCTTAACTCAAGGTAAATAGGATTAAAAACTTCTCTATAAGATGTTCACTTAGAATTGTCAAATGTCTATAAAACATAGTCAAGGAGACATGAACATATGACACAAGATTGAATATATTTAAGAGATTTAAATTAATGAACAAGATATTATAACATCCTTATATCAACCTCAATCAATCATATCATGAGATGTAATGAAAATTATTAATCCAACAGATCAATCTTTTGACCTTCTCTCTAATAGACTCAACTCAATTAGATAACCCAATTTGGCTTTAATGTTTCTACCTCTTTCAATAACTTCCAATCTTATAAAAATCATGGATAAATAATTCAATACCTAAAGAACATAATCATACATTTCAATACATCAATCTCACATGAAAATACATTAGTAAACATCTTCTCACATTTATTTAATTTATTTACTATCTACACCACTAGGTCTATTTAGCAACTAGCCAACTTGGATCAACAACTTTGTGCACCTAAGATCTAGAACCTATCCTTAAATATTCATTAACAAAAATTATGATTCTCATACTTTGATCTTCATCCACTTAGAAACTTTGACTTAGTTAACTCTGTCTAATATATCAAATCTCTGAAAGATAAGCACTTTCTTGTAGGTTTTGCTTACTCACCTAAGATACCAATCACACCTAGACATGACTAGGAGAGTTGAATAAAATATCAAATCATATGTCTAATCATATCAAACCATTTTGATATTTAGAACAATATTTTCAACATTGGGTCATATTTAAGGTTTTATGAGGGTTTAGACCATCTTCTAGCCTTAATGATCATTCATAAGACTTAGATCCTCTTTTTAGAAGCCAATGATTATAAATTTGAGCTATAACCCTTAATCATCTGCCATCAATATATTAAGTTCTCATGTAGATCATACACATGCCAATGAACACTGAGAAAACCTTCTTGAGTAGATAACTCTTCATTCTATGTAATCAAGAAACCTTGGAACACTTTTTCAACCATTTATTTGTAAAATATGATCTAAAACTTCATACAAATACTTTAAAAAGTTGACTTACCTCTATCAATGTTCACCTACTCTCTCATTCCATGGAAACTAATCCTATTACCTTATCTGGCCACCATCTCTCTTCTTATTTTCTAAGCCTTGGCCTACAAGTCTTATTATCACTTGAATCTGATCTTCTAGTCATATTGTAGGCTCCACCTTGAAACTCTCTTATGTTTCAATGTATCTTGTGTATTCTCAAGCAAATTCATACATTCATTCTTCTTTAGAGCTTGAACATAACATCTTTAGACTTACTTATAGATCTTTAGAGCTTAATTATGATCTTTGTATCATATTCATACCGATATATATAAATATTTTAAGCTAACTTTTTAAAAAATTTGAGGTCCTAAACACCTCATGTATAGCCTCAAACAATATTTTTCATGATCAAACACTATCAAGTGTTCTTCAAAGCATTCTCATCTTCATATCTCATTTAGATCATCTTTATAACTACTTACATAGATCTTTACATCACATAAATTCTTCTTTGGAGCTCACTCATATCCTCATACCATCTAAAAATACAATCTCATAAGGTCTAAATAAAGCATTAAAAAAAAATTTACATTTGATATACTGACCTATACTCACTCATGCTTCTTCTCAATGATTTCACTCAAGCTGACAATAAACCATTCTTCAAATAGTATTCTTTCATCACAATAACACTCATTATTCTTGTAATAGAAATCATTCATATACATACCTCAAGGCTTACTTGACTAGGGATTTGCACAAGAACCTTTGACATCAATTATATTAAATTTACATAAATGAAAAAACCATGCATATTTATAATAACCTTTGACATCAATGACAACATTAAATATCAAAGCTCAACACTAAATTATGATTCTTAATAATCTCTCCCTTAATTAATGACAATGGTCCATAGAGTGATCTTTTTCACCAATCCTAAAATGTTAGATGTAACCTCATAATAAACTACTAGGGTGTGTATAAAACCCACATCAACATGTTGTTAAGTTGATTTTTAGAAGTGGGTGAAGAGAGAGGAGAAGGACAAGAAGATAAATCTATTATATCCTCATTATCACTTTTTTTATCATGCTCATATTAATCTCCATATCCATCATTACAACAATCATCATCATCATCATCACCATAAATAAAATAATTATAATTATCATGCGCTAGTGTACAATTTTGAAAATTAGTCCATTAATTTATATGATTATGACAAAATTTTAAAATTGATCGACTAGGTGATGGGGAAGAAGTTCCCTAGAGTTAATTTTAATCTTACCACAAAAGAGAATGTAAAAAATGAACAATAAGAAAATAGTGGGTTTAAGATGATCCAACATAAATATATTTTAAAATATGTTAAATATTCATCCTAAAGTACCAAAAAATGGGAATTGACTTGAAACCCTAAGGTCTAATATTTGGTTGTGCAAGGACCTACTACGAAGATCTAGGGTTTGAAGAGTTTGTGTATAAAATTTATAATTTTAAATTAATTAAAACTATAATATAGGAATTATATGAATTAACTAGGATGTGAAAAAAATAATAAAATTGTTATAAACCCTAATCTATTCCACAAGACTAGAGAATGCAAGCCTTATGAAATGAATTAGGGATGTTAAGTAATATTCAAAGTAAGTTGGGTCACCAAATGATTTAAATTTTCATTTTTTTACTATTGTAATCCATAGATTGTTAAAGTGGATGAGTAAAGAGGTAAATATAGATATATATTGTAGATAAATAATTTAATTGATTTAACCTAAATAGAAAGTGTAAGGAGGAAATCTACTTATCTAGATAAAACTTACATTACTAGATGATGGCAATAGTGAAATAGGCCATGAGAATATCATAGAGTCTTTTCATTATGAAAATAGATTTTTGAATACCTTAAGACAAGAGAATAGTTAGTGGGATAGTAAAGCACTATGTTATTTAAAAAGGCACTAAGCTAATGTTATTTTGTGGGTAGGGTCCCTCAAACTTTTAGGGATATTATGGGGGTTATTCTACATTGGGTAGGTATTCTTAGGATCTTTAGATCATCTTTTTGTATCATTGCTTGTGTAATTTCAATCTAAAACCCTATTGAATACCTACATACATGAAATAACAACAAAATAAAAGGTAAAAATAAGGGTAAAAATTAGTTTTTGGGATATATGATCATGTGATATAGCCCTATTATTATAAATGTTGCCTATGTTAAACCCAATGATAGGGGTCTTAGATTGAATATAGTTATACCTTAGGTAATGTACATAATATACATGCACAGTATGATATAATAACTTTTGCTTAGGAAATTCTTTGATCAAGCATGTATATATATGTGTGATGCTGAGTAATATGTAGTGTGTTGAGTTATATGATTCACTAATTTGTATGTAATTATGTGCCAAAGTAGTAAGTGATATATTTAAAATTCCTTGTGGGGCTCTTTATATATAAATAAATTTAATTAGAATGTGATAAACTTTTTCATAGGTTAACAAGGTGAGAAGATAAATAAAATCATAAAAATAGACCCAAAGAAAGTTAAGGACCAAAAAATCTAAAAATATGACCATTGGAAAATAGCACTGAGGTGGACACTAGCACAGTATATTATTGTCTAGGACCATGCTATTGTCTTGTGTACAAAACATTATGTTGTGATTGAAACATATAGTCTAGGGACCCCTATGACTGGGCTAGGCATGATATAATCATTAAAGCTACAAAAATATGGGAAGATAATTCATATTAAGGATAAAAGGACCAAAATTACCATGAGAACAAGACCTTCATTTATCCTTAAGAAATCCATTTGAAAGAGCTACAAAATAGATAGTACTTATGTTTACTTGACCAAATTAGGGTGTGTAACATTTACCACCTTTTAATATAGTAATGAAAGCAATAAATTAAAATAAAAAAAAAATGCTTACCTATACTAACCTATGTGTATGTGCTTTGACTTGGCCCACTTCTTGCCCAGAGAATTGGATAGGAGTTGGAATTGATGTCTGTGAATAGAAAATCCACAATGTAGGTGTCCCTTGTACTAAGTTTAAGTAATTAACTAAATTGTGAGGAAGAAAAACCATTTTTTACCCCCACCCTAATATGTGAATTGAATATGAGAAGTAATATATAAAATGTAGAGAAATAAGCACTACTTATCCCTACTTTGAAATGTAATTGAGTTTGAGAATAAATGTGCTTGAATTTCAAAATTGACACTTAACCTATGTAATTTGGGTCTGGTAAAAACTATGGATCAATCACTATCAAAGGCCATATGACCCAATATGGTGATATTGATGATATCCTAGTAATAATACCGATGACAATATAAGTGAAATATGGTATTATAGGCTAGAGAATGGTATGATTTTCCATTCAATCTGAATAACCTAGTGAAATCCTATAAGATTGAGGACATGTTCCATACATCATAACCCCAAACCTTATATTGAGTAATGTAGTTGTGTATCTTGTGTACAAAATTGTATGTGTATATAAGGATGGTGTACCATGTATGTTCCCCTATATTCATAATCTGAGTCTTGAATTATGCCTAAATCTTTTGTAAAATCTGATAATTTGAACCAATATTTGACAAGATCATGGAACCCTATAAATCTGAATCAAACTATGTATCTTCTTATATGAGTATTTTAGTGTCTAAGTGAAGAAAAATGTGTCTATATATTTATGTCACTAAGTAAATCTATGTATTAGAATATCTAAGTCAATATATGTTTAAGTTAATATATGTATATGAATATCTAACTTAATGTATGTATCTTAATATCTGAGTTAATCTGTGTATCTAACTATCTAAGTCAATCTATGTATATAAATATATGAGTCAATCTATGTATTTATATATCTAAGATTGTGTATCTGAGTAAAACTATATCAATGTGAATAGTGTTTAAATACCCCCTTTTGGCCAAAAATAGGGTAAAGGTAGCAATCCAAAAGTGATGCTAATAGACATATTAGTGAATAAGTAGTGCTCATAAGATGATTTTAGGATCAATTATTTTGACAATTGTAGAGCAATCATTTATAAAATGAGATTATGATAGACATCTGGTCTATAGTGAGTTTATTAAGTAAAATTGTGTTTTTTTCATATATGGAGTCAAATTGATTGGGATATAAATGTAACTATTATAGTGTGGGGGATATCATTGTTGAGTTCTCCACATAAGAAATGAATTGGAAATTAGAGCCTTGATTCTTGAGATATTGTGATCATAATTTTTGGGTAATAGTTGAAGAAATTTATGCGCAAGAGAAGCTTTAAGTGCGTGGCATTTTTAAAACATGGTTTAAATAGGTTTGAATTATAAAATCATTTGAAAATTTTAATTTGAGATAATTTTTTATATGAGGAGGTGGAGGTGTATATCTAGGCTGATGAGAATGTTATTATGGTAAGGATTTTATTTTTGTACATATTTTTAAATTGTTGATTGATTTTTTTATCATTTTTTTGTCATTTTTGATATATTTTTTTATAGGAGGGTCATGCTACAATCTTAAAGGAAACACTAGTGTCTTAGGATATGACTACTATCCACAAACCATGCTAATATCCAATGCTATGGTATCGTATACAATGCTATTGTCCTACATGCTAAAGAATGATTTGTTTTTTGAATTTGGTTTTTATGATTATTTTGACATGTATATTTATAATTTAGAGATAAAAATGCTATATTATAGGTATTTTATAGGTGAATATATGCATGACAAATTTTTGTAGTTATCAAATGATGG
Source organism: Torreya grandis (assembly GCA_037957365.1). Classification (NCBI taxonomy): domain Eukaryota; kingdom Viridiplantae; phylum Streptophyta; class Pinopsida; order Cupressales; family Taxaceae; genus Torreya; species Torreya grandis. Next base: position 1,215,902 of record JARHVA010003334.1, on the reverse strand, counting down.
AGTTTTTATGTAGGTTACCCTTTATAAATAATGAGAGAGTAGTTGTGGATAGGGATGGTGTGGGTTACATGGAATCACTTTCATGAATGCCCTAGGATTGTCATATGATGACTACACTATGTGAGTGGTGGAATGATGATATGTGTACTTTTTGATTGCCCACTAGAGATATTATTATTACTTTGGAGGATGTGTATAAGATATTAATATTACCCATTACTATTTAGTGGGATGTATTATAGGAGGTAACTAGAGATAGATCCATAGACTAGGACTCAATGTATTTTGTATTTATACCTATAGGGACATCATCAAGGGAGTAGTAGTGATGTGTATTATCTATGATTGTTACAACTAGTGTTCTATGATTTTAGAATTTTTTGGTGGTATTACTGGCTTCACTTATTTTTGTCAATTTTAGTGGTGTATCCATTTCATATAATCTGCATGGTATTAAGGACATAGAGGATCATGGGATAATATACTTGTAGGGTTTCACTATGCTGGCCCACTTGTATCAATATTTATATTATTTTAATAAAGAGTTGTGTGGTGGTGGGATTAGATCATTGACATTATTACATTATTGGTCTTATGATCACAGTGTAGTGGCTATACCAAAAGGTTTTCCATGTGTGGATCTGGCACATCCATAGGTATTTTCATATATATGTACTATCATAAATCTTGTGAAATTGAGGAGCATGATGCACTATCGGTAATGTATTAATTGATATCCAGAGATATTATTTAAAGACCCTATAAATCATTTCATGGATGGCCCAAGGATGGGATGTAATTCAGATGAATCTAGGTAAGCTATTGGTTAAATGATTTATGGACCATAGGTTTGAGAGATTTTAGTATGAGTGGGTTACATGTTAGTTTGGTGTGGTCCAAGATGTGCCTCCTACACCCCAGGTGTGGTTGAGGATTTATCGAGCTCCATTAAGTTTAAGAAGCAAACTAAGACCTAAAACATTGAGTTAGCTCTAGTTCAAATGATGGAGTGAGGTTTTATAATAGATATACATGATTTAGATGATGTGAAAGCTATTGATGCCTTCATATTACGGTGATTACAACATAGATGGATGCCACTATTTTTGGTAGATAGAGATATTATGGAGGATATACTAGATTTAGAGCCTATTAGATTAGTTGAGTGTATGTTGCCATTATATATTTATTTGATTGGTTTGTTTATTATTATCTTATCAATTTATATATATGATGTATTACGTTGGTGTGTGTAGGTTTAGGAGATGATGAATATCGAGAGACCATTATTGAGGTTATGTTATGAGAGCTTACATAATAGATTCCTAATGATTCCATGGATGATGGGTTAGTGGAGAGGTATATAGTGTTTTTAGGTGTCCATACCTACCTATTTGATCTAATTTCCATTTACATCATGGCATATAGGTAAGTAATAATATACCAAAATGAGGCACGTGTATAGTTGTAGAGATGAACCATGCCCCTAGTTGATAGTCTAAATGGGTTAGGTGGAAAGATAGTGGATGACTATATTCATATTCAACATGAGAATATAGAATTAATGGCTGAGGTAATGGTGTTATGAGAGAGGGATCACATTCATAGATATAAATATCAATATAGATCTAGAGGGGATGTGGGATCATTGATCTATACCATGTTTGAGAGTGAGGGTGATGAGTTTGGTCCTGGTGACCAAGCTCATATTATTGAGTGACTATATATCATTATATAAAAAACTTGTTTTTAAGTTATATATATATGGACCCATTGATATATGTACATCTTGTTATTTGGAATTTTTATGGTGACATTGTTTACTTGACTAGATGTTTGATTATATTCAATATGTATGTGTTACTATAGAGATGTATTATGTGTCTAGATAATGGTAATCCATTTTTTTTGTATATAGATGTTTAATTAGATATAGATATTGAATTATGAATTTTAATTATTATTATCTATGATGTATAATTTGTAGACAACTAAAAGTGGCCATCAATAACCTCTGACCAAGATTTGGACCAATTTTTATCAAATATCACAATTTGGCCTAAAAATACTAAAACATGATAAATGGTTTGAATATATAAAAGTGACAAACTTGGCCAATGTATCCCTAAATAGGGCAATGAATTTTATGAGAGAACAAAATTTGATCAAATCATTTTGAGTTAAAATGATGATTTTTTACTTAGGTGCTATATATTGCTCTTTTCTACCAAATTTATTACACAAGAATGTTCCTTTGTTATTTTATGTTGGAAACATCATAAATGGGATAATGGTTACAATACATCTAAAATCACCTTCCAATTCTAATCTAGTCAAATTTTGATCCAATAATATGATATTTTGACTAGTTTGATTAATTTTTGCACCAACTGCCAAGATTTGCACCAAAATTGATAAATTATGTTAAAGGCTAATTAATTCAAATCAAGAGATTAAGGTATTTTTCCATGGTACTTGTTGAATATTTCATTAATGGAAATTTATATTGAATAAATGCATCATCTAAGACATCATTTTTTGGGGTGGCATCCATAAGCCATAAATGCCACAAATATTTGATTAAGCCCTCACATGCCTCTTTAAAGCCTCTCTATCCCAAATATTTATGAGGTCATTTATTTATTTTAGACTCTAAAATTGAACGTATTTTTAGCCACACATATTCATCTTGAGATGGATGGTTCAATTTCATTATGATCAAATGAGAAAATTTATAAATAGAAGGCATGACACTCATAATTTCAAGTTATCTTGGTGTAAAGTTATTATGTCCAAATGATTTCAAAAATATATCTTGGTGTAGAGTTATCATGATCAAATGATTTAAAATCCCCTCTCAAGCCAAATTTGCCATGCCCAAATAGCTTTAAGTTTTATTTTGATGTATTCTTATTATGCCCAAATATTGAGGCAAGCCATTCCAAACCAAGACAAATCCATAAATCCAATGGTACCAAGAGGAGGTGGAGATATCCAAAACTCCATGGCCAAAGACCTTTTGAAGCATAAGCTAAGCAAACCACTCTATGAACCATTTGGAATCTCTAAGAAAGGTGAATGAATGTTTATTTCATGTTTTAGTTGTTGTTTTCATATACATGTTTGTTACTAAGCTCGCCCGAAGATCTAGGCATAAGGTGTTATCATTAGTGTGTTCTTTTTTGGATTTCATTCCATACATTATCATCATTATAATAATCCCTTATCAAATTCCTATATTCACAAATATCAATACCTAATGGGACCTAATGCATCCTACATACTAAGAAGATCAATATGTAAGTATTAAATTCAGATTTAAGTGTTTCAAACTTGTTAAATTTTATTTTATAATATTGTTTTGTTGTATTTTATCTTAATGGGTTTACACAGGGACCATCGATGGTTAGGAGTGACCATGGATGTTTAGGACCAACTACTGATAGTTGGGTGGCAGAGTAGAAAATGGACTTAAAACTTATATTTTAACTCTTTCTATTATACATGTTTGTGATTTCAAGGATTGAAGGGAAGTTAGACTTATTAACTTGTTGGAGAGTTTTCAATGATGTCATGATGTTGTCATGAAGGTGCCCTAGTGAGTAGATGAAGTTCCTTGATAGTTTAAGTGACAATGATAAAGTGTGTAACATGTTTGTCCTAGTATACTTGAAGAAGTCTTAGTTAATCTTTAGAGTTTGCATGGTTTCAGATGCTTAGGAATGAGTCTAAACTATTGAGTATGTGAAAAAGGTCCCTAATATGTTATAAAATTTGAGAGCTTGTGTTCATAAGTGGGACGCATTTGTTTGTCCATAGTTTTCATCTAAACACTTCAGGTCTAGTGGTAAAAACTTTTAGTAGCTAGTTTGATGATGTCACCATTTCCACATGTGGATGAGTCAAGAGGAAATGGTCACATGGGTTTGTTTATTATTATGCCTAGCTATTATGTGAAAATTCTTAGGTCATGTTATTAATCATGTCAAAATATATGCAAGTGCAAAGTTAAGTTCCCAAGTATTTTGATAGTATTTTCCCATACTTAGCCAAATTTACATAAGGAAAGAAAGATCTAACATATGGATGTTTCAGAAGAAGGTGGGTTTGTTTAGTTTTGTGCCTAGTTGATTTATGTTAATTTTTAGATCATGTACCGAAGTGCAAAGAAAGATATGCATGTTCAAAGTTGGCCTTCTAGATATTATAAGTGATTATTTTAATGTCATTATATCTCAACTATGTGAGGGTTCTAGGATCAGTTTGTCAAATGGTTGGATTTTCCTAAGTGAGGAGATCATATGGTGTAAATTTTAGATCATACATCTAAGCACAAAAGAATTTATTGAGGTTAAAATTTGGCTACTTAGATAGATTTAAATGGTCCCCATATTTGTTAAAATTTTCACAAAGTAATGTTTTAGAAACTCTCAAAGAGATTGATGATGTGCATTTACTCCAAGATGTTGGTAAGAAGTGATCAAGGTTTAACAGTGAGTAGAGATAAAGATATAAATTATTCTAAAGATCAATGGTGAATATTAAATTCAAGTAGTCAAAGTGAAAATTGTTTAGCTTTTTTAATGACTGAGCTATATATAGAAGATCAATGGAGCGTGTTGAGTCAAAGTTTCTAGATTACATAAGATGAGATCAACATTTGAGAATTGGTGCATATGTGTTAAAGTATAGATAATATAAATGGTGAGAGATTGATCTATATTTTAGAGGACACAATATGTGAGCATGGTGTTCAAATTTTACATGTGACCATTTGTATTTAAATATTTGAATTTGTAAAGGAAAAACTAGTGCTCTATATTTTGACCATATCTTTCAATATATGTTGAATTTGCTCATGCTATAAAAATAAAAGATTAAGAGGAATACATGAAAAATATAATGAACCTAATTTTAATATGTGGAAGTGATTAAAGTAAAATATATTGTGTTTTAAATTTGAGTGTGTGTTCATGCTTGTTCTGTAAGTGACCTGAGAGGTTTCTTTGAGTTTGTTTTGATGTTGTTTCAATATCTCTTGATGATTTAGATATTGGGGAGTGTTTTAAACTTCATGAGGATGATATATATTAATTATGAAGGTTTAACCCTTGAATTGGAAATTAGAGCCATGATTCTTAAGATATTGTGATCATAATTTTTGGGTAATAGTTGAAGAAATTTATGCGCAGGAGAAGCCTTAGGTGCATGGCATTTTTAAAACATGGTTTAAATAGGTTTGATTTTTAAAATCATTTGAAAATTTTAATTTGAGATAATTTTTGCTATGAAGAGGTGGAGTTTATCTAGGCTGATGAGAATGTTATTATGGTAAGGATTCTATTTTTGTACATATTTTTAAATTGTTGATTGATTTTTTTTATCATTTTTTTGTCATTTTTGATGTATATTTTTTATAGGAGGGTCATGCTACAATCTTAAAGGAAACAATAGTGTCTTAGGCTATCACTACTATCCAAAAACCATGCTAATATCCAATGCTATGGTACCATATACAATGCTATTGTCCTACATGCTAAAGAATGATTTTTTTTTGAATATGGGTTTTATGATTGTTTTGAAATGTATATTTATAATTTAGAGATATAAATACTATATTATAGGTATTTTATAGGTGAATATATGCATGATAAAGTTATGTAGTTGTCAAATGATGGAGTTTTTATGTAGGTTACCCTTGATAAGGATGGTGTGGGTTACATGGCATCACTTTCATGAATGCCCTAGGATTGTCATATGATGACTACACTATGTGAGTAGTGGAATGATGATACATGTACTTTTTGACTACCCACTAGAGATATTATTATTACTTTCAAGGATGTGTATAAGATATTAATATTACCCATTACTATTTAGTGGGATGTATTATAGGAGGTAGCTAGAGATAGATCCATAGAATAAGACTCAATGTATATTGTATTTATAGCTATGGGGACTCATCATCAAGGGAGTAGTAGTGATGTGTTATTATATGTGATTGTTACAACTAGTGTTCTATGATTTTAGAATTTTTTGGTGGTATTACCGGCTTCACTTATTTTTGTCAATTTTAGTGGTGTATCCATTTCATATAATATGCATGGTATTAAGGACATAGATGATCATGGGATGATATACTTGTAGGGTTTCACTATGCTGGTCCACTTGTATCAATATTTATATTATTTTACTCAAGAGTTGTGTGGTGGTGGGATTGGATCATTGACATTGTTACATTATTGGTCTTATGATCACATTGTAGTGGTTATACCAAAAGGTTTTCCATGTGTGGATCTAGCACATCCATAGGTTTTTTCATATATATGTACTATCACAAATATTGTGTAATTGAGGAGCATGATGCACTATTAGTAATGTATCAAGTGATATCTAGAGATATTATTTAAATACCCTATAAATCATTTCATGGATGGCCCAAGGATGGGATGTAATTTAGATGAATATAAGTGAGCTATTGGTTGCATGATTTATGGACCATAGTTTTGAGAGATTTTAGTATGAGTGGGTTACATGTTAGTTTGGTATGGTCTAAGTTGTGCCTCCTAGACCCTAGGTGTGGTTGAGCATTTATTGAGCTCCATTAAGTTTAAGAAGCAAACCAATATCTAAAACAACTGAGTTAGCTCTAGTTCCAATGATGGAGTGAGGTTTTGTAATAGATATACATGATTTAGATGATGTGTGAGCTATTGATGCCTTCATATTATGGTGGTTACAACATAGATGGATGCCACTATTTTTTGTAGATGGAGATATTATGGAAGATATACTAGATTTAGAGCCTATTAGTTAGTTGAGTGTATGTTGCCATTATAGATTTATATGCTTGGTTTGTTTATTATTGTCTTATCAATTTAGATATATGATGTATTATGTTGGTGTGTGTAGGTTTAGGAGATGATGAATACTAAGAGACCATTATTGAGGTTATGCTATGAGAGCTTACATGGTAGATTCCTAATGATTCCATGGATGATGGGTTAGTGGAGAGGTATATAGGGTTTTTATGTGTCCATGCCTTCTTAGTTGACTTAATGGCCATTCAAATCATAGCATATAGGAGAGTAATAATATACCAAAATGAGAAACGTCTATAGTTGTAGAGATGAACCATGCCCCTAGTCGATAGTCTAAATGGGTTAGGTGTCAAGATAGTGGATTACTATATTCATATTCAACATGAGAATATAGAACTAATGGTTGAGGTAATGGTGCTATGAGAGAGGGATCAAATTCATAGATATCAATATCAATATAAATCTAGAGGGGATGTGGGATCAATGATCTGTACCATGTTTGAGAGTGAGGGTGATGAGTTTGGTCTTGGTGACCAAGCTCATAATATTGAGTGACTATGTATCATTATATAGAAAACTTGTTTATAAGTTATATATATATGGACCCATTGATATATGTACATCTTATTATTTGGAATTTTTATGGTTACATTGTTTACTTGAGTAGACGTTTGATTATATTGATTATGTATGTGTTACTATAGAGATGTATTATGTGTCTAGATAATGGTAATTTATTTTTTTTGTATATAGATGTTTGATTAGATATTGATATGGAATTAGGAATGTTAATTATTAGTATCTATGATGTACAAGTTGTAGATAACTAAAAGTGGCCATCAATAACCTCTGACCAAGATTTGGACCAATTTTTATCAAATATCACAATTTGGCCTAAAAATACTAAAACACACTAAATGGTTTGAATATATACAAGTGAAAATTTTGGCCAATGTATCCCTAACTAGGGCAATGAATTTTATGAGACAACAAAATTTGATCAGATCATTTCGAGTTAAAATGATGATTTTTTACCTAGGTGCTTTGGATTGCTCTTTTCTACCAAATATATTACACAAGACATGTTCCTTTGTTATTTTATGTTGGAAACATCATAAATGGGATAATGGTTACAATACATCTAACATCACCTTCCAATTCTAATCTAGTCAAATTTTGATCCAATAATATGACATTTTGACTAGTTTGATTAATTTTTGCACCAACTGCCAAGATTTGCACCAAAATTGATAAATTATGTTAAAGGCTAATTAATTCAAATCAAGAGATTAAGGTATTTTTCCATGGTACTTGTTGAATATTTCATTAATGGAAATTTATATTGAATAAATGCATCATCTAAGACATCATTTTTTGGGGTGGCATCCATAAGCCATAAATGCCACAAATATTTGATTAAGCCCTCACATGCCTCTTTAAAGCCTCTCTATCCCAAATATTTATGAGGTCATTTATTTATTTTAGACTCTAAAATTGAACGTATTTTTAGCCACACATTTTCATCTTGAGATGGATGGTTCAATTTCATTATGATCAAATGAGAAAAATTATAAAAATAGAAGGCATGACACTCATAATTTCAAGTTATCTTGGTGTAAAGTTATTATGTCCAAATGATTTCAAAAATATATCTTGGTGTAGAGTTATCATGATCAAATGATTTAAAAATCCCTCTCAAGCCAAATTTACCATGCCCAAATAGCTTTAAGTTTTATTTTGATGTATTCTTATTATGCCCAAATATTGAGACAAGCCATTCCAAACCAAGCCAAATCCATAAATCCAATGGTACCAAGAGGAGGTGGAGATGTCCAAAACTCCATGGCCAAAGACCTTTTGAAGCATAAGCTAAGCAAACCACTCTATGAACCATTTGGAATCTCTAAGAAAGGTGAATGAATGTTTATTTCATGTTTTAGTTGTTGTTTTCATATACATGTTTGTTACTAAGCTCCCCCAAAGATCTAGGCATAAGGTGTTATCATTAGTGTGTTTTTTTGGATTTTGTTCCATACACTAACATAATACTAATAATCCCTTATCGAATTCCTATAATCACAAATATCAATATCTAATGGGAATTAATGCATCCTACATACTAAGAAGATCAATATGCAAGCATTAAATTGAGATTTAAGTGTTTCAAACTTGTTAAATTTTATTTTCTAATATTTTTTTGCTGTATTTTATCTTAATGGGTTTACACAGGGACCATGGATGGTTAGGAGTGACCATGGATGGTTAGGACCAACCACTGATAATTGGGTGGTAGAGTAGAAAATGGACTTAAAACTTATATTTTAACTCTTTCTATTATACATGTTTGTGATTTCAAGGATTAAAGGGAAGTTAGACTTATTAACTTGTTGGATAGTTGTCAATGATGTCATGATGTTGTCATGAAGGTACCCTAGTGAGTAGATGAAATACCTTGATAGTTTAAGTGATAATGATAAAGTGTGTAACATGCTTGTCCTAGTATACTTGAAGAAGTCTTGGTTGATATTTAGAGTTTGCATGGTTTTAGATGCTTAGGAATGAGTCTAAACTATTGAGTATGTGAAAAATGTCCCTAATATTTTTATAAGCTTTGAGTGCTTGTGTTCATAAGTGGGACTCATCTGGTTGTCCACAGTTTTCATCTAGACACTTTGGGTCTAGTGGTAAAAAATTTTAGTAGCTAGTTTGATGATGTCACCATTTCCACGTGTGTATGAGTCAAGAGGAAATGGTCACATTGGTTTTTTTATTATTATGCCTAGCTATTATGTGAAAATTCTTAGGTCATGTTATTAATCATGTCAAAAGATATGCAAGTGCAAAGTTAAGTTCCCAAGTATTTTGAAAGTATTTTCCCATACTTAGCCAAATTTTCATAAGGAAAGAAAGATCTAAGTAATACATTTTATGGTGGAATATATTGAACATATGGATGTTTCAGAAGAAGGTGATCATATGGGTTTATTCAATTTTGTGCCTAGTTGATTTATGCTAAATTTTAGATCATGTACCGAAGTACAGCAAAAGATATGCATGTTCAAAGTTGGCCTTCTAGATAATTTTTTGACACAGTTGGCATTGTGGTAGAGAAATACAAGTGAGTATTTTAACGTCATTATATCTCAACTATGTGAGGGTTCTAGGATTAGTTTGTCACACAGTTGGATTTTTTCTATGTGAGGAGATCATATGGTCTAAATTTTAGATCATACATCTAAGCACAAAAGAATTTATTGAGGTTAAAATTTGGATACTTGGATAGATTTAAATGGTCCCCATACTTGTTCAATTTTGCACAAAGTTATGTTTGAGAAACTCTCAAAGAGATTGACGATGTGCATTTACTCCAAGATGTTAGGAAGTAGCAAGATGGTAGGAAGTGATCAAGGTTTAACATTGAGTAGAGATAAAGATAAAAATTATTCTAAATATCAATGGTGATAGGAGATCATAAAAATAGAGATCAATGGTGAATACTAAATTCAAGAGGTCAAAGTGAAAATTGTTTAGCTTTTTTAATGACTGAGCTATGAATAGAAGATCAATGGAGCGTGTTGAGTCAAAGTTTATAGATTACATAAGATTAGGTTAATATTTGAGAATTGGTGCATATGTGTTAAATTATAGATAATATAAATGGTGAGATATTGATCTATATTTTAGAGGACACAATATGTGAGCATGGTGTTCAAATTTTACTTGTGACCATTTGTATTTGAATTTGTAAACTAAAAACTAGTGCTCTATATTTTGGCCATATCTTTTAATCTATGTATAACTTGCTTTGGTTGTAAAAATAAAAGATGAAGAGGACTACATGGAACATATAATGAACCTGATTTTAATATTTGGAAGTAAGTGAAGTAAAATATATTGTGTTTTAAATTTGAGTGTGTGTTCATGCTTATTCTGCAAGTGACCTGACAGGTTTCTTTGAATTTGTTTTGATGTTGTTTCAATATCTCTTGATGATTTGGATATTGGGGAGTGTTTTAAAATCCATGAGGATGATATATATTAATTATGAATGTTTAACCAATTGTATGTATTATTATCAAAGGTTTGGAAGTTGACTATGTATTCATTCATGGTGACTGTGTACACAAAATGTTATTTTAAGCTTGCACATAAGAGTACAATGATGATTGTAAGTATTTGAGGATGAAAAAAGGGACATAAAGAGTGGACACATGTAATTTAAATTGGTCATAAGTTATTTTTTTGTTCATTGATATGCTAAATGAGTGAATAGGTCTCCATGAGACCTATAAAAGTTATAAGGGCCTTATTAAAAAGTGTAGTTACTTAAGGGTGACTGATAGATGCTATGGATAACCTATGAATATTGCATTGAGATATGTATCAATGAGATAGATGACTTAATGGCTAAATAAATCCTAATTTCTGACCAATATGGTGATGATCATGATTGATCTATAAATAGTGAAACCAAAGATGATGGTTTCTAGGCTTGAAGCTAGACTTATGTGAGAGATTGGAGAGACATTTGAGAGCGGATTTTATGTGTGATTTTTGGAGAAAAGGAGGGGTGGAGTGGCATATATATGAGTTGAAGAACATAAAATATTGAGGATATTTTCCATGACCTATAGGTCATAATTATCTTGGCAGAATAGTGCTCTTGTAGATTGAGTGTGAATGAAGGTGAAGAGTGATAAGCAGAGGTCCATCATCAGGTGTTGAAGACATTAATTCATAGGTAGATGTATTCATAGATATTTATTTGATAGCTAATTACAAGATGAAACTTACTAAATGTTTGGTTGTTATTGAAACTCAACTACATAAGTATTGTATCACCTTCTGAGATTGTAGTCTCACTAAATAGAGATTGTAGTTCCTTGATCAGTTGCATCTGGTCTAAATTGTTTCTTGTTATTATAGGATAGTATTCTAATTTTAGGTTAGGTTTTCTCTACCAAGAGGGTTTCCCACATATGTCATGTGTTATATGATTGATCTTTTATTATCTCTCTTTCTCTATGCTATGAATGATGTATATGCTTCATGAATGCTTGTGGTAACTAGTTAAGTGTTTGTAAAGATTGAAATTGAAGTTGGATTATTTGGGATCACTGATTCACCCCCTCTCTTAGTTATTTTACCTCTAATAATTTTTATCAGAGTGGGTCCTTTGGTAAAGGACTAATAACTTAAAGGTGATACAAGATACAATATAGGTAGTCATCAAGGAGGTTTCTATACTAAGCAAACACCGATTTTCAATGGATCTAATTATGTTTTTTAAAGTACAAGGAAAAGGGAATAAATTATGTATTTAGGTTTTGATGTATGGTAATATATTTTAGATGGTTATGTTTCTCTTATTACTCCTCCATCTAGTGCTATAAATAATAAGTCATTTGAGAATAATTTTAAGACAATGAATTCTATCACTTGTGATCTTTCAAAGACCGAATACACCAAGGTAGTTTATTGTAAATTTTATAAAGAGATATGGGGAAAAATTCATATCATTTTTTAATAAGATTCAAAGGTCAATCTTACTAAGATTAAAACTCATAGAAGGCAATTTGAAAGTCTCAAGATGAAGGAAGAAAATTCTATGGCATCCTTTCTTTAGAGAGTTGATGAGACTGTGAACATCATTAGAGGTCTTGGAGAGAATCTTGAAGAGGCTACTATAGTCCAAAAGGTATTAAGTTCTATATCTCTCAAGTTTCATCCAAAAGTATTTTCTATAGAAGAGAGTCATGATCTTACTAAATTGAATATGGATCAATTGTATAGTACCCTTACTGCATATGAAATGAGATTAAATGATGATATGCCACCAAAGAAGGAAGTTACATTCAAGATAGAGATGAATCTTAAAAATAAGTTACAAGGTAAGAAATCCAAAGAGGATGACATATCTATTATTTATGAGGATGAAATAATTGCTTTGATTACTAGTAAATTGAACATAAGCTTAGGGAAGTATAAGGCTAAACTACCCTTCAAATGTTTTAATTGTGGAAAGATAGGACATTTTTCTCATAATTATCCTCATAAGCATGAAAATATTGATGATGAAGAGCATGGTGAAGGTTCAGATGAAAACAAGTAGGAATAAAGTATTCAAAAAGTATAATAATAAGAAGTCCTTCAAAAATAAAAAGAGTCTTTACACCAAAGAAGATTACATCTCATCAGATGAAAGTGAAGACAATGACTCTAAATATGATCATGAATATGATGGTCCTACTAAAGATGAATCCTTATTCATGGTTGAGGAAGGAAGTTTCTCACATCATAAGGTGTCTACTTGGAATGATTTAGATGATGATGAAGATGAGGTGGACTATGAGATTGTATTGATGATGCTCTTGAAAAATCAAAGTTTGAGAATAATATCAATAACAACATGAAATCTAAACTCAAGGATTATGAGGAAAAATTTAGTGTATATGAGGAAATATTTAATGAAGACACCAAGGAGCAGAAAGATATGATCAAGCATTTCAATTATCAATTAGAAATCCTATCTATAAGCCTAAAATCTAAAGAAGATGAATGTTCAAGGTATGTTTCTAAAAATGAGTCTTCAAAATTTATGCTAGAGAAGACATATAGTAAGGTGAAGTCATTTGTGATATTTAAAAATAGCTCATGTGATCTAGATAAGATTCTAAGTGGTCAAAATCATGATAGTGATAAAACTAGTCTTGGATATGAAGAAGAACAAAATAATTCTATTCAAGACAAGATGAAGACTAATGTGAACTAGGACAATCATACTTTGAAGACAAATCATTAGACAAGGGATGAAGGTGCTAGAAGATTAAAGACAAATCTAATTAGATAGCTAAATGCCATGAGGTATGCAAGTTTAAATGGTTATTGTTTCACATTTAATCAATTTGGGCATAGAGATACAAAATACAAGAGACATATTAGAAATGAGTTTGCATGAAACTATGATGAGGGTCATCATTCAAAAGGTGTGAACAGAGTTATGTGGTTTAATTGTCTTCTTATGGGACACTTGTAAAGCATTGTCCAAATAATGTTAGAGAAGGTGAGTTATCTTGAAAAAGAGGAGGTTGTTTCATTTGTCATGACATTGGACACATTTCAAATTTTTGTCCAAATAAGGTCAGGCAAGATATGTTTCTTTCATAGGGTTTAGTGTTCTTCAAGTGTTAATGGAGTCACATTACTAGATTCTATAAATAAAGGCCATCAAGTCAAAATGAGTTAAATTAGGCTCCTAGAGTGCAAAGAAGAAGGAAATTTAACACATAGAATCCAAAGGTGACAAATTTGAATCATAATGAGTTTATAGGTCCAAATAATCTATTTGTTATGGCAAGGAAAGCTAAAAAAGTTGAAGAGTGCAGGGAGGTCTCATTGTCTGCTCATATAGAGAATGAAGAGATCAAGATCAAGGAGAAGACCAAGATACTAGTTGAGGCTAGTTATGAGGTATGTATGTATCCAAGTTATCATACTATTGTTGAGTAGTTATTATGCAAAGAACATCAATTTTTTTTGCCTAGTGATGAGGATCTAAATTGCAAGGTGTATTCTTTAGATGAAAAGGTATGTCATGAATATTTGTTGTCTCCAAGTATTGTCAATCCAATCCTATAAAATAAGGAAAATGTTGTATTGGGTGAGAATGTTGCTTCTTTTAATCCCAAGAATAATAATATGAACTACAAGTATCTGATGACCAAGGAAGAAAAGGAATATGAGGAGTTGTGGGCAACTCCTAGTTTCATACCTTGCTAGATCATTATGGTGTAGAAGAAGTCTTTGTATATAATTATTAAGAGACTCCTTTCACTAGAGAATAAAGTTTGTGTGATCAAGATGATAATGCCAACTAGACAAGGTCTTTGGTTAAGGGCGAGAAACAAGTTCATGAGCTTGATCTAGAGATTTATGAAGGGGCTATTGTACAGGGTCAAAATGGGTATATCTAGATGGCATAATATGATTGATGAAATTTCAAAAAGTGTTTGGTGCTCATAATTGTCTATGAACTTATTTTGTGATGTTTTCCAGGTGATTTTGTGGTTTGAATGTATGTTTGTGCTAATTAAATATTTTTGAGTGCTCTTGGTTTTCTTAGTTTTTGGCTTAAGGATAGTAGGCCTAAAATTGGTTATAGGAAGTCTATGTTACCAATGGTGTGGAATATCAAATATTTTTCCCAAAGTTTTTAATAGTTATCTCTAGGTGTGCAATAAGTTTCAAGAGTGTCCATTGACTGGAAAGTGTTGTGTTGACCTCATTTATTTTAAGATTCTAGGGTTTTGGGATTTACTAGAAAAGTGGATTTCCTTATGAATTGAGATCTGACACTTCTTAATATGTTAAATGGGCCAAATGGGTTGTAAAAACAAGATTCATATGGATTTGAAGATTTATGGTTCTCAATTTATTTAAGTTTTTGTCAATATAGAGGGTTAATTGGCTAGTAGGTTTATGAAAGAAGTATATTGCAAAGGATGAGCTTGGCGATGAAAATTGGTGTGCTTGAGGAGGCATATGAAAATTTATCTATATATGGAGTTTTAGGTCCTAAATATGTGTCTACTAAAAAATTTGGGCTCTGTAAGTTACAGGTAGGGCTACAAGGAGGCTAGACAACCTTGGTTTGAAGAAGAGTGTTTTTTGCTCAATTTTTCCAAAATAGCAAGGTATGTTTGTTTCAAGAAGAGTTATTAAGTTGGTTGAGAGCATGTTTCCTATTTTTTGAGTGGCATAAAGTTTTTTTGGTGGTCTTTATGGTAGCTTGAGAGAGAAGGCTAGTAAGCATGTATGGTAGTTCATAATGGTGTATGGAGATTTAAAGATGATCAAGATGTGTAATGGCTCAAAAATATTAGGGGGAGTCCCTATTAGATGTTTTTTGGTGAGTTAAAATAGATTTTTTTTTTTTTGTGTTATTTCTTCATTGGTTGCAGTCCTTGGTTAAAGAGAGTGTTGACATGGAGCAAGAGGAAGTTTTGAAGGCAAGCAGATGTAGGCTCAAGTAAGGGGGAGTTTGTATCATCTTTATAATATGGTAATATATTATTCATGGTA